>JAVGWX010000020.1:14729391-14881891 GCA_036924085.1 Ariolimax columbianus | reverse complement strand
AAAGATACTACACTAAGCTTTATATCGAAAAACTACCCAAGCATGGACTGGACCCATGTATACACCGACGGTTCTGTAACAAACACTACACAGAACGGAGGGGCAGGAGCATTCCTGAACCTACCAAATGGCAGAAAAATAACACTGTCATTCGCTACTGGTAAATACACAAGCAATTTCAGAGCGGAGGCAGAGGCACTGAGGGCGGCAGTGGAAGAAATGGTGACACATAAAGAAAATGAAAGCCATATAGTCCTGCTTACAGATGCTCTGGCCGTAGTCACAGCGCTAAAAATCCAGAAAAACACTGAGCTTAATGACTTAAGAGCAGCACTCTGTCAACTATGCCAGCAGTCCGCACCGAAAATGGTAGTGGTGCAGTGGGTCCCATCACACTGCAACATCCAAGGCAACGAGGAGGCAGACAGACTGGCAAAAGAAGGTGCAAGACTACCACAAACAGATACTAGTATGACGTACGACGAGTCAAAACGGCTTATTAAAGCCAGATACATGACCAAATGTGAAACTGAACATACCGGCTACACCAAAAACGATGCCTATTACCAGTTGAACAGAAGAGAGCAAATCGTTGTCTTCAGACTTCGCACTGGCCACAATAGACTGAGGTACCACCTATTAAACAAATTGAAGATAGGTGGTACCGACGAATTCCCGTGTAGTACCGAGAAAATGACCGCTGAACATCTGCTGCAGAACTGCCCGACATACGAGGATCAGAGAGAGCAGATGTGGCCATCACCAGTGGAACCACAAGACAAGCTCTATGGCAGTGTCGACAGCCTCAGGATGACCGCCGCTTTTTTCGAAAAAATAATGGTTACTGTCTGACTGCGTACGAAGAAGAAGAAGAAGAAGAAGGATGATCCACGTGAACAAATCAAACACATATATACTATGCTTTCACTATATACGTAAAATACAAACATATATTTACCTGTTTTCACATATGAAGCTATTCGAAGTAACGCAATACATATCATTCCATTGGAAGTGTGTTTTAGTTTTTAATTCCAGGCAGAACTCGTCTCCAATGCCTTGACAAGGAATGAGAACAAAACATTGATCACACTGATTACTATTTAACATAACAAGCAGCAGGACTAACTGTAGCATCGGTAACAATTTCAAAATGTGTCAACAAAATAAATAAAATATTGAAGGGATGCTGAGCAATGCATTTGCTGCAGCGGTCACCGACCCAGAGCTAATTGATATCGACGAGATCAGGGACCCAAAACTACCAAGACCATTCCACATCTCCATTCGGTGATCCTGGATATAATAGGCTGCAACAGAGAGGACTGGATAAGGAGAAGGGATGGAAAAGGGAAGGCTAACCCTATACTCAAATTTGCCTGCTGAAGTATGTGCTGAAAGGTGCAAATATGGCAGTCAATCTGCAAACTTCCACACAGAGCATTTCATTCACTAAACTACATCCTGCTACTTACAAATACAAACTATATAAGAATTGTATGTCTGTTTCTCTGCTTGTCTGTTTTTCTGTCTAAATATATATAAATTTAATCTAAGCTAATCTAATATAATGTCATCTAATATATAGTAAAATGATCTAATCTAATCGAATCTAATATAAACTAAAATAGTATGTTTGTCTCGCTTTTTTCTCTTTGTCTGCCTGCATGTCTGCCTGAAGCCCGAATGTCACTCGCCCCCTACCAGTAAAACATTCGTCGGTCTGTCTGTCTGTCTATCCATCTCTCTATTTGACAAAGTCCTCCGTCCGTCCACCCATTCAAACATTTATATTCATTGGCTCTTTCCGAAGAAAGTATTTTAGTATTGCGAAATGGGATGTAACTATGGTCCATGGCGACAACGAATGTGGCTCGTTAGACAAATCGCATCAGAGATGCGTGTTTCACAGTGTGTGCACGAAAAGTAAGGAACGCTTGCGGGAAATCGCATGATGTGACAGCTGCGTCCTTAACGAATCCGCAATCAGTATCTCGTTGTCTGTGTTCCATGCTTAATCCTGGCCCAGCCTTCGAAACCTTCAAAGACAGCATAGAAAAGATTGTGACAGTGCCTGTTTTCTCCAACACCTCTGCGTTGGTGATCTTGTCTTGCCACCGAACCTCCAAGATTCCCTGCAGGCCCCTCACATTAATGCTGTTTAACTCCTATATCTCCTGGTACGTGTAGCTAGACCATTTCTCACTGCCATAAAGAAGGATGCTGATGACACAGGCCTGGTAATCCAGCGCTTTGGTTTTAACAGTGAGCTTCTTGTTTTCCCAGACTATTTATATTAATGTGTTCTTTGTTGTTTCCGGCTTGCCTATCCTGAACCAGCTCAGGACTATGATGGATGCCTGGCTCAACAGCAAAGCAGATCCAGCGGTACGCAGACACAAATGAATCAAAAGCGATTTTACGAGGCCCTGAAGACGGTCTAAAGTACCAGGTCCTATGATTCATCTCCTGTTCTAAATGATAATGGCAAAGCATTGATGACCGACAAATTCGATATTCTGGAGCTTTGGTCAGATCACTTCAGTGCTATCCTAAACTGCCCATCCACTATCAGTGATTTGGCCATAACATGCTTGCCTCAGATTGCAGTCAATGACAGGCTTGGTATCCAACCCAGTACAAATGCAGTCGAGAACGCAATCAGCCTAATGTCCAGTGCGACAGCCCCCGAGTCAGATGCTATTACTGCTGAACTGAACAGAGTAGGAGGCCCATTGCTGTTACACACTCACATACATCCTGAACATAGTGGGAGGGAGGCCCATTGCTGTTGCACACTAACATACATCCTGAACATAGTGGGAGGGAGGCCCATTGCTGTTACACACTCACATACATCCTGAACATAGTGGGAGGGAGGCCCATTGCTGTTACACACTCACATACATCCTGAACATAGTGGAAGGGAGGCCCATTGCTGTTACACACACTAACATACATCCTGAACATAGTGGGAGGGAGGCCCATTGCTGTTACACACTCACATACATCCTGAACATAGTGGGAGGGAGGCCCATTGCTGTTACACACTCACATACATCCTGAACATAGTGGGAGGGAGGCCCATTGATGTTACACACTCACATACATCCTGAACATAGTGGGAGGGAGGCCCATTGCTGTTACACACACTCACATACATCCTTTACTTAATTTGGGATACAGAGTATGTGCCGCAGGAACTGAAAGATACCACAATTGTCCACATGTACAAGCACAAGGGAAATCGGCAACTTTTTTATAACCACAGAAGAATCTCTCTCCTGTCCATCGGTGGAAAAACTTACGCTCGAGTCTTGCTCAACCGCTTAACAACTAATCTCAAACAGAAGCTACTTCCAGAGAGTCGATGTGGTTTCTGAGCTAATTACTGGACAGTTTACGTCATTTGTGCAGCTCGTCAAATTAAGACGGACAAAATTAAATGAAAAAAATATGTTCAAAGTTGATTAAAATTAAGATTAATCAACAATTTAAAAATTAGTATGGTCAGATACCGCACCAAGACGAGAACACAAACAAAACTTACGTTAGGACCCATAGGCCTTCATCAGAGAAAAAAAAACAACAATGCTGAACTAGAAAATGAAAATATAAGCAATAAATGGTCTACTTATCTGATATACTGATTTAAACTTAACTTTAATCAACTTCAAAAACTATTTTTCATTTTTTTATTTTCTATTATAACATCCACTGTGCCGTCGTGATCTTTACACGACTTTTGTCAACCTGACAATTGTCTTTGATACGATAAACAGGGAAGGCTGTCCCGAAAACAATCATCACAGTTGTCCACCAGTTCAGTGATGGCATGTCAACCCACGTATTGAATGATGGTCAACTGTCTGCAGCATTCTCAGTATAATTGGAGTCAGACAGGGCTGTGTGCTGACCGCAGTACTTGTTAGCATTTGTGCATACATACCTTCCGAGTCGAGCGCCAAAATGCCTGCGGATTTGATTCGCTACTGAATCATGTGTGTTTTTCTGTGATCTTTATGTCTTCAATTGCAGTGTTCCTTGCTATTGCTACTGGTTAATATTGTGCAGCAAATTTAACCATTTGGATTTGTCCCCGACATAGCGCCTTGCTGTGCTTCAGTCGACTTAGTATGGACAAAGTCGAACACAGAATACACACGAGCGATTAAAAGCAAACTGCCTAGATGAAAAAGAGGTTGATCAAATAGAATGAGGAAAAACATAACCTTCTGAGAGAATATGTGAGGCCATTCTTGAGAAGACAGGCAGATCATAGACATATTCACAAATTTGAGGGACACGTTTCCTGGAGAGGGAAAGGCTCCGCCAGGTGAGAAATGACATAAGACACAGCGATATTATGAAAAAACATTAACACAAATTATAAATGCAATATCCGTCTCAATAGACAACAATGGAAATCATACCACTGTGGGTAACTAGTCCAGACGGAAGATTTCCTGGTACAAAACCGAGTGGGGTGGGGGGAACTGGTACAACAATGTTACAGTATAATAATAATAATAGCTGTCCATCGTTGTCGATGAGGACCGCCGACATCATCCTTGTCACAGATTTCCCTGTTGGGTGTAGGTGCGCATGTGGCTGAACAAGCCAATGCGAGCACGAAAACATCTGCTACATATCGGGCACACGAGATTTGTAGAAGGGGATGGTGTTTCCGCGTCTCGCGTCTGCTCTGGGCTTTCACAACACGGTCGTCTTCACCGGCAGCTACACCCGATTTGACTGCGCACTCCAGTCAGATCTGTTTTGCGTAAGACATTCCCAGTTGTTGATGTTTATCAGGCAACATTTTAGTGAGTCCTTCAGACCGTCTTTAAAACGTTTCTTTAGGCGCCCTCTCTCGCGCCATCCCTTTCTCAGCTCGCCGTAAAAAAGCTTCTTTGGGAGCCGCTCGTCTGACATACGGACGAGGTGTCCGGCCCATCCTAGTCGTGCTTTTTCTAACAGTGCATGGATGCTGGGCATGTTAGCCCTCGAGATAACCTCGATGTCAGTGACACGATCTTGCCATCGGATGTGAAATATTCGCCTTTGGCAACCTGTGTCGAAGTGGTTTAACCTCCTTGCATGTCCAGAGTATACAGTCCAGCTCTCGCAAGCGTATAGTAGGGTTGGAATGATGGTTGCACGGTAGACTTTGAGTTTGGTCTTGACGCTGATGCCACGACGTGCCCAGATCATCGAGTGCATTCTACCAAAGGCTGTGCTGGCCTTTGCTATTCTGCTTGCCACCTCATCGTCTAAGCTGACAGATCTCGACAGCGTGCTGCCCAGATATGTGAATTTGTCTACGGCATTCAACGTCTGCCCGCTGACTGTAGTCTCTGGTTTTGTGTACGGCATGCCTGGTGCTGGTTGGTACATGACCTCTTTTTTTTTGGCATTTATGGTCAGGCCAAAATTGTTGCATGCGGCAGAGAACTGGTCCATTCCGACCTGCATGTTCAGTTCTGAGCTGCTCATTAGAGCGCAGTCGTCAGCAAATATAAGTTCCCTGATTATGTCACCAGCCACTTTGGTTTTGGCCTTCATTCTTCTGGGATTGAGTAAGTTGCCATCTGTGCGGTACTTTATGGATATTCCAAGCTCCAATGATCTGAAGGCGTCTGTCATCGTGGCCGCGAACATCATGCCGAACAAAGTCGGGGCGAGTACACATCCTACAGTATTAGTATACAATGACCTTTCAGGTAACGGGACTAATCATGATTATGATGATATTTATATATATGTGGGTGTGTGTGTGGCTGTGTGTGTGTGTATGTGTGTGTGTCTGTGTGTGTGGGTGTGTTTGTGTGTGTGTCTGTGTGTGTGTGTGTCTGTGTGTGTGTATGTGTGTGTGTGTGTCTGTGTGTGTCTGTCTCTGTGTGTATGTGTGTCTGTGTGTATGTATGTGTGTGTCTGTGTGTGTGTGTCTGTGTGTATGTGTCTGTGTGTGTGTGTGTGTGTGTGTGTCTGTGTGTGTGTGTGTGTCTGTGTGTGTGTGTATGTGTGTCTGTGTCTGTGTGTGTTTGTGTATGTGTCTGTGTGTATGTGTGTATGTATGTGTGTGTCTGTGTGTGTATATGTGTGTGTGTGTATGTGTATGTGTGTGTGTGTGTGTGTGTGTGTGTGTGTGTGTTAACGTGCATTCCTGTCTTGTTCTGTTAAGTGAAACAGGACAAACCATTACTTTACTCACGGATGTTGGGTTCGCCACGAGCCCAATTACTATACTTATCCAAACGTTGGAAGCTAGGAACCCATTCCCAGGTACCTTTATGGTTCCTTGAAGCACCCCCTACCCAAACAGATCCAACTGTGGACATAACAACGAAAAGAAGATATGAGAAAATCAGTATGTTGGTGGTGGTATCAAATATTTCAAGAACACTCTTACTAACTTTCTTATCACAAATTTAAAAAAAATATACACCAGTAAATACATCAATTCAATTTTAAGAAATCGTCATCATCATCATCATCATTGGCACTTTCGTCTTGTCAATCAATCCATCAATCAATCACCAGTACGCTTAGCCGACTATGGTCCTGCGTCGTGTCGAATGACTGTGTCCAAGACAGCGTCTGTTGGTCGTATCCCAGACGGCATGCAGTTATGTTGGAGAGGTGGTAATCTGTCCTAGCCAGGTGATGCGAGGGCGGCCCCGAGGACGTCTCCAGGAGCACCATGGCTTTTATCCGTAACTTATCAGCGCCGTGTCAGGCGATAGCAATTGTGCTGTTCAGCACAGCACCCGAGATACTACACAGAGACAATGTGTTGGCCATGCAGCATGGTCCAACTCTCAGTCTGTCTTGTTTGCTCCAAGGGAAAGGTGATACCAATACATTTGGAACGAGGGTAGCTGCAGAAGCTACCGGGCCAGCAGAGCAATGTTATATCTGTTCTCCTGTCGGGGCTTCAATCTTAGACTAGTCGCCAACTAGTACTAAGGGCCTTGTCTGCCCTGCCACAACACTCAGCTGAGGTTACTTTACCTCGCTCTAGGATAAGGCGTCGTATCCTCTTGCGTCTGCTCTTCCGAACATCGCCGGTTGTCCGGTTTGTTAGTTCTTCATCGTAGTTCAGTCGACCTGTACGTCTACAGGGGCAGATGCACATGTGTAGGTCCCAGCTCTGGTATGACCTGGATGTCGCCGGGAGATTTATTTCTTAACTGGCTAGGCTGAAGTAGCTTAATACTTCACTGAGTTGGGACAATTGCTTACAGATGGTGGTTAACCAATTTGTCAGTTCATTTTACTAGACTCAAACATTTGAGCAAAGTAGACACTCAGCCTGTTAGACGTCATCTATGCTGATCTAAACAAATCACCTAACCATGGCCAGTGGTATGACATGTGATTCACAGTGTATAGCAGACGCGTCAGACAGTTCAATCGTTTTTTTCCATTGAGCTGTCTGCGTTCAGGATCGAGTGGTAGGACACAGTTCCTGAAAGTCTTAGCCATACTAACATGTTGAGCATCTATACACTTCACAAAATGCCTAGGCCACGATGTGGACGAGACATGTATGCAAGTCAGATGAGCGCATCCCAAATCAGCTGTTATACGGTTAGCTCAAATCAGACAGAAGAAACTTTGAAATACTTTAATGTTGATGTTTGCACAAGACCTTACCACCTGGCGAGAGAGTATCACGAGTATCACTGACTGCTCCTAAAATATAATACTCGCAACGATTCCACAGCCGGCTCCTCGCATGTGGTCCTGCATGTGGAAGGGGCTGCCCTTCCGGAATTGATCTTTATAACCATCAGAAAACACATTTCGCAGCATTAGTCTGATGTTATCGCCATCTTCCTTTGCAATGGGCAGCTATTATTATTATTAATATTATCACATTGCATCCTAGCATATTTAGATCTTTGGTTTTAATTATCTTTTCTTATGTTTTGCTTTGCTCTATTACGCCTGACAAAATTCAGTCGCATGGCACACATTTCGATGCCAAAGAGTTTCAGTCGCATTGACTAATGATGGATTATCTACCTGCAGAGACAGGTTTTATACACACAAATACACATACACACACACACACACACTCATACATATACAAAAGTCACATATATATATATGTATGTACGTATACTGAAACACCATCAGCGTGTTGTCAGTGATATGGGAACAAAACATGAACAAGAATTGCAAAGGTTGATTTAGGTTGGGTTTAATCAAAATTTAAAAATGTGTATGGTCAGATACCGCACCGAGACGAGAACACAAACAAAACTTACGTTACGACCAATAGGGCTTTATCAGGGACAACAATACTGAACTAACAAATCAACATATAAGAAAAAATGGTCAACTCATCTGTTTCTAATGGAAGACGCAGTCTGTCTAAGCGACCTATTCAGTGATAGAAGTGCGGATTAGCTAGAGGTGTTTTCTTCCTGTGTTTCTGTACCGACCCTGAACCTTCTAAGAAGACACTTCAGTTGGAATAGGTGTCAAGGTGGGTGTCCTGGCCTGCAAAAGTGTCTTCACTGTCAACGTGTGCTAGTGTCTTCACTGTCAACTTGAGCTAGTGTCTTCACTGTCAACTTGAGCTAGTGTCTTCACTGTCAACTTGAGCTAGTGTCTTCACTGTCAACTTCCACTAGTGCCTTCACTGTCCACTTGAGCTAGTGTCTTCACTGTCAGCTTGAGCTAGTGTCTTCACTGTCAACTTGTGCTAGTGTGTTCACTGTCAACTTGAGCTAGTGTCTTCACTGTCAACTTGTGCTAGTGTCTTCACTGTCAACCTGAGTTAGTGTCTTCACTGTCAACTTGTGCTAGTGTCTTCACTGTCAACTTGAGCTAGTGTCTTCACTGTCAACTTGAGCTAGTGTCTTCCCTGTCAACTTGAGCTAGTGTCTTCACTGTTAACTTCCACTAGTGCCTTCACTGTCAACTTGAGCTAGTGTCTTCACTGTCAACTTGAGCTAGTGTCTTCACTGTCAACTTCCACTAGTGCCTTCACTGTCAACTTGTGCTAGTGTCTTGACTGTCAACTTGTGCTAGTGTCTTCATTGTCAACTTGAGCTAGTGTCTTCACTGTCAACTTGAGCTAGTGTCTTCACTGTCAACTTGAGCTAGTGTCTTCACTGTCAACTTGAGCTAGTGTCTTCACTGTCAACTTGAGCTAGTGTCTTCACTGTCAACTTGAGCTAGTGTCTTCACTGTCAACTTGAGCTAGTGTCTTCACTGTCAATTTGAGCTAGTGTCTTCACTGTAAACTTGCGCTCTGTTGGTCGCCATCAATCTGCTGTGTTATCTCCTTTCGTGTTTTCAGCAATCTCAACACTTAATCTCCGCTGCCTTGCGATTATATTCACTTGTGAAAAAGGCCTTCGGGAGTTAAACTAGAAGACAAACCAATTAGGCGGAGTCCCTTAGGCAGTCAGGCATTACACCCAATGACATTATGACAACTGCGACGCCTCTGGTGCCACGCAACATTGATCTGTTGTTCCCTTGGACACACCGACTGCTTGGGGATGGGGGAAGAACCGTTGACTGGGCATTGTTGTCGCATCAATATGGCCAGGTGTGATCACTTCCTATATCAACCAATAGCAAAGACACCTACAATTAATAATGGCTGCCGGAACGTATGCTCCAAGATCACAGAGGTATAACATAATTCTTCTAAGGGATAAACGATGTTTGCAAGAAATTAATCATAAACGAGGCGGTCAAAAGGCTTCAGGTCGATATCGTCACCATCCAAGTATGTCTGGAGGAAACATGGACAGTGATTAGGGGGGGTTGTGTGCCTACCATGTCCTGTGAATCGGAAAAAACCTTCTTTCAAACGTAGCCCCAGTACAACGTATCATGGATAGAACTGGAGACTGTCTATGTGTGCTGGCAGTAGAAACGAAGATGCAGTCACAAAGTATAAATCGAAGACAAAGTAATAATCAAATAACAAAGTATCAATAACAGAACACATTATCATTCAAAGCACAAAGTATAAGTCAGAGGACAAAGTATCAAGAACAAAGTATGAATAACAAAAACAAAGTATCAGTCTAAGAACGCAGTATCAATCAAAGAACAAAGTATCAGTCAAAGAACCTAGTACCAATCAAAGAACAACCTATACATCCACAAAATGACAACCACAAAGTTTATCACAAAAATCTCTGAGCAGAGAGAGAACAGCGGATGGGTTATAACTTGAGTTGGATGAAGCTGATACTCGAATAGATGAGAGAGACCTAGCAACAAGATAAGAGAATCAAAGCATACAAATGTAATGCTTACCATAAAAAAAAAAATTGTCAGTGTCAGTAGACGAAACTAGATAGATGAAATAATTAGACATGGGGTAATAACACTGTTATGTATGTCACGGAATCTAAAGATATCAACAGACGAACATATATGATTATAAACAAACTACAGCCAAAACGGACATTGATTTCTGGTTGATGTCAGTGCTGACATTGTTAACACATTTTGAGAGGCAAAAAGGTATACAACTTACATCTAAATCTATCAAGTTTGATAACCTACCATTTATGCTCTTCTGCACTATCAACTTGGGCTAGGCGACCACCATAGTATAAGCATGTCGACTAGAAATTAAAAAGGATTAAATGTGAGAGGAATGTTTAAACAGTATCCGACATCTAAAGCGTATAAATAAAATTACCCAACTGAAAGTATAAAACGCTAATCCTGTTCAAAGTATTCTCCTTCAGGACTCCACATACTTCTCCCAGCTATCCTCGGGACTCCACACACTTCTCCCAGCTATCCTCGAGACTCCACACACTTCTCCCAGCGATCCTCGAGACTCCACACACTTCTCCCAGCTATCCTCGAGACTCCACATACTTCTCCCAGCTATCCTCGAGACTCCACACACTTCTCCCAGCGATCCTCGAGACTCCACACACTTCTCCCAGCGATCCTCGAGACTCCACACACTTCTCCCAGCGATCCTCGAGACTCCACACACTTCTCCCAGCTATCCCCGGGACTCCACACACTTCTCCCAGCTATCCTCGGGACTCCACACACTTCTCCCAGCTATCCTCGGGACTCCACATACTTCTCCCAGCTATCCTCGGGACTCCACACACTTCTCCCAGCTATCCTCGGGACTCCACACACTTCTCCCAGCTATCCTCGGGACTCCACACACTTCTCCCAGCGATCCTCGAGACTCCACACACTTCTCCCAGCGATCCTCGAGACTCCACACACTTCTCCCAGCGATCCTCGAGACTCCACACACTTCTCCCAGCGATCCTCGAGACTCCACACACTTCTCCCAGCTATCCTCGGGACTCCACACACTTCTCCCAGCTATCCTCGGGACTCCACACACTTCTCCCAGCTATCCTCGGGACTCCACACACTTCTCCCAGCTATCCTCGGGACTCCACACACTTCTCCCAGCTATCCTCGGGACTCCACACACTTCTCCCAGCTATCCTCGGGACTCCACACACTTCTCCCAGCTATCCTCGGGACTCCACACACTTCTCCCAGCTATCCTCGGGACTCCACACACTTCTCCCAGCTATCCTCGGGACTCCACACACTTCTCCCAGCTATCCTCGGGACTCCACACACTTCTCCCAGCGATCCTCGAGACTCCACACACTTCTCCCAGCGATCCTCGAGACTCCACACACTTCTCCCAGCGATCCTCGAGACTCCACACACTTCTCCCAGCTATCCTCGGGACTCCAAATACTTCTCCCAGCTATCCTCGGGACTCCACACACTTCTCCCAGCGATCCTCGAGACTCCACACACTTCTCCCAGCTATCCTCGGGACTCCACACACTTCTCCCAGCTATCCTCGGGACTCCACACACTTCTCCCAGCTATCCTCGAGACTCCACACACTTCTCCCAGCGATCCTCGAGACTCCACACACTTCTCCCAGCGATCCTCGAGACTCCACACACTTCTCCCAGCGATCCTCGAGACTCCACACACTTCTCCCAGCTATCCTCGGGACTCCACACACTTCTCCCAGCGATCCTCGAGACTCCACACACTTCTCCCAGCGATCCTCGAGACTCCACATACTTCTCCCAGCTATCCTCGGGACTCCACACACTTCTCCCAGCTATCCTCGGGACTCCACATACTTCTCCCAGCGATCCTCGAGACTCCACACACTTCTCCCAGCTATCCTCGGGACTCCACACACTTCTCCCAGCGATCCTACAAATTTTGGAATTATTTTAGGAAGGCACTTAGGGAAGGGAGTATAGGTTGGTCGTCACTTGCCGCACAATGTCTTGTCTCGTCACTCACATTGGGTCCCTTTCAGTAGAATGTTTAGCTTCTGGAACAGCCAAAACCTCCAAGGAGCTTTGTTGTGAGAATAGTGAGCCTTGTGAATCAGAGGAAGGTTGTGTTTGGACAAGGAAGAGTGAATCCGATGCAAACAAATTGAAAGATGTGTTGTTAAGTTCATGTTGTCTACATGTCCGGTTGTTTGGGCCGAACAATATCACGAAGAGGAGGGATAGCCTCTATGATAGCCTCCAGGTAATACTCTTTGGTAACGTGTTGACCTTGAGGTGTGTACTCGTGATGCACAATCACACAGGAAACAACATGACCTTGAAATTGTTGCGCACCTCTTACGCTTTTTTTTGCCTAGGAAATGATGAATGTTTTAACTGTAACGACTGTAGTTTGGTTTATGGGTCGTACCCTTAAACCCCCGAATCATTACTACCTGGGTTTCGTGTTGCTTTTTACAAAATGTAATGCAACACCGGTGATCTTTTCTTAAATCATTCATGAGGAATAAAAACCCGACAGGTACTCAACTACACTCAACATCATTAAAAGGCCGACTGCCAGCGAATGACGCAATCTGCAGCAGAAAAAACAATTTACGTATGAGCATGAAGGTCCACTTTACCACGCTGCCGAGGACAACATCCACGTTTCATTTGTTTCCAGGAAAGAACAACTCAAGTAGGATACTTTTTGAACATCCTTCGCATAAACTTCGTCTATGCCAACATCTTCAAGATGACAAGTCAGTCAATAATAGTAACAATATTATTAATAATAATAATAATAATAATAATAGGTTGATTTAGGCGTCCACGACTGTTGTGTAGATCGGCCACATTTTTAGCCATTTGCTGTAGAACGGTTCCAGGCCCGTCTAGATGGACTGGCTGTTATCTTCAGTAACGAAACTGTGTGTGAACGGCCTCCTCTGCACTTCTAGCGAGTTAGGGGAATTTATTTGGGGCTGAGCAACAAGTATCTTGTGGACCGAGGTTTCTAAGTCCATCCGTATGACATGACAAAACAAAAAAAAGTCGGTCCGCGGCCCAGTGCTTCTCAGATTGGGTGGAGGCATGTTTAAACAGAAATACCCACGTTACGGATGTAGTCATGCCATCGAATGCCCAGAATATGCAAGTGGTTGTGCGTGGAAAGGCCTCTAGCATCGACATGTCATGTTTGAGTAATGTCCAGGTTTCGGAGCCCTAAAGCAGGACTGGGACCACCTATGACTAACTGATACGAATTTGTGCTTGAAGGGAGACATTGCCGTTACTCTAGACACATCAGAGCTCGTGTAGCTAGTCCGATCGGCCTTGACAAATAGGGACCATTCCGCCCATCAGAAGAAATCAAGCTGACGAGGGGATTTCTTTGGTGCAAACAGTGGTGACTTCATAAACCAATTTGCTTTCAATCCTGGAACACACTCTTTTTGTTCTTTTCTTCTTGTTCTTTTTATTATTCGTCTTTTTCTTTCTTCGTCTTCTTCTTCTTTGTTCTCAAACTTTCGCTACCATTCCATTAAAAGGACTTTGCAAGCAGCAGGATGTAGTCCGGAGAACGTTGTTAAATTTTATTATTTATAGGGGAGGGGAGGCTGCTGGTGCGGGGGGGGGGGGGGGGGCTGAGACCTGAAAATGCTAATCCCTTCGTGAACATGACAGAGCTAGAAGCAAATCATCAGTGGATCAAATACGTGAGAAGAGAAGAGGAAGAAGAACAAGAAGAGAAGAAGGAAGAAGAAGAAGAAGTTAGCAATGACGTGCGACAGTCCTGGGATGTTGACTGTTCACCTCCCTTACCTGCTCAAATTCCCACCTGAGCGTCTGTTCAATGAGCATTTATCATATTGTGTGTAGGTCGTCAAAATTAACGTCTACTGAATGTGTCCATATTTATATCTGTCTATGTTTGTATATCTTTCTATTTATCGTTTGATTTTCAACTTGAAAGTTCATACGATTTTTTCAAGCCCTTGCGAACCACCCTAGGAAGACCTCGTTTATCAGGGATCCGCGGACCAGAGATTGAGAACCGCTGATATAGATAAGTGTATAAAAAATTCAATAAAGTAGCCGTTCCAATAATCGCTATACAAACTTACCGCTGCATCAAACCAGGTTAGTTTCTCTTCATTGAAGGAATAGCAAGATCCTTGAAACTCGTGAAAACCAATACCACATCCATTGATATATTCTGGAAGATGATAACATGATAATTGTCACTATTAGTCCGTTTTATTGGATCGTTCAGGTTTTTAAACAGCATGCGCATCGTTTGTTATTGAATATCTACAACGAGTAAGTTTACTCTTGTGTGTGCGTCCTGAATAGGGCATCAAGCGACAGGTTGTAGTAGCTTTGCTCATATCCCAAGCGTGCTGATGAATCTGGACCGTCAGGAATGTCAGGCGGCATTCACTACTACGAGGATCATGTCGATCCATGTCTCCCAGGGAAAGCTAGAGCGAAGAGCGATAAGGGTCTTGGTCAGTATATTGTGTCTCACCCTGAGTTGACGTCCTGGTCAGCATGTTGTGCCTGACCCTGAGTGACGTCCTGGTCAGCATGTTGTGCCTGACCCTGAGTGACGTCCTAGTCAGCATGTTGTGCCTGACCCTGAGTTGACGTCCTAGTTAGCATGTTGTGCCTGACCCTGAGTTGACGTCCTAGTTAGCATGCTGTGCCTGACCCTGAGTGACGTCCTAGTCAGCATGTTGTGCCTGACCCTGAGTTGACGTCCTAGTTAGCATGCTGTGCCTGACCCTGAGTGACGTCCTAGTCAGCATGTTGTGCCTGACCCTGAGTTGACGTCCTAGTTAGCATGCTGTGCCTGACCCTGAGTGACGTCCTAGTCAGCATGTTGTGCCTGACCCTGAGTTGACGTCCTAGTTAGCATGCTGTGCCTGACCCTGAGTGACGTCCTAGTCAGCATGTTGTGCCTGACCCTGAGTTGACGTCCTAGTTAGCATGCTGTGCCTGACCCTGAGTGACGTCCTAGTCAGCATGTTGTGCCTGACCCTGAGTGACGTCCTAGTCAGCATGTTGTTCCTGACTCAACTAGCATCTCAGTTCCCCATGGATACCGGCAAACAAGACGATACCTCTCGTCTTGTCGCCATTGTCTTTAATGTAACCATAAGATGACGTAGGAGAATCACATCTCACTACTGCTTTTTAAACGTGAGTTAGTTACGGGTCTTGCACATTTTTCAAAACGGGTGGGTCCAAACCTGTCCCGGTGGAGTGATCACAAATTGATCTGCTATTTTGCTTTGTCTTTGTTGTTTTCACCATCTGTGTTGTCGATTTGAATTGCTTGTTTACTGTTCGTTTTTTTTAAATTTATGTATTATGTGTGTGTTGAGGGTGTAGAACATGTGATGGGCTGGTTTTACAGAGGATTCCGAGGCCAGAGAGTTTTTCTAATACCTCCCGTAATAGAAGTGTGTGTAGTCGTCCTCAACACAGTGAATGTCCCTTACATAATTAGCTGTGTTAGAATTACCTGTAAATAGTTCCACACGATCGTTGAGCGCGGTGTTGGAGTCCCAGTTGTTGGCATCATTTTCTCGACTTCGTGTGCTGTCCAAACTAAGCCTGTGACCAGTGTTCATTGGTCGTTCGTCGATGTATCTATCCCAGTATTCACATTGGCCAACAACACATCATAACTGTTGAATTACTGAGTCCAAGCTTAAAGCTTCTTCCAGTTAATATGACCCTGATCGCGGTAATTACTTGTATGAGTTTCAATAGCGTGTACTCTCGTTTTGTGACCTGCTCGCTGTCTCGTTGCGTCCACGATTGGATTTGAAAGTCGATATCATGTACGATACATCCATGTTCCATTATTTGTTGTGTTTAAAAACTCAACCGGACCGATAATACATGTTTAACAACTTTGATGTATGGACTACCCTCGTTTGGGAAGATCGTTATTCAATAAAATGTCAAGTGTCTGCCGAATATTGACTTCTTCTATTTACATTTTCCCTGAATTGACAACGTGTGCCATATCCGTGAATTGACCACTACCTCCTACTGCAATGCATTTCAAGCATTCACCAATCTCTCACTAAAAAAATATTTCCTAATATCTAATCTGGACCTCCTTTAGTCAACGTGTAGCTATGCCTAGTTCTCTGCTGTAACTGTATATGCCTTATTTGTCATACTTGTTATCCGTTTATCTTGTTATATGTCATAGTCAAGTGAGAGGAAGTGTAATACATGCAACGTACACTTACGTATGGCATTTGTTATGAGCATAGCGAATTAGCCCTGGTCATCCTGCATTTAAAATCTGTTAATATCTGTTGCAATTCCGCTGCCTTCTTGAATACCTGTTTACGGAAAAGGCTTCGGAAGTAAACCCCGATGAAAAATCTACATCCTGTGCTATCTCCAAACGTCTCGATAATGCCTTGCCACTGGCCAAAGGTGGTTGAGAGCAAAAGAGTGAGGTTGACATATTGTGCAAACCTTCGACAAGTTAATGCAAATAACCACGCAAGCTACTGTGTTCCCCTCTTTCAGCGGAATAAGCAAAAGCAAAGGAATTTCCGAACGGTTGACAGATAAAGTGGTCATCGTCCCAACGTGATTGATAAACATCGGAATGAAGACTTTAACACTTCATATTCAACGAAACTGTCTCCTATAGGGGTTAACATTGCCTTTACAATTTTTCTATGAAATAACTGTTCTTCTAGTAAAGTTAAGAAAACGATATCAATCGTTTTGGGAATGTTTCAATTATGTTACGACTTGACGTAAGGGATCGTAATGCTGAACAGCGCATGAGCTGCAGTGGTCAGCCATCCAAAGCCAACAGATAGCGTCAGGGCCAGCGATCCAAAGCTAGCTGCTAGTGTCAGTACCAGCAGCCCACAGTTAACTGATAGTGTCAGGGCCAGCAGCCCAAAGTTAACTGTTAGTGTCAGGGCTAGCGACCCAAAGCCAACACCTAGCGTCAGGGCCAGCAACCCAAAGCTAACTGCTAGCGTCAGGGTCAGCGACCCAAAGCTAACTTCTAGCGTCAGGGCCAGCGACATAGAGCTGCAAAAAATATTATGACACACCAGAAAGAATAGGCAATACAAAAAGCAATATGGAATATATATGTTTAAAATGAGGTCATACAGTTTTTTTTTTTTTATAAAGTGTATCTGGGAAGGTAGAGTGACGTTTGGTCAGAACAAACATACTGATCAGACATGTTATTCAGGGTCAGATATGGTATTCAGGGTCAGACACGTTATTCAGGGTCAGACATGTTATTCAGGGTCCGACATGTTATTCAGGGTCAGATATGTTATTCAGGGTCAGACATGGTATTCAGGGTCAGACATGTTATTCAGGGTCCGACATGTTATTCAGGGTCGGACATGTTATTCAGGGTCAGATATGTTTTTCAGGGTCAGGCATGTTATTCAGGGTCAGACATGTTATTCAGGTTCAGACATGTTATTCAGGGTCCGACATGTTATTCAGGATCAGACATGTTTTTCAGGGTCGGACATGTTTTTCAGCGTCAGACATGTTTTTCAGGGTCGGACATGTTATTTAGGATCAGACATGCTATTCAGGGTCAGACAAAATACTCTAGTTAAGACCATTACCTCGGCTTCCACGCTTTGTTCCCGACAGCCTGGCTAACAAGGTGAGGGATCGACGTGATCCACGTAGTAGTGAACGACCCGCAGATGAAGCCTCATAGCACAACCGCCTGAGGACCATGGTCCACATTCATCAGCCTGCTCGGGATGTGAGGAAAGCTACAACAACCCGCCACTTAACGTCATGTTTAGGGCTCACACAAGAGTAATCCTACTTCATCCATGGACATTCACCAACAACAGCAACATTAGGCCTCACCATTAAGGCAGTTTATGTAATTATATATCATATAATGGGCTTTTGATCTCTTCTATGTAGTTTATTTATGTCATCTGCACTTTTTGGCTGTGAGATTGGGCTAAACAAACTGCAACATGTTGTTCCCGTCGCCCACCTATTCATGCAGTATTCCCGAGTATTATTCTTAATAATTATATTTACTGTGTGGTTGTTGCAGGGTCTATCCAATTGTTGTCGGCCATCTCGATCCGTAGAATCTGATTATGTGCAGGGATCCATTGCAAGGGGACATTTGTCCCTTGGGCAGTGATGATGTTGTTGATCGTCTTCCCCACCAAGAATATCTCATTTTGTTTGTATAGAGTATGCTTTGGCGCATCCAGAACCGACCTGGAGTCATTAACAATCACTAAATCTATCTGCTACAATTCGCTTAAGTCAAGCTGTTGGTACAACATCTCAACTGCTGTCTTTATAGCCTCGACCTCCGCTTCATCATTTGAACGGTTTTCGCAGATTTTGGGTAGCTAGATCTCTAAAGCACATGTATTCAGATTATTAGGTGTAGTCACCTTGGGGGCTGCCTTTTCTGTCAGGTGTGTTTTTATGGCTGGCATGAAATGATTTTCCCATTTAGTGGATCAACAAAATCTAGTTTCGGTTTTTCTCTCCTCTGGTAGATGGTGATAATGGCTTACCTATTCTGCTACATCCAATAGGGACAAATGCTTTAGTCTTTTCTTCTGCTTCCAAGTGTCTATTTGTACCCTAGTTGGATGGCCCTTTTCTTGTCTCTTGTATCTCTCTACCGCTTCAACAAGTGTTCCCCTCTCTCCTGATATCTAACGGTTTCATGTTGGCATCTATCTCTCATCTCCCCACAAATTAGTCTGAGAGCTTGATTTTGCGCCCGGTTAATAGATGAGATATTATTTGTACTCACAGTGGTCTGTATGGGAAGACTGTAGCCCATTACCGGTTGTACATGACCAAGGTATAATGGCTGATGAGTTTATCAGCTCCCCAATTTGTGCTAGCAAGTATTTTGATTAAGTTCAAACGCTTGATTGATTTACTTCTGACATTGCAGATGTGGCTGCCAAAATTCAACTGTCTGTCCAGTGTTCTTTTACTAGTACCTCCCAATTCATTTTGAAGTGAATGGATCTTGGTCTCTTTATGACTGCATGCGAAGATGGCGTATATGGTTTTCTGTGAATCTATCTTGTTTCCACAGTTCGCAGTATACTGAAATTGTTAGTAGCGCTTTGTTGATCTTGGCTTTTGCCAAAATGGGATATTTCTCAGTGGTCCAAATAGCGAGATTATCAGCAAACAATGTACTTGACACGTTTAGATGTCTAGTGAGATCATTTATATAGATGATGAAATGGTGCAGATTAGAGGAGAGCCATGTGGCTGTCTCTCAAGTGTTCCTTTACTTGATGTTGCACCTGCAAAGTTGGTATCTATGGTTATGTTGATCAGGAAGGCCTGTATCCATTTGATCATCTTTGCTTCAATTCCCATTTTCCTTAGTTTTAGTTAAGAGGCCATTTCTCCAGACTCTGTTATAAGCCTGCTGTAGATCAATAAACCCTGCTAGTGTGCATTTTCCATCTTGGAATCCATCCATCATAGGCTGTGTAAGCCTAAAGAGGGAATCATCCGTGCGGTGTTTAATCCGTGCGCAAAATGTGTTAAATATCTCAGCTTTTTTGGTGTTGATACTAATTCATCCCATTTCTCTGGCCGGGGGTGTTGGGGGTTGATATTCTATTGTTCCCTTCAAGGCTGCTCACTTATCTCCACGCCTTGTTCCCTTCTCTATTTCGTTCCAGCAAGCTAAAATTGTTTTTCTCGAAGTCTCCCGCTTGCCTTGTTTAGTGATATAATTTGCTGTTCATCTATTGTACTCTGTTTTATGTATGGTATTTGGAGAGTTTTCGACCTTCTTCCTGCCTTCTCTCCTCTCTTTGACGACTGCTTCCATCTCTGAGTTCCAGTACGGTTTATATTTTCTGCACGTGCCCTGTGGAATGCATTTCATTGTATCTGTTGAGATGGTGGCACATATATGTTTGAAAATTGTATTTTCATCGTTCTTATTTATTTGACTAAACCCAGCGTCAGTTTCCCGGCCATAACGATCCCAGTTAGCCTTTCTGAAATTCTATGATGGTTTTCTCCGAACCATCCTATCCCTCTGCAGTGTTTCAATAATTGTTAGGATAATACGATGATCGCTTCCAACACCGTCCAAAACGTTAGTGGTAGTCAAGTCGACTCCTAGTACAGAACAGAACAGAACGACAACTGGAAAGATAGCAGAATAGAGAGACAGAGGGAGGAAGAGAGAAAGAAGATATTGATCAGCCTGATAGATTGGCACCGGCGACAATCAACAACAGAGCTGGTAAACTACAAACGCGATAGAAAAGGATGGAGGTCCATTATCGCCAATCGGCACGGCACCTGATAATGATGACATAGAACTAGCATAATGGAACACTTGTCTCTTGTAAAAGATAAAATATTCAGGAAGTAGAGAGGCAAACTTAATTGTTAGAATTGGAAAGGTAAGGACACCATTCCTAATACTGAATAATTTATGGAAATTCAGGGAAATGAATAATGGAAATTTGAGATTGTTTAATTCCAATGTCAAGTCAGTCCTCATGTAGGGAGCAGAAGATTGGGAAATGATAAAGGCAGTACAGATAAAACAACAATCAGTTGTCAATAAACATCTACGGGGGATAAAGGGTGTAGGTTAGCAAACATGGTGAGGGATGAAGACTTATGGGAAATGAGTAAACACTAACCAGTGAAACAACAGATCAAAAGTGAGAAAGGGGGTTGGATAGGACACGGAAAACACCATGACATTTAGGAAAGGGGTTGGATAGGACACGGAAAAGGCCATCAAACGTAGAAAAGGGGTTTGATAGGACACGGAAAACACCATCAGACGTGGGAAAGGGGTTGGATAGGACACGGAAACACCATTAAACGTGGGAAAGGGGTTGGATAGGACACGAAAAACACCATCAAACGTGGGAAAGGGGTTGGATAGGACATGGAAAACACCATCAGACGTGGGAAAGGGGTTGGATAGGACACGGAAAACACCATGAAACGTAGGAAAGGGGTTGGATAGGACACGGAAACACCATTAAACGTGGGAAAGGGGTTGGATAGGACACGAAAAACACCATCAAACGTGGGAAAGGGGTTGGATAGGACATGGAAAACACCATCAGACGTGGGAAAGGGGTTAGATAGGACATGGAAAACACCATAAAACGTGGGAAAGGGGTTGGATAGGACACGGAAAACACCATCAGAAGTGGGAAAGGGGTTAGATATGACACGGAAAACACCATCAAACGTTGTCAAACAGCACATGTCATGGAATTCCCAGGGGGTAGAGGCACAGAGACAGAACAAGAAATTCTACAAAAATGCCCACTTTATTTTAAAATTACATTAGATGCCAGACCCGGCCAGAAGTAGAAAAGCTGTTTAAAGTCGATCGCAGATCGAGTGTACTTAACACAACTAATACAGTTTCTTTTTGTTTAAAGTGAATACCAGACCTGGGGTACTTGAAACCAAAACCACAGTTTCTTTTTCTTTAAAGTAAATCACAAATATAGTGTCCTCAATTATACATCATACCTGTACAACAGTTTCTCTATGTTCAAAATACATCATACATCTAGTTGGCACATTCGTAAATCACGACATTATCATTATTTCTCTTTGTTGAAAGCAAATCTCAGATTTGCTGTTCATCCCACATTACTAAATCTTTTTGTTTCAAATTAATGTCCGATATAACGTACATCACACCATCGTGAAATCTTTTTGTTTACAATAAATCTCAGATCTAGCGTAAATTATACCATCGCCGTTTCTCTTTGTTTTAAAAAGAGTACACATCTAGCGTACATAACACCATCACCATTTCTCTGTGTTTAAAACAGATCACAGATCTAACGTACACCACACCACTAAATCGTTTTGTTTTTCAGATAATTTTCAGGTCAAACGTACATCACACTACTAAATCGTTTTGTTTCAAGTATATGTCAGATCTAGAGTACATCAAACCAGAACCGTTTCTCTTTGTTTCAAGTGAATTTCAGATCAAACGTACATCATACCATCACCGTTTCTCTTTGTTTAAAACAAATCACAGATCTACCTTACATCACACCATCATCAACTCTCTTGTTTTTAATGGATCACATGTATAGCGTACATGTACCATTACCAAATATTTTTAATAACAAACTTCGGATCGAAAGTACTTTAGACCATCGCCAAATCTTTTTTGTTTAAAACAAATTTCAGATCTGCCGAACATCACACGATCACCGTTACCCTTTATGTTGAAAGTAACTCTCAGATCTAGGGTATATCCCACCATCATCAAATATATTTTTTAAATACAAATCTCGGATCTAACGTACATTACATCCTCACCGTTTCTCTTTGTTTAAAACAAATAAAATATTTAGCGTACATCATCGTTTATCTTTGTTGAAAGTGAATTTCAGATCTAGCGTACATCACAAAATAACCAAAATCTCTTTGTTTGAAGTAAATCTGAGATTTAATGTACCTGACAACATCACCGATTTATCTTTGTTTAAAACAAATCACAGATCTATCGTACAACATAACATCACAAATCACTTTGTTTAACGCAAATCACAGATCTAACGTTCATCCGATCATCACCGAGTCTGTTTGTTTAAAGTAAATCTCAGATCTAGAATACATCACCCGAACCCCATTTCTCTTTGTTGAAAGTAAATCTCAGATCTAGGGTAAATCACACCATCCCCAAATCTCTTTTTTAAAATACAAATACCAGATATAAAGTGCATTGCACAATCAACGTTTCTACGTGTATAAAACAGATCACAGGTCGAGCATATATGACACCATCACCAACTATATTTTTAAAACACAAATCTCAGAAGTAGCGTAAATCATCGTCTAGTTGTTGAATATATATATATCAGATCTATCGTAAATCATACCATAACAAAATCATTTTCTTTACCGTAAATCCTAGATATAGCGTACATTACACCATAACCGAATATATTTGTTGAAAGTAAATCGCAGATCTAGGGTACATGATCGGTTGTCAAAAATATATGTGTTTAAAACAAATTTCAGATCTAAAGTACATTAAACAATCTCCTTTTCTCTTTGATTAAAACAAATCACAGATCTAGCGTACATTACACCAACGACATATCGTTTTGTTTAAAGCTAATTTCAGATATATTGAATATCAGACAATCACCGTTTCGCTTTGTTGAAAATAAATATTTATTCTAGAGTAGATCAAATCCTATCTCATTGTAGAAAGTAAATCTCAGATTAAGCGTGCATCCCACCATAACCAAATCACTATCAAACAAATCTCAAATCTAGCATATACCACGTCATCAACCAAATAATATAATTTACCGAACAACTAGTGCACAATAATATAATTTACTGAAGTATTAATGTACAATAATATAATTATACCGAAGGACTTGTGTGCAATAATATAATTATACGGAAAGATTAGTGTAGAATAATATAATTAAACGGAAAGATTAGTGTAGAATAATATAATTATACGGAAAGATTAGTGTAGAATAATATAATTATTCGGAAAGATTAGTGTTGAATAATATAATTATACGGAAAGATTAGTGTAGGATAATATAATTATTCGGAAAGATTAGTGTAGAATAATATAATTATTCGGAAAGATTAGTGTAGAATAATATAATTATACGGAAAGATTAGTGTAGAATAATATAATTATTCGGAAAGATTAGTGTAGAATAATATAATTATACGGAAAGATTAGTGTAGAATAATATAATTATACGGAAAGATTAGTGTAGAATAATATAATTATACGGAAAGATTAGTGTAGAATAATATAATTATACGGAAAGATTAGTGTAGAATAATATAATTATACAGGAGGACTAGTGTACAATAATACAATTTTCCGAAGAACTAGTGTAAAATAAAATAATTACACTGATGGACTAGTATACAATAATATAATTATACAGAAGGACTGGTGTACTATAATATATTTAAATCGAAGGACTAGTGTATAATAATATAGTCATACCGAATAACTAGTGTACAATATTATGATTATTCTGAAGGACTAGCGTACACAAATATAATTGTACCGAAAGACTAGTGTGCAACAAAATATATAAACCAAATGACTAGTGTACAATAAAATAATTTACTGAAGAACTAGTGCATAATAATATAATTTACTGAAGAACTAGTGCACAATAATATAATTTACTGAAGAACGAGTGCACTATAATATAATTTACTGAAGAACTAGTGCACAATACTATAATTTACCAAAGAACTAGTGTACAAAAATTCATTTTACGGAAGAACTAGTTCACAAAAATATCATTATACCGTAATACTAGCGTACAATAATACAATTTTCCGAAAGACTAGTGTACAATAAAATAATTATCAGGTGAATGAGATGGAGAAGACGGAAATGGAAATGAAAAAGACGAATTTCAGAACAAGAATAAGAAGAAGAATAACAACTAGAGGAAGAAGAAAAAGTGGAGAAAGAAAATAAAGAAAAGGAAGGAGAAGAAGTAGAAGAATAAGAAGACGAATAAATTGCAGAAAAAAAAAAGAAAAAGAAGAAGAAGAAGAGGAAAAAGAGGAAATTGATGAAGAAGAAGAAGAAGAAGAGATAAGAGAATTTGATAAAGAAGAAGAAGAAGAAGAAGAAGAAGAAGTAGAAGAAGAAAAAGAAGAAGAAGAAAAAGTAAGAGAATTAGATAAAGAAGAAGAAGAAGAAAAAGAAGAAGAAGAAGATATCTAGTATATAACAGCTCAAGACAAACCAAAAAATTGATGTTCAGCTCTCTTTAGCGGAGTAAACTAACAGAGTAACGCAATTTTAGCGGCTTTGTGACGTAATCCATCAATGTACTGACAAACATCTTTGTAAGATGGGAAGGCCAGTCCCTTTTCCCCTGCCTGTTTCCTCCCCTTGCCAGGTAACCATTTACAGCTGGGTCGACTGGACCTGTCGATAGTGGAAAATGAGCCCCCAACTTTACCATAACAAACTAGTACTCTACCACTGCGGTGAAAACCCGCACAGATGAATAATAAAGAAACCAAATACAATCCACTAAGCCATGAACATTATGTATCCGCAAATCAAACATGAAAATAAGCTCATAAGTACCTTTTGTCAACACAATACGGCTAAATACTTCTGGTTTGTTAAATTTGCTTTGATACCTAACATTTGAACACCAAAAAATGAGGTTCAATGACTGAATATTGTTGTGAAAGAGACCGCATAATGGGCTCGTTTGTTGATTAATACGCTCAACTTTAAAGAGACTGATCAATAAAATAATATAGATAGGCAGTTAAATAATTGGGTATAGTTACATGGCTCTACGAGTTACGAGATCACTTGATATACTTTATTATCGCCAGCGTGGTATGAGATGTGTATAAAAGATTCAATGTATTTCTGTATCGTAGTGGAAACTTGCATTGTACAGTTTCAGAAAGTGTTTTGTCTTGGCTGACACTGATCGTACAGAGACCCTACTAACATGGTATGTTTAATGTTGAGATAATTGTGTGGGCTGTGTTTCATGTTGAGATATTTGTGTGGGATGTGTTTCATATTGATATATTTGTGTGGTCTGTGTTTCATGTTAAGACATTTGTGTGGGATGTGTTTCATATTGATATATTTGTGTGGTCTGTGTTTCATGTTAAGATATGTGTGTGGGATGTGTTTCATGATGAGATATTTGTGTGGGATGTGTTTAATGTTGAGATATTTGTCTGGGCTGTGTTTCATGTTGAGATTTTTGTATGGCGAGATTCCTGTTGAGATATTTGTGTGGTCTGTGTTTCATGTTGAGATATTTGTATTGAGAGTTTCATGTTGAGATATTTGTGTGGTCTGTGTTTCATGTTGAGATATTTGTATGGGGAGTTTCATGTTGAGATATGTGTGTGGGCTGTGTTTCATGTTGAGATATTTGTGTGGTCTGTGTTTCATGTTGAGATATTTGTGTGGGCTGTGTTTCATGTTGAGATATTTGTGCGAGTAATGTTTCATGTTGAGATATTTGTGTGGGCAAAGTTTCATGTTGAGCTATTTGTGTGGGCTATGTTTCATGTTTAAATATTTGTGTGGGCTGTGTTTCATGTTGAGATATTTGTGTGAGATATATTTCATGTTGAGATATTTATGTGAGCTGTGTTTCATGTTGAGATATTTGTGTGAGCTGTGTTTCATGTGAGATATTTGTGTGGGCTGTGTTTCACATTGGTATATTTGTAAGGGCTGTGTTTCATGTTAAGATATTTGTCTGGGCTGTGTTTCATGTTGAGATTTTTGTATGGGGAGATTCATGTTGAGATATTTGTGTGGTCTGTGTTTCATGTTGAGATATTTGTATTGAGAGTTTCATGTTGAGATATTTGTGTGGTCTGTGTTTCATGTTGAGATATTTGTATTGAGAGTTTCATGTTGAGATATGTGTGTGGGCTGTGTTTCATGTTGAGATATTTGTGTGGTCTGTGTATCATGTTGAGATATTTGTGTGGGTTGTGTTTCATGTTGAGATATTTGTGCGAGTAATGTTTCATGTTGAGATATTTGTGTGGGCAAAGTTTCATGTTGAGCTATTTGTGTGGGCTATGTTTCATGTTTAAATATTTGTGTGGGCTGTGTTTCATGTTGAGATATTTGTGTGGGATATATTTCATGTTGAGATATTTATGTGAGCTGTGTTTCATGTTGAGATATTTGTGTGAGCTGTGTTTCATGTGAGATATTTGGGTTGGGCTGTGTTTCATATTGGTATATTTGTGTGGGCTGTGTTTCATGTTAAGATATTTGTGTGGTCTGTGTTTCATGTTAAGATATTTGTATGGGATGTGTTTCATGTTGAGATATTTGTATGGGGAGTTTCATGTTGAGATATTTGTGTGGTCTGTGTTTCATGTTGAGACATTTGTATTGAGAGTTTCATGTTGAGATATTTGTGTGGTCTGTATTTCATGTTGAGATATTTGTATGGGGAGTTTCATAATGAGATATGTGTGTGGGCTGTGTTTCATGTTGAGATATTTGTGTGGGCTGTGTTTTATGTTGAGATATTTGTGCGAGTAATATTTCATGTTGAGATATTTGTGTGGGCAAAGTTTCATGTTGAGCTATTTGTGTGGGCTATGTTTCATGTTGAAATATTTGTGTGGGCTGTGTTTCATGTTGAGATATTTGTGTGGAATATATTTCATGTTGAGATATTTATGTGAGCTGTGTTTCATGTTGAGATTTTTGTATGGCGAGATTCCTGTTGAGATATTTGTGTGGTCTGTGTTTCATGTTGAGATATTTGTATTGAGAGTTTCATGTTGAGATATTTGTGTGGTCTGTGTTTCATGTTGAGATATTTGTATGGGGAGTTTCATGTTGAGATATGTGTGTGGGCTGTGTTTCATGTTGAGATATTTGTGTGGTCTGTGTTTCATGTTGAGATATTTGTGTGGGCTGTGTTTCATGTTGAGATATTTGTGCGAGTAATGTTTCATGTTGAGATATTTGTGTGGGCAAAGTTTCATGTTGAGCTATTTGTGTGGGCTATGTTTCATGTTTAAATATTTGTGTGGGCTGTGTTTCATGTTGAGATATTTGTGTGAGATATATTTAATGTTGAGATATTTATGTGAGCTGTGTTTCATGTTGAGATATTTGTGTGAGCTGTGTTTCATGTGAGATATTTGTGTGGGCTGTGTTTCACATTGGTGTATTTGTAAGGGCTGTGTTTCATGTTAAGATATTTGTGTGGTCTGTGTTTCATGTTTAGATATTTGTGTGGGATGTGTTTCATGTTGAGATATTTGTCTGGGCTGTGTTTCATGTTGAGATATTTGTATGGGGTGTTTCATGTTGATATATTTGTGTGGTCTGTGTTTCATGTTAAGATATTTGTCTGGGCTGTGTTTCATGTTGAGATTTTTGTATGGGGAGATTCATGTTGAGATATTTGTGTGGTCTGTGTTTCATGTTGAGATATTTGTATTGAGAGTTTCATGTTGAGATATTTGTGTGGTCTGTGTTTCATGTTGAGATATTTGTATTGAGAGTTTCATGTTGAGATATGTGTGTGGGCTGTGTTTCATGTTGAGATATTTGTGTGGTCTGTGTATCATGTTGAGATATTTGTGTGGGCTGTGTTTCATGTTGAGATATTTGTGCGAGTAATGTTTCATGTTGAGATATTTGTGTGGGCAAAGTTTCATGTTGAGCTATTTGTGTGGGCTATGTTTCATGTTTAAATATTTGTGTGGGCTGTGTTTCATGTTGAGATATTTGTGTGGGATATATTTCATGTTGAGATATTTATGTGAGCTGTGTTTCATGTTGAGATATTTGTGTGAGCTGTGTTTCATGTGAGATATTTGGGTTGGGCTGTGTTTCATATTGGTATATTTGTGTGGGCTGTGTTTCATGTTAAGATATTTGTGTGGTCTGTGTTTCATGTTAAGATATTTGTATGGGATGTGTTTCATGTTGAGATATTTGTATGGGGAGTTTCATGTTGAGATATTTGTGTGGTCTGTGTTTCATGTTGAGACATTTGTATTGAGAGTTTCATGTTGAGATATTTGTGTGGTCTGTGTTTCATGTTGAGATATTTGTATGGGGAGTTTCATAATGAGATATGTGTGTGGGCTGTGTTTCATGTTGAGATATTTGTGTGGGCTGTGTTTTATGTTGAGATATTTGTGCGAGTAATATTTCATGTTGAGATATTTGTGTGGGCAAAGTTTCATGTTGAGCTATTTGTGTGGGCTATGTTTCATGTTGAAATATTTGTGTGGGCTGTGTTTCATGTTGAGATATTTGTGTGGAATATATTTCATGTTGAGATATTTATGTGAGCTGTGTTTCATGTTGAGATATTTGTCTGAGCTGTGTTTCAATTGAGATATTTGTGTTGGCTGTGTTTCGTATTGGTATATTTGTGTGGGCTGTGTTTCATGTTAAGATATTTGTGTGGGATGTGTTTCATGTTGAGATATTTGTGTGGGATGTGTTTCATGTTGAGATATTTGTGTGGGCTGTGTTTCATGTTGATATATTTGTGTTGGTTATGTTTAAGGTTGAGATTTTAGTGTGGGCTGTGTTTCATGTTGAGATATTTTTGTCTGTGCTGTGTTTCATTTTGAGATATTTGTATGGGGAGTTTCATGTTGAGATATTTGTGTGGTCTGTGTTTCATGTTGAGATATTTGTATTGAGAGTTTCATGTTGAGATATTTGTGTGGTCTGTGTTTCATGTTGAGATATTTGTATGGGGAGTTTCATGTTGAGATATGTGTGTGGGCCTTGTTTAATGTTGAGATATTTGTGTGGTCTGTGTTTCATGTTGAGATATTTGTGTGGGCTGTGTTTCATGTTGAGATATTTGTGCGAGTAATGTTTCCTGTTGAGATATTTGTGCGGACAAAGTTTCATGTTGAGCTATTTGTGTGGGCTATGTTTCATGTGAGATATTTGTGTGGGCTGTGTTTCACATTGGTATATTTGTGTGGGCTGTGTTTCATGTTAAGATATTTGTGTGGTCTGTATTTCATGTTAAGATATTTGTGTGGGATGTGTTTCATGTTGAGATATTTTTCTGGGCTGTGTTTCATGTTGAGATATTTGTATGGGGAGTTTCATGTTGATATATTTGTGTGGTCTGTGTTTCATGTTAAGATATTTGTGTGGGATGTGTTTCATGATGAGATATTTGTGTGGGATGTGTTTAATGTTGAGATATTTGTCTGGGCTGTGTTTCATGTTGAGATTTTTGTATGGCGAGATTCCTGTTGAGATATTTGTGTGGTCTGTGTTTCATGTTGAGATATTTGTATTGAGAGTTTCATGTTGAGATATTTGTGAGGTCTGTGTTTCATGTTGAGATATTTGTATGGGGAGTTTCATGTTGAGATATGTGTGTGGGCTGTGTTTCATGTTGAGATATTTGTGTGGTCTGTGTTTCATGTTGAGATATTTGTGTGGGCTGTGTTTCATGTTGAGATATTTGTGCGAGTAATGTTTCATGTTGAGATATTTGTGTGGGCAAAGTTTCATGTTGAGCTATTTGTGTGGGCTATGTTTCATGTTTAAATATTTGTGTGGGCTGTGTTTCATGTTGAGATATTTGTGTGGGATATATTTCATGTTGAGATATTTATGTGAGCTGTGTTTCATGTTGAGATATTTGTGTGAGCTGTGTTTCATGTGAGATATTTGTGTGGGCTGTGTTTCATATTGGTATATTTGTGTGGGCTGTTTTTCATGTTAAGATATTTGTGTGGTCTGTGTTTCATGTTAAGATATTTGTATGGGATGTGTTTCATGTTGAGATATTTGTATGGGGAGTTTCATGTTGAGATATTTGTGTGGTCTGTGTTTCATGTTGAGACATTTGTATTGAGAGTTTAATGTTGAGATATTTGTGTGGTCTGTGTTTCATGTTGAGATATTTGTATGGGGAGTTTCATAATGAGATATGTGTGTGGGCTGTGTTTCATGTTGAGATATTTGTGTGGGCTGTGTTTTATGTTGAGATATTTGTGCGAGTAATATTTCATGTTGAGATATTTGTGTGGGCAAAGTTTCATGTTGAGCTATTTGTGTGGGCTATGTTTCATGTTGAAATATTTGTGTGGGCTGTGTTTCATGTTGAGATATTTGTGTGGAATATATTTCATGTTGAGATATTTATGTGAGCTGTGTTTCATGTGAGATATTTGTGTTGGCTGTGTTTCGTATTGGTATATTTGTGTGGGCTGTTTTTTATGTTAAGATATTTGTGTGGGATGTGTTTCATGTTGAGATATTTGTGTGGGATGTGTTTCATGTTGAGATATTTGTGTGGGCTGTGTTTCATGTTGATATATTTGTGTTGATTATGTTTAAGGTTGGGATTTTAGTGTGGGCTGTGTTTCATGTTGAGATATTTGTCTGTGCTGTGTTTCATTTTGAGATATTTGTATGGGGAGTTTCATGTTGAGATATTTGTGTGGTCTGTGTTTCATGTTGAGATATTTGTATTGAGAGTTTCATGTTGAGATATTTGTGTGGTCTGTGTTTCATGTTGAGATATTTGTATGGGGAGTTTCATGTTGAGATATGTGTGTGGGCCTTGTTTAATGTTGAGATATTTGTGTGGTCTGTGTTTCATGTTGAGATATTTGTGTGGGCTGTGTTTCATGTTGAGATATTTGTGCGAGTAATGTTTCCTGTTGAGATATTTGTGCGGACAAAGTTTCATGTTGAGCTATTTGTGTGGGCTATGTTTCATGTGAGATATTTGTGTGGGCTGTGTTTCACATTGGTATATTTGTGTGGGCTGTGTTTCATGTTAAGATATCTGTGTGGTCTGTATTTCATGTTAAGATATTTGTGTGGGATGTGTTTCATGTTGAGATATTTTTCTGGGCTGTGTTTCATGTTGAGATATTTGTATGGGGAGTTTCATGTTGATATATTTGTGTGGTCTGTGTTTCATGTTGAGATATTTCTGTGGGATGTGTTTCATGTTGAGATATTTGTCTGGGCTGTGTTTTATGTTGAGATTTTTGTATGGGGAGATTCCTGTTGAGATATTTGTGTGGTCTGTGTTTCATGTTGAGATATTTGTATTGAGAGTTTCATGTTGAGATATTTGTGTGGTCTGTGTTTCACATTGGTATATTTGTAAGGGCTGTGTTTTATGTTAAGATATTTGTGTGGTCTGTGTTTCATGTTAAGATATGTGTGTGGGATGTGTTTCATGTTGAGATATTTATCTGGGCTGTGTTTCATGTTGAGATATTTGTATGGGGAGTTTCATGTTGATATATGTGTGTAGTCTGTGTTTCATGTTAAGATATTTGTCTGGGCTGTGTTTCATGTTGAGATTTTTGTATGGGGAGATTCATGTTGAGATATTTGTGTGGTCTGTGTTTCATGTTGAGATATTTGTATTGATAGTTTCATGTTGAGATATTTTTGTGGTCTGTGTTTCATGTTGAGATATTTGTATAGGGAGTTTCATGTTGAGATATGTGTGTGGGCTGTGTTTCATGTTGAGATATTTGTGTGGTCTGTGTTTCATGTTGAGATATTTGTGTGGGCTGTGTTTCATATTGAGATATTTGTGCGAGTAATGTTTCATGTTGAGATATTTGTGTGGGCAAAGTTTCATGTTGAGCTATTTGTGTGGGCTATGTTTCATTTTGAAATATTTGTGTGGGCTGTGTTTCATGTTGAGATATTTGTGTGGGATATATTTAATGTTGAGATATTTATGTGAGCTGTGTTTCATGTTGAGATATTTGTGTGAGCTGTGTTTCATGTGAGATATTTGTGTGGGCTGTGTTTCATATTGTTATATTTGTGTGGGCTGTGTTTCATGTTAAGATATTTGTGTGGTCTGTGTTTCATGTTAAGATATTTGTGTGGGATGTGTTTCATGTTGAGATATTTGTCTGGGCTGTGTTTCATGTTGAGATTTTTGTATGGCGAGATTCCTGTTGAGATATTTGTGTGGTCTGTGTTTCATGTTGAAATATTTGTATTGAGAGTTTCATGTTGAGATATTTGTGTGGTCTGTGTTTCATGTTGAGATATTTGTATGGGGAGTTTCATGTTGAGATATGTGTGTGGGCTGTGTTTCATGTTGAGATATTTGTGTGGTCTGTGTTTCATGTTGAGATATTTGTGTGGGCTGTGTTTCATGTTGAGATATTTGTGCGAGTAATGTTTCATGTTGAGATATTTGTGTGGGCAAAGTTTCATGTTGAGCTATTTGTGTGGGCTATGTTTCCTGTTGAAATATTTGTGTGGGCTGTGTTTCATGTTGAGATATTTGTGTGAGATATATTTCATGTTGAGATATTTATGTAAGCTGTGTTTCATGTTGAGATATGTGTGTGAGCTGTGTTTCATGTGAGATATTTGTGTGGGCTGTGTTTCACATTGGTATATTTGTAAGGGCTGTGTTTCATGTTAAGATATTTGTGTTGTCTGTGTTTCATGTTAAGATATTTGTGTGGGATGTGTTTCATGTTGAGATATTTGTCTGGGCTGTGTTTCATGTTGAGATATTTGTATGGGGTGTTTCATGTTAATATATTTGTGTGGTCTGTGTTTCATGTTAAGATATTTGTCTGGGCTGTGTTTCATGTTGAGATTTTTGTATGGGGAGATTCATGTTGAGATATTTGTGTGGTCTGTGTTTCATGTTGAGATATTTGTATTGAGAGTTTCATGTTGAGATATTTGTGTGGTCTGTGTTTCATGTTGAGATATTTGTATGTGGAGTTTCATGTTGAGATATGTGTGTGGGCTGTGTTTCATGTTGAGATATTTGTGTGGTCTGTGTTTCATGTTGAGATATTTGTGTGGGCTGTGTTTCATGTTGAGATATTTGTGTGAGTAATGTTTCATGTTGAGCTATTTGTGTGGGCTATGTTTCATGTTGAAATATTTGTGTGGGCTGTGTTTCATGTTGAGATATTTGTGTGGGATATATTTCATGTTGAGATATTTATGTGAGCTGTGTTTCATGTTGAGATATTTGTGTGAGCTGTGTTTCATGTGAGATATTTGTGTGGGCTGTGTTTCATATTGGTATATTTGTGTGGGCTGTGTTTCATGTTAAGATATTTGTGTGGTCTGTGTTTCATGTTAAGATATGTGTGTGGGCTGTGTTTCATGTTGAGATATTTGTGTGGGCTGTGTTTTATGTTGAGATATTTGTGCGAGTAATGTTTCATGTTGAGATATTTGTGTGGGCAAAGTTTTATGTTGAGCTATTTGTGTGGGCTATGTTTCATGTTGAGATATTTGTGTGGGCTGTGTTTCATGTTGAGATATTTGTGTGTAATATATTTCATGTTGAGATATTTATGTGAGCTGTGTTTCATGTTGAGATATTTGTCTGAGCTGTGTTTCATGTGAGATATTTGTGTGGGCTGTGTTTCATATTGGTATATTTGTGTGGGCTGTGTTTCATGTTAAGATATTTGTGTGGGATGTGTTTCATGTTGAGATATTTGTGTGGGATGTGTTTCATGTGAGATATTTGTGTGGGCTGTGTTTCATATTGGTATATTTGTGTGGGCTGTGTTTCATGTTGAGATATTTGTCTGTGCTGTGTTTCATTTTGAGATATTTGTATGGGGAGTTTCATGTTGAGATATTTGTATGGTCTGTGTTTCATGTTGAGATATTTGTATTGAGAGTTTCATGTTGAGATATTTGTTTTGTCTGTGTTTCATGTTGAGATATTTGTATGGGGAGTTTCATGTTGAGATTTTTGTATGGGGAGATTCATGTTGAGATATTTGTGTGGTCTGTGTTTCATGTTGAGATATTTGTATTGATAGTTTCATGTTGAGATATTTATGTGGTCTGTGTTTCATGTTGAGATATTTGTATGGGGAGTTTCATGTTGAGATATGTGTGTGTGCTGTGTTTCATGTTGAGATATTTGTGTGGTCTGTGATTCATGTTGAGATATTTGTGTGGGCTGTGTTTCATATTGAGATATTTGTGCGAGTAATGTTTCATGTTGAGATATTTGTGTGGGCAAAGTTTCATGTTGAGCTATTTGTGTGGGCTATGTTTCATTTTGAAATATTTGTGTGGGCTGTGTTTCATGTTGAGATATTTGTGTGGGATATATTTAATGTTGAGATATTTATGTGAGCTGTGTTTCATGTGAGATATTTGTGTGGGCTGTGTTTCATATTGTTATATTTGTGTGGGCTGTGTTTCATGTTAAGATATTTGTGTGGTCTGTGTTTCATGTTAAGATATTTGTGTGGGATGTGTTTCATGTTGAGATATTTGTCTGGGCTGTGTTTCATGTTGAGATTTTTGTATGGCGAGATTCCTGTTGAGATATTTGTGTGGTCTGTGTTTCATGTTGAAATATTTGTATTGAGAGTTTCATGTTGAGATATTTGTGTGGTCTGTGTTTCATGTTGAGATATTTGTATGGGGAGTTTCATGTTGAGATATGTGTGTGGGCTGTGTTTCATGTTGAGATATTTGTGTGGTCTGTGTTTCATGTTGAGATATTTGTGTGGGCTGTGTTTCATGTTGAGATATTTGTGCAAGTAATGTTTCATGTTGAGATATTTGTGTGGGCAAAGTTTCATGTTGAGCTATTTGTGTGGGCTATGTTTCATGTTTAAATATTTGTGTGGGCTGTGTTTCATGTTGAGATATTTGTGTGAGATATATTTCATGTTGAGATATTTATGTGAGCTGTGTTTCATGTTGAGATATGTGTGTGAGCTGTGTTTCATGTGAGATATTTGTGTGGGCTGTGTTTCACATTGGTATATTTGTAAGGGCTGTGTTTCATGTTAAGATATTTGTGTTGTCTGTGTTTCATGTTAAGATATTTGTGTGGGATGTGTTTCATGTTGAGATATTCGTCTGGGCTGTGTTTCATGTTGAGATATTTGTATGGGGTGTTTCATGTTGATATATTTGTGTGGTCTGTGTTTCATGTTAAGATATTTGTCTGGGCTGTGTTTCATGTTGAGATTTTTGTATGGGGAGATTCATGTTGAGATATTTGTGTGGTCTGTGTTTCATGTTGAGATATTTGTATTGAGAGTTTCATGTTGAGATATTTGTGTGGTCTGTGTTTCATGTTGAGATATTTGTATGGGGAGTTTCATGTTGAGATATGTGTGTGGGCTGTGTTTCATGTTGAGATATTTGTGTGGTCTGTGTTTCATGTTGAGATATTTGTGTGGGCTGTGTTTCATGTTGAGATATTTGTGTGAGTAATGTTTCATGTTGAGCTATTTGTGTGGGCTATGTTTCATGTTGAAATATTTGTGTGGGCTGTGTTTCATGTTGAGATATTTGTGTGGGATATATTTCATGTTGAGATATTTATGTGAGCTGTGTTTCATGTTGAGATATTTGTGTGAGCTGTGTTTCATGTGAGATATTTGTGTGGGCTGTGTTTCATATTGGTATATTTGTGTGGGCTGTGTTTCATGTTAAGATATTTGTGTGGTCTGTGTTTCATGTTAAGATATTTGTGTGGGATGTGTTTCATGTTGAGATATTTGTCTGGGCTGTGTTTCATGTTGAGATATTTGTATGGGGAGTTTCATGTTGAGATATTTGTGTGGTCTGTGTTTCATGTTGAGACATTTGTATTGAGAGTTTCATGTTGAGATATTTGTGTGGTCTGTGTTTCATGTTGAGATATTTGTATGGGGAGTTTCATGTTGAGATATGTGTGTGGGCTGTGTTTCATGTTGAGATATTTGTGTGGGCTGTGTTTTATGTTGAGATATTTGTGCGAGTAATGTTTCATGTTGAGATATTTGTGTGGGCAAAGTTTTATGTTGAGCTATTTGTGTGGGCTATGTTTCATGTTGAGATATTTGTGTGGGCTGTGTTTCATGTTGAGATATTTGTGTGTAATATATTTCATGTTGAGATATTTATGTGAGCTGTGTTTCATGTTGAGATATTTGTCTGAGCTGTGTTTCATGTGAGATATTTGTGTGGGCTGTGTTTCATATTGGTATATTTGTGTGGGCTGTGTTTCAGGTTAAGATATTTGTGTGGGATGTGTTTCATGTTGAGATATTTGTGTGGGATGTGTTTCATGTGAGATATTTGTGTGGGCTGTGTTTCATATTGGTATATTTGTGTTGGCTGGGTTTCATGTTGAGATATTTGTCTGTGCTGTGTTTCATTTTGAGATATTTGTATGGGGAGTTTCATGTTGAGATATTTGTATGGTCTGTGTTTCATGTTGAGATATTTGTATTGAGAGTTTCATGTTGAGATATTTGTTTTGTCTGTGTTTCATGTTGAGATATTTGTATGGGGAGTTTCATGTTGAGATATGTGTGTGGGCCTTGTTTCATGTTGAGATATTTGTGTGGTCTGTGTTTCATGTTGAGATATTTGTGTGGGCTGTGGTTCATGTTGAGATATTTGTGTGGGCTATGTTTCATGTGAGAAATTTGTGTGGGCTGTGTTTCACATTGGTATATTTGTGTGGGCTGTGTTTCATGTTAAGATATTTGTGTGGTCTGTATTTTATGTTAAGATATTTGTGTGGGATGTGTTTCATGTTGAGATATTTGTCTGGGCTGTGTTTCATGTTGAGATATTTGTGCGGGCAAAGTTTCATGTTGAGCTATTTGTGTGGGCTATGTTTCATGTTGAAATATTTGTATGGGCTGTGTTTCATGTTGAGATATTTGTGCGAGTAATGTTTCATGTTGAGATATTTGTGCGGGCAAAGTTTCATGTTGAGCTATTTGTGTGGGCTATGTTTCATGTGAGATATTTGTGTGGGCTGTGTTTCACATTGGTATATTTGTGTGATCTGTGTTTCATGTTAAGATATTTGTGTGGTCTGTATTTCATGTTAAGATATTTGTGTGGGATGTGTTTCATGTTGAGATATTTGTCTGGGCTGTGTTTCATGTTGAGATATTTGTATGGGGAGTTTCATGTTGATATATTTGTGTGGTCTGTGTTTCATATTAAGATATTTGTGTGGGATGTGTTTCATGTTGAGATATTTCTGTGGGATGTGTTTCATGTTGAGATATTTGTCTGGGCTATGTTTCATGTTGAGATTTTTGTATGGGGAGATTCATGTTGAGATATTTGTGTGGTGTGTGTTTCATGTTGAGATATTTGTATTGAGAGTTTCATGTTGAGATATTTGTGTGGTCTGTGTTTCATGTTGAGATATTTGTATGGGGAGTTTCATGTTGAGATATGTGTGTGGGCTGTGTTTTATGTTGAGATATTTGTGTGGTCTGTGTTTCATGTTGAGATATTTATGTGGGCTGTTTTTCATGTTGAGATATTTGTGCGAGTAATGTTTCATGTTGAGATATTTGTGTGGGCAAAGTTTAAGGTTGAGCTATTTGTGTGGGCTATGTTTCACATTTGTATATTTGTAAGGGCTGTGTTTTATGTTAAGATATTTGTGTGGTCTGTGTTTCATGTTAAGATATGTGTGTGGGATGTGTTTCATGTTGAGATATTTATCTGGGCTGTGTTTCATGTTGAGATATTTGTATGGGGAGTTTCATGTTGATATATTTGTGTGGTCTGTGTTTCATGTTAAGATATTTGTCTGGGCTGTGTTTCATGTTGAGATTTTTGTATGGGGAGATTCATGTTGAGATATTTGTGTGGTCTGTGTTTCATGTTGAGATATTTGTATTGAGAGTTTCATGTTGAGATATTTGTGTGGTCTGTGTTTCATGTTGAGATATTTGTATGGGGAGTTTCATGTTGAGATATGTGTGTGGGCTGTGTTTCATGTTGAGATATTTGTGTGGTCTGTGTTTCATGTTGAGATATTTGTGTGGGCTATGTTTCATGTTGAAATATTTGTGTGGGCTGTGTTTCATGTTGAGATATTTGTGTGGGATATATTTCATGTTGAGATATTTATGTGAGCTGTGTTTCATGTTGAGATATTTGTGTGAGCTGTGTTTCATGTGAGATATTTGTGTGGGCTGTGTTTCATATTGGTATATTTGTGTGGGCTGTGTTTCATGTTAAGATATTTGTGTGGTCTGTGTTTCATGTTAAGATATTTGTGTGGGATGTGTTTCATGTTCAGATATTTGTCTGGGCTGTGTTTCATGTTGAGATAATTGTATGGGGAGTTTCATGTTGAGATATTTGTGTGGTCTGTGTTTCATGTTGAGACATTTGTATTGAGAGTTTCATGTTGAGATATGTGTGTGGTCTGTGTTTCATGTTGAGATATTTGTAAGGGGAGTTTCATGTTGAGATATGTGTTGGCTGTGTTTCATGTTGAGCTATTTGTGTGGGCTATGTTTCATGTTTAAATATTTGTGTGGGCTGTGTTTCATGTTGAGATATTTGTGTGGGATATATTTCATGTTGAGATATTTATGTGAGCTGTGTTTCATGTTGAGATATTTGTGTGAGCTGTGTTTCATGTGAGATATTTGTGTGGGCTGTGTTTCATATTGGTATATTTGTGTGGGCTGTGTTTCATGTTAAGATATTTGTGTGGGATGTGTTTCATGTTGAGATATTTGTGTGGGATGTGTTTCATGTTGAGATATTTGTGTGGGCTGTGTTTCATATTGATATATTTGTGTTGGTTATGTTTAAGGTTGAGATATTAGTGTGGGCTGTGTTTCATGTTGAGATATTTGTCTGGGCTGTGTTTCTTCTTCTTCTTCTTCTGCGTACACAGTCAGACAGTAACCATTATTTTCTCGAAAAAAGCGCGGTCATCCTGAGACTCTCGCCACTACCATAGAGCTTGTCTTGCAGTTCCACTGGCAATGGCCACATCTGCTCTCTCTGATCCTCGTATGTCGGGCAGTTCTGCAGCAGATGTTCAGTGGTCATTTTACCAGTACCGCACGGGCATTCGTCGGTACACCCTATCTTCAATTTGTTGAAGAGGTGGTACCTCAGTCTGTTGTGGCCAGTGCGAAGTCTGAAGACAACGACCTGCTCTCTTCGGTTCAACTGGTAATAGGCATCGTTTTTGGTGTAACCAGTATGTTCGGTTTCCCATTTGGACATGTACCTGGCTTTGATAAGCCGTTTTGACTCTTCGTACGTCATACTGGTATCTGTTTGTGGTAGTCTTGCACCTTCTTTTGCCAGTCTGTCTGCCTCCTCGTTGCCTTGGATGTTGCAGTGTGACGGAACCCACTGTACCACTACCCTTTTTGGTGCGGATTGCTGGCACAGTTTGCAGAGTGCTGCTCTTAAGTCATTAAGCTCAGTGTTCTTCTCGCTTTTTAGCGCTGTGACTACTTCGAGAGCATCTGTCAGCAAGACTATATGGCTCTCATTTTCACTGTGTGTTACCATTTCTTCCACTGCCGCCCTCAGTGCCTCTGCCTCTGCTCTGAAATTGCTTGTGTACTTACCAGTAGCGAATGACAGTGTTATTTTTCTGCCATTTGGTAGGTTCAGGAATGCTCCTGCCCCTCCGTTCTGTGTAGTGTTTGTTACAGAACCGTCGGTGTATGCATGGGTCCAGTCCATGCTTGGGTAGCTTTTCGTTATGAAGCTTAGGGTAGTGTCTCTCCTTTCTTTTTCACTCTGGCAGTTTTTGTTTGCAATACCTGGTATATTTTCTACCACCTCTGGAAATATATCCTGCCTCCAAGTAGGTTTTCGTACAGTAGTGATGGGTTTTGGTGTTGTTAGTGCGTTTATGGGATCTTCGTGCATCTTTGCTTTGACTATTTCTGCAAAGTTTCTCCGCTTTAGTTTCCCATTTCCCAAATTGTTTAGTCTCTGGTACATTGGATGGTCCGTCAGTCTTCGGAGTTTCTCTGACTGCAGCTGGGCTCTGCAGTCTCTTCTATCGGTCATGGATTGCAGTTTTGTCATCTTTTCAAGTTCTACAATTGGCGTTGACTTCATGCCACCTGTTATAATTCTCATGGCTTGGTTTTGAAGTTTGTTAACTTTATCGAAGTTCGCCTTCGCTGCTGTTGTCCATGCCGCAATGCCATACTCAAGAACTGGTCTCACTCTTCCAGTGTACAGTTTCTTTAGTATGCCTTCGTCTGCTCCCCAGCTTGTGCCAGCAAGTTTCCTCATGATCGCCATTCTTTCTCTGGCATTCATTCGGTTTCTCTCAATCTGACTTTTCCATGTCATGCGCCGATCAAATGTGACTCCCAGATAGGTTGGGTTGTCGTTTGGCTGCAGGATTTTGCCATTTAGGCTTACTTTGGTACTTTGGGGTTTTAATGAGAGCGAGAATATTGTGCACGTGGTTTTCTCCTCGTTTATTTTGACCAGCCATGAGTTCGCCCACTCTTCCAGCGATGTTAGGGCCGTTTGCATCCGATTTCTTGCTATGGTGAGATTCTTTTCAGAGGTCCACATAGCCAGATCGTCTGCAAACATTGAGCTATGGACTCTTCTTGGTATATTCTCTGTAATATCGTTTATATATACCAGAAAGAGTGTGGGTGACAGTACTCCCCCTTGGGGTACTCCCTGCTCGAGTGTCACCTTTTTGCTCATCTGCCCTTGTACTTGGACTCTGGCCGTTCTTTGTTTGAGGTAGTGGTTGATCCACTTGTACATCTTCCCACAGACATCACTTCTTCTTAGCTTGACTCTAAGTCCATCCTTCCAGACTTTGTCAAATGCCTTTTCCAGATCCACCCAAACAGCTAATGTGTGTTTCTGTGCCTGGTAGGCATCTTCTATCTCCTGGGCTATGAGGATGACCTGGTCCTCAGTGGATCTGTGCTGTCTAAAGCCGGCTTGCTGTGGAATTAGTATTCGTTTTTCTTCCAGATGCCACATCAGTCTGGTGTTTATCATCCGTTCCATCAGCTTGCCGACACAGCTCAGTAGGCTTATGGGCCTGTATCCATTCGGATCTGTTTTGTCCTTTCCTGTTTTTGGTACTGGTACCAGTATTGCATCTTTCCATGCCTGGGGTACAATACCCCTTTTCCAGCTTTGGTTCAGGACTGATAGTAGTTTTTTCTTCGCTGTTTGGCCCAGCCCCATCAGCATTTCGTTTGTTATCCCGTCTTTTCCGGGAGATTTCCTTTTCTTTAGTGTTCTCATAGCCTCTTCCATTTCGCGCATGGTTAGTTTGGCCATCATGTGCTCTTCAGGAGCCGTATTTATGTTTTCGTGTCCCTTTAGCTCTTCGCTAATGTCTGTATGCTTATCTGCAGGGGCCTCGATGTGGTTTGCTCTGGCATAGTGATCGACAAAGGCGTTTGCGGCTTTCTTACCTGTGATCAAGTTCTGGCCCTGCTTGATAGTAATTTGTTTATTTGACGGGGTTTCGTCATTCATGGCTCTGACTAGCTTCCATAGCTTGTTCCCTTCTTTGTCCAGGTTTAAACTTTCCGTTTTATTTTTCCAACTTTCTCTTGCTGTTTGCTTGAGAGTGTGTTTGTACTTCGCCGTGGCGGCTTTGAGGGCGATGTTTGCCTCCATGGATTTTTCTCGTTCTGCCACGTTCCTAGCATTTGTTACTGCATCTTCCACTTTCTGTAACTCATCATTCCAGTAGGGCTTATAGTTTTTCCTAGCTCCTCTTGGGATGGTTTCAGTGGCGGCTTGCATTATTGCCTTGCTTAGGCTCTCTACCATGGGCTTCATTTTGGTGTTTCGTGTGTTGATGGTTTCACACAGCCCATCTGTCAGGATTGCAAATCTGTCCCAGTCGGCTCGTTTGTAATTCCAACGTGGGAGCGGTTTTGTTTCCTGTGGGCCTACTTCCATGTCAATGGTTAGCCTGATCGGCCTGTGGTCGCTACCTGCCAGTTGGTTTAGCACCTGGCGGTCTATTTTATAGTGTATGTCCTGCGTGGAGAAGGCCAAATCTGGAGTCGAGGTGGTATGCCATGTTCTTGAATAGAAGCTAGGGCTATCCTCCGGCCTATTGATTAGGGAGAGATTTGCATCTATCTCCCAATCTTCCACTTCGTCACCTCTGCTGTCTGTGTCAGAGTAGCCCCATCTCTCCGAGTGGCTGTTGAAATCTCCAACTACTATGCAGTTGGAGTCTCTGACCTCCATACTCGAGAGCGATAGGTCTCTGTTTGGTGGGGGCTGTGTTTCATTTTGAGATATTTGTATTGAGAGTTTCATGTTGAGATATTTGTTTTGTCTGTGTTTCATGTTGAGATATTTGTATGGGGAGTTTCATGTTGAGATATGCGTGTGGGCCTTGTTTCATGTTGAGATATTTGTGCGGGCAAAGTTTCATGTTGAGCTATTTGTGTGGGCTATGTTTCATGTTGAAATATTTGTGTGGGCTGTGTTTCATGTTGAGATATTTGTGTGGGATATATTTCATGTTGAGATATTTATGTGAGCTGTGTTTCATGTTGAGATATTTGTGTGAGCTGTGTTTCATGTGAGATATTTGTGTGGGCTGTGTTTCACATTGGTATATTTGTGTGGGCTGTGTTTCATGTTAAGATATTTGTGTGGTCTGTGTTTCATGTTGAGATATTTGTATGGGGAGTTTCATGTTGATATATTTGTGTGGTCTGTGTTTCAAGTTAAGATATTTGTGTGGGATGTGTTTCATGTTGAGATATTTGTCTGGGCTGTGTTTCATGTTGAGATATTTGTATGGGGAGTTTCATGTTGATATATTTGTGTGGTCTGTGTTTCATGTTAAGATATTTGTGTGCGATGTGTTTCATGTTGAGATATTTGTGTGGGATGTGTTTCATGTTGAGATATTTGTCTGGGCTGTGTTTCATGTTGAGATTTTTGTATGGGGAGATTTATGTTGAGATATGTGTGTGGTCTGTGTTTCATGTTGAGATATTTGTATTGAGAGTTTCATGTTGAGATATTTGTGTGGTCTGTGTTTCATGTTGAGATATTTGTATGGGGAATTTCATTTTGAGATATGTGTGTGGGCTGTGTTTCATGTTGATATATGTGTGTGGGCTGTGTTTAATGTTGAGATATTTGTGTGGGCTGTGTTTTATGTTAAGATATTTGTGCGAATAATGTTTCATGTTGAGATATATGTGTGGGCAAAGTTTCATGTTGAGCTATTTGTGTGGGCTATGTTTCATGTTGAAATATTTGTGTGGGCTGTGTTTCGTGTTGAGATATTTGTGTGGGATATATTTCATGTTGAGATATTTATGTGAGCTGTGTTTCATGTTGAGATATTTGTGTGAGCTGTGTTTCATGTGAGATATTTGTGTGGGCTGTGTTTCATATTGGTATATTTGTGTGGGCTGTGTTTCATGTTGATATATTTGTGTGGTCTGTGTTTCATGTTGAGATATTTGTGTGGGCTGTGTTTCATGTTGATATATTTGTGTTGGTTATGTTTAAGGTTGAGAAATTAGTGTGGGCTGTGTTTCATTTTGAGATACTTGTCTGGGCTGTGTTTCATTTTGAGATATTTGTATGGGGAGTTTCATGTTGAGATATGCGTGTGGGCCTTGTTTCATGTTGAGATATTTGTGTGGTCTGTGTTTCATGTTGAGATATTTGTGTGGGCTGTGTTTCATGTTGAGATATTTGTGTGGGATGTGTTTCATGTTGAGATATTTGTGCGGGCAAAGTTTCATGTTGAGCTATTTGTGTGGGCTATGTTTCATGTTGAAATATTTGTGTGGGCTGTGTTTCATGTTGAGATATTTGTGTGGGATATATTTCATGTTGAGATATTTATGTGAGCTGTGTTTCATGTTGAGATATTTGTGTGAGCTGTGTTTCATGTGAGATATTTGTGTGGGCTGTGTTTCACATTGGTATATTTGTGTGGGCTGTGTTTCATGTTAAGATATTTGTGTGGTCTGTGTTTCATGTTGAGATATTTGTATGGGGAGTTTCAAGTTGATATATTTGTGTGGTCTGTGTTTCATGTTAAGATATTTGTGTGGGATGTGTTTCATGTTGAGATATTTGTCTGGGCTGTGTTTCATGTTGAGATATTTGTATGGGGAGTTTCATGTTGATATATTTGTGTGGTCTGGGTTTCATGTTAAGATATTTGTGTGCGATGTGTTTCATGTTGAGATATTTGTGTGGGATGTGTTTCATGTTGAGATATTTGTCTGGGCTGTGTTTCATGTTGAGATTTTTGTATGGGGAGATTCATGTTGAGATATGTGTGTGGTCTGTGTTTCATGTTGAGATATGTGTGTGGGCTGTGTTTAATGTTGAGATATTTGTATGGGGAATTTCATTTTGAGATATGTGTGTGGGCTGTGTTTCATGTTGAGATATGTGTGTGGGCTGTGTTTAATGTTGAGATATTTGTGTGGGCTGTGTTTTATGTTGAGATATTTGTGCGAATAATGTTTCATGTTGAGATATATGTGTGGGCAAAGTTTCATGTTGAGCTATTTGTGTGGGCTATGTTTCATGTTGAAATATTTGTGTGGGCTGTGTTTCGTGTTGAGATATTTGTGTGGGATATATTTCATGTTGAGATATTTATGTGAGCTGTGTTTCATGTTGAGATATTTGTGTGAGCTGTGTTTCATGTGAGATATTTGTGTGGGCTGTGTTTCATATTGGTATATTTGTGTGGGCTGTGTTTCATGTTGATATATTTGTGTGGTCTGTGTTTCATGTTGAGATATTTGTGTGGGCTGTGTTTCATGTTGATATATTTGTGTTGGTTATGTTTAAGGTTGAGAAATTAGTGTGGGCTGTGTTTCATTTTGAGATACTTGTCTGGGCTGTGTTTCATTTTGAGATATTTGTATGGGGAGTTTCATGTTGAGATATGCGTGTGGGCCTTGTTTCATGTTGAGATATTTGTGTGGTCTGTGTTTCATGTTGAGATATTTGTGTGGGCTGTGTTTCATGTTGAGATATTTGTGCGAGTAATGTTTCATGTTGAGATATTTGTGCGGGCAAAGTTTCATGTTGAGCTATTTGTGTGGGCTATGTTTCATGTTGAAATATTTGTGTGGGCTGTGTTTCATGTTGAGATATTTGTGTGGGATATATTTCATGTTGAGATATTTATGTGAGCTGTGTTTCATGTTGAGATATTTGTGTGAGCTGTGTTTCATGTGAGATATTTGTGTGGGCTGTGTTTCACATTGGTATATTTGTGTGGGCTGTGTTTCATGTTAAGATATTTGTGTGGTCTGTGTTTCATGTTGAGATATTTGTATGGGGAGTTTCATGTTGATATATTTGTGTGGTCTGTGTTTCATGTTAAGATATTTGTGTGGGATGTGTTTCATGTTGAGATATTTGTCTGGGCTGTGTTTCATGTTGAGATATTTGTATGGGGAGTTTCATGTTGATATATTTGTGTGGTCTGTGTTTCATGTAAAGATATTTGTGTGCGATGTGTTTCATGTTGAGATATTTGTGTGGGATGTGTTTCATGTTGAGATATTTGTCTGGGCTGTGTTTCATGTTGAGATTTTTGTATGGGGAGATTCATGTTGAGATATGTGTGTGGTCTGTGTTTCATGTTGAGATATTTGTATTGAGAGTTTCATGTTGAGATATTTGTGTGGTCTGTGTTTCATGTTGAGATATTTGTATGGGGAATTTCATTTTGAGATATGTGTGTGGGCTGTGTTTCATGTTGAGATATGTGTGTGGGCTGTGTTTAATGTTGAGATATTTGTGTGGGCTGTGTTTTATGTTGAGATATTTGTGCGAATAATGTTTCATGTTGAGATATATGTGTGGGCAAAGTTTCATGTTGAGCTATTTGTGTGGGCTATGTTTCATGTTGAAATATTTGTGTGGGCTGTGTTTCGTGTTGAGATATTTGTGTGGGATATATTTCATGTTGAGATATTTATGTGAGCTGTGTTTCATGTTGAGATATTTGTGTGAGCTGTGTTTCATGTGAGATATTTGTGTGGGCTGTGTTTCATATTGGTATATTTGTGTGGGCTGTGTTTCATGTTGATATATTTGTGTGGTCTGTGTTTCATGTTGAGATATTTGTGTGGGCTGTGTTTCATGTTGATATATTTGTGTTGGTTATGTTTAAGGTTGAGAAATTAGTGTGGGCTGTGTTTCATTTTGAGATACTTGTCTGGGCTGTGTTTCATTTTGAGATATTTGTATGGGGAGTTTCATGTTGAGATATTTTTGTGGTCTGTGTTTCATGTTGAGATATTTGTATTTAGAGTTTCATGTTGAGATATTTGTTCTGTCTGTGTTTCATGTTGAGATATTTGTATGGGGAGTTTCATGTTGAGATATGTGTGGGAGCCTTGTTTCATGTTGAGATATTTGTGTGGTCTGTGTTTCATGTTGAGATATTTGTGTGGGCTGTGTATCATGTTGAGATATTTGTGCGAGTAATGTTTCATGTTGAGATATTTGTGCGGGCAAAGTTTCATGTTGAGCTATTTGTGTGGGCTATGTTTCATGTTGAAATATTTGTGTGGGCTGTGTTTCATGTTGAGATATTTGTGTGGGATATATTTCATATTGAGATATTTATGTGGGCTGTGTTTCATGTTGGTATATTTGTGTGGGCTTTTTCATATTTAGATATTTATGTGAGCCATGTTTCATGTGAGGTATTTTTGTAGGCTGTTTTTCATGTTGTGATATGTGTGTGGATTACGTTGATAATTTAGAATATATTATGTTATATGTTTGATGTTTCTATATTTGTTTGGGTTATTGTGTATGTTTTAGTTTGAGATATAATGTGTGTTATTTTGTATGTCTAATTTTCAGATATATTTGTGGGGCATTTTATATGTTTATTATTGAGATGTAGTATCAGAAAAGATGTAATAAGGTTTGGAAGCCAATTTAAAGGCTCTACGAAGTGAAGGAATTTTGAAACAATACAATACAAAAACATTACTTCAGTCCGACGGGTGAGCGTATATGCTAGGTAGCCAACAATGTTCTATATGCAGTCCGATCTTTCACCGTGTTGTGCCATTTCGGACCTATCTATCAGCAGACCATCTCGCCATCGTATACGTGTTCAGCCACGTAGTCGTGTATAATCATATGTCTCAAAAACTTATATATGAGAACCATCTGTCATCTGACATACGCACCACGTGTCCAGCTCAATGGTATTTGCGAGATAACGAAGCCTCCACGGCGTCTTGAGTGCGCTCTCTGATTTCGTCATTGTTGGTTCGATTTATGATTACGATTCTTTCCATCGCTATTAGGGTAACTCGTAATTTTTATGTATCCGCGTTGCGAAGATCTACACTTCCCATCCGTAGATTATGGCTGGAATGACCGCGGAATATTAAAGGTGCCCTCTTGCCATGGTGTCTTTCAGATGCACTAGTATAGGTTGTATGGTACCGATGCTAGTCCAGGATGCAGATCCTCGTCTGGAGAGTTCCTGGTCTAGGGTGTGGGTGACATTTATTTCCTGCCTCAAGTATATGTAGGCGCTGAAATCTTGAACAGTCTCATTTCCCAGTTTGATCTCACATTTACGTTTAAATGGGTTTAGGAGACATTGCGTTTCCATTTTGTTCATCCGTAGTACGACACCTCTAACGACCTCAACCAGTTCGTTCAGGGAGTGTTGGGCCTCTTATGTGGTGTGGCTGATGAGCACAATGTCGTCCGCATAAAGTAGGCAGGCGAGTCTATCGTTATCTATATTAATGCCTCTATCAGCCTAATTCAGCTTTTGGGAAGCTCGCCTCAAGTGCTGCTGTGAAAAAACTTGGAGAAATTGTGTCGCACTGTCGCCATCCTCTTTCTAGTGGAACATTTATTTGGCGGTAGTGCAGAGTAATGTCCCTACTGCAAACTACGTTTATTTCTTCGATCATCCTCGTGTAATTGTCGGCATCGCTCTGGTTTCTTAGGGCATTTATCACGGCATTAATCTAAATACCGTTCCATGCTTTTTTAATAATCAATAAACATAATATATGTACCTGTGTAATTCTCGTGTTCTCTCCAGCAGCTGGTAGATTGTGTGTAGGTGGTCAGTAGTGGAGAACCCTTGGTAGATTGTGTGTAGGTGGTCAGTAGTGGAGAACCCTTGGTAGATTGTGTGTAGCTGGTCAGTGGTGGAGAACCCTTGGTAGATTGTGTGTAGGTGATCCGTAGTGGAGAACCCTCTTCTGAATCTAGCCTGCTCATGGGGTTGTTGGAGGACCAGTTGTTGGAGGAACAGTTGTTGGAGGACTAATTGTTGGAGGACCAATTGTTGGAGGACCAGATGTTGGAGGACCAGTTGTTGGAGGAACAGTTGTTGGAGGACCAGTTGTTGGAGGACCAATTGTTGGAGGACCAGTTGTTGGAGGACCAGATGTTGGAGGACCAGTTGTTGGAGGAACAGTTGTTGGAGGACCAGTTGTCGGAGGACCAGATGTTGGAGGACCAGTTGTTGGAGGAACAGTTCTTGGAGGACCAAATGTTGGAGGACCAATTGTTGGAGGACCAATTGTTGGAGGACCAGTTGTTGGAGGACCAATTGTTGGAGGACCAGTTGTTGGAGGATCAGTTTTTGGAGGACCAGTTGTTGGAGGACCAATTGTTGGAGGACCAGTTTTTGGAGGACCAGTTGTTGGAGGACCAGATGTTGGAGGACAAGATGTTGGAGGACCAGTTGTTGGAGGAACAGTTGTTGGAGGATCAGTTTATGGAGGACCAGTTATTGGAGGACCAGTTGTTGGCCGATCAAGCTGACATGAAATGTCGATAAAATAAGCCAAAAGTCATTTCGTCCAGATAACAAAAATTGAAATGTGATAAGAAAGTGTGTAATTCATGTCATGTGGTCGCTGTGGTAGAGAGGTAATGCACCGTCCTCTCAAAGCGATGAATGGAAACAGTGTACGATCGAATCCCGCAAGTCTCAAGCAATCCGTGGTCTTAATGGTGGTGGTCACAGAGTCCTTACATTCTGAGTTACGATCGTTCGTGTTGACTTATGTCTTTCCACTGGTCTAAGGTAGTTTGGGACCAGAGAGTGAGGTTGGTGAGCAGTGTAGTTTCTGACTCCTTCTAATTCAAATAAATCGCAAGTTACATCATCAAGACAAACCCAGCTGATGATACTACCATCATGGCTAAGGGTGGACAGCTGACAAGTCGTGTATGTCCATTAGAAATATGTTGTTTATTTCAGTGACTGGTTGGCGTTGCTGTTAGTTGGCCATTTTTACACATATACAAAAAAGAGTTTGCTAGCCTAATATATTGACATATGAATTTTATAATATTTGCCCATCACAAGCAAACATGGCGACATCATCGGACGTGTACTGCTAGATGTATTCTAGAATGGCTATAAAGAACAATTCTGGCACGGCGGACTTTCGGGAGTCGACCCGCGTCCTGCACTTTCGGATAGCACGTCTACTCTGAACCTCCGCGATCTGATCACCATGGGTGATGCTAGCGTGCAGGGTAGAACGGTTCTGTGCAGGAAACTCCCACTAGTGTGTGTGTGTGTGTGTGTGTATATATATATATATATATATCTTCTTCTTCTTCTTCGTTCGATCTCAATATCCCACTACCAAATCCTGAAACGGCTTAAATAGCAGAATGTAGTCAAGAGCACGGAATGCGTTGTATCATAGTTTACAGCTTGGCTGCGATGTGTGTACCTTTCGGTCCAACACATCCGATTTCAGCAAGCATTTTTTGAGAACCGGGTTAGCATTCCCTCTTCTATCCCTTTCTCATTAGCCAGTCTGCCCTGCTGCAGCTTGTATTCCAGGATCACCGCGTGGAGGTGTAGAAGAGTGTTGGCAGCTATGGTTGACTGGCCCTGACGCTAGCAGTCAGCTATGGGTCGCTGACCACTACAGCTCTTGATCCCACTACCATTAGTTGACCTATATGTTGAAGCTTGCAATTAGTCTCTCTACCGTTTTTCTATCCTCCTAATGAGTGCCTCCCTGTTTTCAGCTCAGCCTACAACAGCTTCTTGGTGATAGGCGCACAGGGTATCCAAACAACACTTCTCCTCATCTTACCTGACCTACTTACAGAAATGTATGGATGTCCAACATGTTAGTCTTACTAAGAATTTCAGATTTAATCACTGAGTCCTGCCAGCCGTTCTCGAGCAGCATATGCAGACATCTACAGACAAATAGACATACGAAATAGAAAGGCATACACATATATTGATGAACAGAAAATAGATGCATATAATAAAACTAACGGACTTTTCCTTTCCCATTTTCAGATGAGAGTTGTCTTGCTTCTGGCTTTTACAGCCTTGTTCGGTAAGTAATTATACTTTATTTTGTAGCTGTAAGCTGTAGCTTTCTGGGATGAACAACTATCTTCAAAGGCCGGCTGGGAACAGATGGACGTGGCACTCTCTGAACTGGGAAATCAAATCGGAAATAGACTATGTGCTAAGTGACGACATCACGTTTTTTACAAATGTGGAGGTGCTGCATCAACTAGGTATAAACAGCCACCACAGACATTATAGCGCAACCATAAGCATTGAATCACTCCAGCACAAAAGACGTTTCCAGATTACACAATGCTAGATGATGTTAAGATGTCAGAGAAATCCGACAAAAGGATTGGATGTGCGAGAAGTCTCCTATCTGTCACCTGAAACAGCTGACAGAAAAGCTGAAATAGTGCATCACTGCGGCAAAATTACCCAACGCGGCAAAAGGCAGTCGGATTAGTGAAGACACCCTACAATCTCTGTATACGAAGGGAAGGCTAAAACAGAATGGCAAACACAACTTCCTGGAGTTATGCAAGCTGAACAAGCTGATAAGATAAGACAAGCAGAGAATTATGAACAGGATAGTCTGAAGAAGATGATCAGATCAGCTGAGACAAGAGGCAGCATAATCAAATGTCGAAAAGACTTCTCCAATTAAAGAATAGTATAACGGCCTTAAAACTTCAGACGATCTCAGGTGAACAGAAAGAGCAGATGTAGAGGCAGCATGTAAGAAGTATTACACCGACCACTTTGCATCAAAGGCAATCGACACCAAATTGACACCCAGCAACGAATCTGTGACGATAATAAGGATGGAGTCAGATGAGGCGTCATATGCAATTAAACAACGGAATTCAGGTAGACGGAATCACAAGAGGGAATCACAAATGACGAAATTCAGGAAGTTTCGGACACACTGGCGTGGCATTAAACTACTTTGTTCAACATCTGCCTGAACGAATGCCAAATCCCCGACTAAAGAAAACGTCAAAAACCATTTTTATCCATAGAAAGCGGGCAAAGAAAACCTGACAAATCTTATCTGTCTGCTCTCCTTCTTTTATAAACACTTCGTCAGAGTGATTGTCCACCGCATATAGAAGATTCTCGATTAGACACAACCACGAGAGCAGGCAAGTTTTAGGAAAAGGTTCTCAACCACGGATCATCTTCACATAATCAACCAATTAATGGATTGGTCGCATGAAGTATCGATGCCTTTTTTGCCTTGTGTTCGTGGATTATGAGAAGGCATTCGATATCATCGAAATAACGTCTGTGCGGAAAGTAGAAAAATCAGGGAAATGTAGAAAAAATATGGGAATGGGGAGATAAACAGCTGATGCACATCGGATATCACCCTCTTCTGTAGACTAATCACCTTACCGATATACTGTTGTGTCTGACAGGCGAAAACTGTTGTATCTGACAGGCGAAAAAGTCTGACTAAAGCTATTTACCGCAGCCCTTGATGTGATATTTAAACACTTGGGCTCGGAGGATAGGGGCATAAACATGGACGGCGAAATTCTTGCTCATCTGAGGTTCGCTGATGCCATACATTATCATCTTCAGCTACGACATAAAAGAAGTGGTCTAAAGCCTAAACAAACTCAGCAGAGAAAGCCTTGTAATTGACCCAAAAAAACAAATAGAAAGAAATCCAAATTCATACTCATCTACCTGGCATCAGACATACGTACTTGATTGAAAACCAGGATTTTGAGATTTTGTATGATGCGGTGGAGTAATGGTCAGTATGTTTCGCCGTACCCTGACTAACATAGTCTGATCAGTATGTTTTGCCTGACCTTAACATAGGCTGTTAAGTATGTTTCACCTGGTCCTGACTAAAATAGTCTGATCAGTATGTTTTGCAAGACCATGGCTAACATAGTCTGATCAGTATGTTTTGCAAGACCATGTCTAACATAGTCTGATCAGTATGTTTTGCCTTACCCTAACAAAGGCTGATCAGTATGTTTCACCTGACCCTGACTAATTTAGTCTGATCAGTTTGTTTCGCCTAACCCTGACTAACATAGTCAGATCAGTATGTTTTGCCTGAGCTTGACTAACATAATCTGATCAGAATGTTTTACTTGACATGCCTGTCCAATACGTATGTGTTGTGATACCCTGACGAAACATAATCTGATAAGTATGTTCAGCCTGACCTGATTAACATAGTCTGATCAGTACGTTAGTATTATGGTTCTTGTTAGTGTTAGATTTAGCGTTATGGTTATGGTTAGTGCTGCAGTTTAGTTAGTACTTCAGCTAGTGTGATGGTTTTAATTGGTGGCACAGTTAGTGTTATGGTTAGTGTTAGGGTTTTGGTTAGTGTTAGTGTTAGGGTCAATGGTACGGTTACTGTTGGGGTTATGGTTAGGGTTATTGTTAGTGTTAGGGTTTTGGTTATTGTTAGGGCTAGTGTTGAGGTTAGTGTTATGTTTATGGTTAGTGTTGGAATTAGTGTTAAGGTTTTGGTTAGTGTTGGGATTTTAGGTAGATTTAGCGGTTTTGTCAGAATTAGCGTTTAGGTTTTGCTTATGTTGGGATTAGTGTTAGGATTCTAATCAGTGATACGTTTTTGGCTAGTGTTAGAGTTAGTGTTAGGGTTATGGTTAATGATAGGGTTTTGGTTAGTGTTAGAATTAGTGTTAGGGGTTATGGTTATGATTAATGATAAGATTTTGGTTAGTGTTATAGTTAGTGTTCGAAAAAGGGTAAATGATGAGGTAGTGTTAGCGTTACGGTTGGGGTTAATGTTCGAGCTATCGGATAGTGTTAGAGTTAGTGTTCTGGTTATCTTTATGACATATTTAAACTGTCGAACTCTCGGAATGTCTTACTCGACCAGTTCACGGATACGGAAAAAGTGATAAGGAATATGTAAATAGAAAATTTACACAATCGACAGATACTTGCTTTTTTTTATTGTGAAGTGTTTTGGGGGACAATGCGAATAATCGGATTGGTGCATCGACAGACGACCAATGAACACAGGTCACAGCTTAGTTAGGACAGCACACGAAGGCGAGAAAATAAAACCAAAACTGGGAGTCCAACACCACGCTCAATGACCATGTAGAACACTTTACAGGTAATTCTAACACAACACGGGAGGTATTAGACAAACTTCTATAACGGGAGGTATTAGACAAACTTCTATCACGGGAGATATTAGATAAACGTCTATCACGGGAGGTATTAGACAAACTTCTATCACGGGAGATATTAGACAAACTTCTATAAAGGGAGATATTAGACAAACATCTATCACGGGAGGTATTAGACAAACTTCTATCACGGGAGGTATTAGACAAACTTTTATCACGGGAGATATTAGACAAACTTCTATCAAGAGAGGTATTAAACAAACTTCTATCACGGGAGGTATTAGACAAACTTCTATCACAGGAGGTATTAGACAAACTTCTATCACGGGAGGTATTTGACAAACTTCTATCACGGGAGGTATTAGACAAACTTCTATCACAGGAGGTATTAGACAAACTTCTATCACGGGAGGTATTTGACAAACTTCTATCACGGGAGGTATTAGACAAACTTCTATCACAGGAGGTATTAGACAAACTTCTATCACGGGAGATATTAGATACACTTCTATCACGGGAGGTATTAGACAAACTTCTATCACGGGAGGTATTAGACGAACTTCTATCACGGGAGGTATTAGACAAACTTCTATCACGGGAGGTATTAGACAAACTTCTATCACAGGAGGTATTAGACAAACTTCTATCACGGGAGGTATTTGACAAACTTCTATCACGGGAGGTATTAGACAAACTTCTATCACAGGAGGTATTAGACAAACTTCTATCACGGGAGGTATTAGATACACTTCTATCACGGGAGGTATTAGACAAACTTCTATCACGGGAGGTATTATACGAACTTCTATCACGGGAGGTATTAGACAAACTTCTATCACGGGAGGTATTAGACAAACTTCTATCACAGGAGGTATTAGACAAACTTCTATCACAGGAGGTATTATACAAACTTCTATCACAGGAGGTATTATACAAACTTCTATCACAGGAGGTATTAGACAAATTTCCATCACGGGAGGTATTAGACAAACTTCTATCACGGGAGGTATTAGACACACTTCTATCACAGGAGGTAGTAGACAAACTTCTATCACGGGAGGTATTAGACAAACTTCTATCACGGGAGATATTAGACAAACTTCTATCAAGAGAGGTATTAAACAAACTTCTATCACGGGAGGTATTAGACAAACTTCAATCACGGGAGGTATTACACAAACTTCTGTCACGGGAGGTATTAGACAAACTTCTATCCCAGGAGATATTAGACAAACTTCTGTCACGGGAGGTATTAGACTAACTTGTATCACGGGAGGTATTAGATACACTTCTATCACGGGAGGTATTAGACAAACTTCTATCACGGGAGGTATTAGACAAACTTCTATCACGGGAGGTATTAGACAAACTTCTATCACGGGAGGTATTAGACAAACTTCTATCACAGGAGGTATTAGACAAACTTCTATCACGGGAGGTATTTGAGAAACTTCTATCACGGGAGGTATTAGACAAACTTCTATCACAGGAGGTATTAGACAAACTTCTATCACGGGAGGTATTAGACACACCTCTATCACAGGAGGTAGTAGACAAACTTCTATCACAGGAGGTATTAGACAAACTTCTATCACGGGAGGTGTTAGATAAACTTCTATCGCGAGAGGTATTAGACAAACTTCTATCACGGGATGTATTAGACAAACTTCTATCACGGGAGGTATTAGACAAACTTCTATCACGGCAGGTATTAGACAAACTCTCTGGCCTCGCAATCCTCTGAAAAACCAGCCCATCGCATGTTCCCCACCCCCTCAACACACACATAATTCATAAATTAAATAATAAACGAACAGTAAACAAACAATACTAAACGACAACACAGAAGGTGAAAACAACAAAGACCAAGCACAAATAGCAGTTTGTGATCACTCTACCGAGACAGGATTGGCCCCGCCCGTTTTTGGAAGATGCTGAAGGCCCGTAACTAACTCACCTTGAAAAAGCAGTAGTGAGATGTAATCCTCCTACGTCATCTTAGGGTTACATTAAAGACAATGGCGACGAGACGAGAGGTATCGTCTTGTTTTCCAGTGTCCATGGGGAACTGCGATGCTAGTTCGATCAATCACAACATGCTGACCAGGACGTCAACTCAGGGTCAGGCACATCATGCTGACCATGACGTCAACTCAGGGTCAGGCACAACATGCTGACCAGGACGTCAACTCAGGGTCACACACAATATACTGACCAAGACCCGTATCTCTCTTCGCTGTAGCTTTCCCTGGAAATAAACTGTTTCCAAGTCGTTTGTAATGCCGCCTGACATGACTTATGGTCCACATTCATCAGCACGCTTGGGATATGAACAAAGCTACTACAACCCGTCGCTTGATGCCCTATTCAGGACGCACACACAAGAGTAAACTTATTCGTTGTAGACATTCAACAACAAACGATGCGCATGCTGTTTAAAACCTGAACGATCCAATAAAACGAACTAATAGTGCCAATGATCATGTTATTGATCTTCCAGAATCTATCAATGGATGTAGTATTGGCTTTCGTGAGTTTCAAGGATCTTGCTATTCCTTCAATGCAGAGGACGTAACCTGGTTTGATGCAGCGGTAAGTAAGTTTGTATAGCGATTATTGGAACGGCTACTTCATTGTATTTATTATACACTTATCTATATCAGCGGTTCTCAATATTTGGTCCGCGGAGCCCTGATAAACGAGGTCTTCCTAGGGTGGTTCGCAAGAGCTTGAAAAAATCGTATGAACAGTCAAGTTAAAAATCAAACGATAAATAGAAAGATACACAAACATAGACAAACATAAATATGGACAAATTCAGCAGACGTTAATTTAGACGACCTACACACAATATGATAAATGCCCATTGAACAAACGCTCAGGTGGGAATTTGAGCAGGTAAGGGAGGCGAACAGTCAACATCCCAGGACTGCCGCCCGTCATTGCTAACTTCTTCTTCTTCATCTTCTTCTTCTTCTTCTTCTTCCTCTTCTCTTCTCACGTATTTGATCCACTGATGACTTGCTTCTAGCTCTGTCATGTTCACGAAGGGGATAGCATTTCAGGTATCCGCCCCCCGCCCGCCAGCAGCCTCCCCTCCCCTATAAATAATATAATATAACAACGTTCCGGACTACATCCTACTGCTTGAAAAGTCCTCTTAATGGAATGGTAGCGAAAGTTTGAGAACAAAGAAGAAGAAGACGAAGAAACAAGAATACGAATAAGAAGAAGAAAAGGAACAGGAAGAACAATAAGAGAAAGAGTGTGTTCTAGGATTGAAAGTAAATTGGGTTATGAAGTCATCACTTTTTGCACCAAAGAAATCCCCTCGGCAGCTCGATCTCTTCTGATGAGCGGGATATGTCAAGGACGAACGGACTAGCTACGTCTGCTATACACAAACTCCGATGTGTACAGAGTATTGGCAATATCTCCCTTAAAACAAAAATCCGTATCTGCTAGTCACACGTTGTCTCAGTCCTGCTTTAGGGCTCTGAAACCTGAACATTACTCAAACATGACATGTCGATGCTAGAGGCCTTCCCATGCACAACCAGTTGCATATTCTGGGCATTCGATAGCATGGCTACATCCGTAACGTGGGTATTTCTGCTAAAATATGCCTCCACCTAATCTCAGATACACAGGGCCGCGGGCCAAATTTCTTTGTTTGGTCATGTCATACGGATGGACCAGGAAACCCCGGCCCACAAGATGCTTAACATATCGTTGCTCAGCCCCAAAAAACTTCCCCAAACTCGCTAGAGGCTCAGAGGAGGCCGTTCGCCCATAGTGTCGTTACTGCAGATAACAGCTACTCCATCTAGACGGGCCTGGATCCGTTCTACAGCAGATGGCCAAAAATGTGGCCGATCTACACAACAGCATTGGACGCCTAAATCAACCTATTATTATTATTGTTATTATTATTATTATTGTTATTATTATTATTATTGTTACTACTATTGACTGACTTGTCATCTTAAAAATGTTGGCATAGTTATGCGAAGGATGTTCAAAATTATCCGACTTGAGTTTTTTTCACGGAAACAAAAGAAACGTAGATGTTGTCCTCGGCAGGGTGGTAAAGTGAACCGTCATGCGCATGGGTGAATTATTTTTTCTGCTCCAGATTGCGTCAGTCGTTGGCGCTCGGCCTTTCAATGTTCAGTGTAATGAGTACCTGTCGGGTTTTTATTCATCAAGAAATGACTTAAGAAAAGAGCAGCGGTGTTGCATCAAATTTTGTGAAAAGCAACACGATACCCAGGTAGTAATGATTCGGGGGTTTAAGGGTGCGACCCGGAAACCAAGCTACAGTCGTTACAGTTGAGACATTCATTGTTTCCTAGGCAAAAAGAAGCGTAACAGATGCGCAACAATTTCAAGGTCATGTTGTTTTTTGTGTAATTGTGCATCACGAGTACACACCTCAAGGTCAACACGTTACCAAAGAGTATTACCTGAAGTCTATCTTGGAGTCTATCCTGGAGTCTATCCTTGAATCTATCCTGAAGGCTATCCTGGAGTATCCTGTAGTTTATCCTGAAGGCTATCCTGGAGTCTATCCTGGAGTCTATCCTGGAGTCTATCCTGGAATCTGTCCTGGAGTCTATCCTGGAGTCTATCCTGGAGTCTATCCTGGAGTCTATCCTGGAGGCTATCCTGGAGTCTATCCTGCAGGCTATCCTGGAGTCTATCCTGAAGGTTATCCCTTCTCATCGTGATGTTGTTCAGCCCAAATGACCGGACCTGTAGACAACGGGAACTTAGCAGATCCATCATGATAACCCACCTTTCAATTTGTTTGCATCGGATTCACTCTTCCTTGTCCAAACACAACCTTCCTCTGATTCACAAGGCTCACTATTCTCACAACAAAGCTCCTTGGAGGTTGTGGTTGTTCCAGAAGCTAAACATTCTACTGAAAGGGACCCAATTTGAATGACGAGACAAGACATTGTGCGGCAAGTGACGACCAACATATACTCCCTTCCCTAAGTGCCTTCCTAAAATAATTCCAACAATTGAAGGATCGCTGGGAGAAGTGTGTGGAGTCCCGAGGATCGCTGGGAGAAGTGTGTGGAGTCCCGAGGATAGCTGGGAGAAGTGTGTGGAGTCCCGAGGATAGCTAGGAGAAGTGTGTGGAGTCTCGAGGATAGCTGGGAGAAGTGTGTGGAGACTCGAGGATAGCTGGGAGAAGTGTGTGGAGACTCGAGGATAGCTGGGAGAAGTGTGTGGAGTCCCGAGGATAGCTGGGAGAAGTGTGTGGAGTCCCGAGGATAGCTGGGAGAAGTGTGTGGAGTCCCGAGGATAGCTGGGAGAAGTGTGTGGAGTCCCGAGGATAGCTGGGAGAAGTGTGTGGAGTCCCGAGGATAGCTGGGAGAAGTGTGTGGAGACTCGAGGATAGCTGGGAGAAGTGTGTGGAGTCCCGAGGATAGCTGGGAGAAGTGTGTGGAGACTCGAGGATAGCTGGGAGAAGTGTGTGGAGTCCCGAGGATAGCTGGGAGAAGTGTGTGGAGTCTCGAGGATAGCTGGGAGAAGTGTGTGGAGTCTCGAGGATAGCTGGGAGAAGTGTGTGGAGACTCGAGGATAGCTGGGAGAAGTGTGTGGAGTCTCGAGGATAGCTGGGAGAAGTGTGTGGAGTCCCGAGGATAGCTGGGAGAAGTGTGTGGAGTCCCGAGGATAGCTGGGAGAAGTGTGTGGAGTCCTGAAGGAGAATACTTTGAACAGGATTAGCGTTTTATACTTTCAGTTGGGTAATTTTATTTATACGCTTTAGATATCGGATACTTTTTTGAACATTCCTCTCACATTTAATCCTTTTTAATTTCTAGTCGACATGCTTATACTATGGTGGTCGCCTAGCTGGGAGAGGTGTGTGGAGTCCCGATGATCGCTGGGAGAAGTGTGTGGAGTCTCGAAAGAGAGTACTTTTAAGAGGATAAGGGTTTGAAACCTTCAGTTGAGTAATTGTATTTTACGTCATATATATCGGATACTTTTTGAACACTCCTCGCACATTTAATCCCTTCTGAATTTTAGTCCACATGCTTATACTATGGTGGCCGCCTGGCACAAGTTGACAGTGCAGAAAAGGATGCATGGTTGGGGGCCCAAGTTTCTGAATTGAAACGTAAGTTAAATGCCTTTTTGCTTCTCAAAATGTGATAACAATGTTTTCACTGTCATCAACCAGAAATCGATGTCCGTTTTGGTTGTGGGGGAGCATGTATATCCTTTGTTTATAACCATACATGTTCGTGTGTTGATATCTTTAGATTCCGTGCCTTGCATAACAGTGTTATCACACCATGTCTAATTATTTCATCTCTTATCTACTTTCGTCTACTGACACTGACTATCTTTTTTTATGGTTAGCATTACATTTGCATGTTTTTATTTTTATATCTTGTTCCCAGGTCTCTTTCATCTGTTCGAGTATCAGCTTCATGCAACTTAAGTTATAACCCATCCGCTGTTCTCTTTCTGCTCAGAGATTTCGGGATAAACTTTGTGGTTGTAATTTCTTTGATGTATACGTTGTTCTTTGATTGGTACTGTCTTCATTAATTGATGCTTTGTTCTTCGAATGATACTGCTTTCTTTGATTGATACTTTGTTCTGTTATTGATACTATGTTGTTTGACTGATACTTTGTCCTTTGACTTATTCTTTGTTCTGTTATTGATACTTTGTTCCTTGATTATTACTTTGTCTTTGATTTATACTTTGTTCTTTTATTGATACTTTGTTCGTTGATGATTACTTTGTCTTCGATTTATAACCTATGACTGCATCCTCGCTTCTACTGCCAGCATACATAGCCAGCCTCCAGTTCGGTCTGTCCTTGATACTTTGTGCTGGGGCTACGTTTGAAAGAAAGTGTTTCCGATGCGCAGGTCTTGAAAGGCACACAGCCCCAGTAACCGCTGTCCATTTTACCTCCAGACATACTAAGACGGTGACGATGACGACCTGAAGTCTTTTGAGCGCCTCGTTTATGTTTATGTTTATCCCTTAGAAGAATTATGTTGTACCACCTGTGATCGTGGAGCGTACGTTCCAGCAGCCATTATTAACTGTAAGCGTCTTTGCTACGGGTTAATATATGAAGTAATCACACCTGGACATATTGATGCGACTACAATGTCCAGTCAACGGATCTCCCCCCCCCCCTTTCCCAAGCAGTCGGTGTGTCCAAAGGAACAACAGATCAATGTCACTTGGCCCCAGAGGCGTCGCAGTTGTCATAATTTCATTGGGTGTAATGCCTGACTGCCTAAGCGACTTCGCTTAATTCTTTTGTTGTCTGGTTTTCCTTAATTGGATAAAATCGCAAGGCAGTGAAGGCACTAGGTCATGTTGACAGTGAAGACACTAGTCACGTTGACAGTGAAGACACTAGAGCACGTTGACAGTGAAGACACTAGTGCAAGTTGACAGTGAAGACACTAGGTGAAGTTGACAGTGAAGACACTAGGTAAAGTTGACAGTAAAGACACTAGTGCAAGTCGAACAGTGAAGACACTAGCTCAAGTTGACAGTGAAGACACTAGTCACGTTAACAGTGAAGACACTAGAGCACGTTGACAGTGAAGACACTAGTGCAAGTTGACAGTGAAGACACTAGGTGAAGTTGACAGTGAAGACACTAGGTAAAGTTGACAGTAAAGACACTAGTGCAAGTCGAACAGTGAAGACACTAGCTCAAGTTGACAGTGAAGACACTAGCTCAAGTTGACAGTGAAGACACTAGCTCACGTTGACAGTTAAGACACTAGTGCAAGTTGACAGTGAAGACACTAGTGCAAGTTGACAGTGAAGACACTAGCTGAAGTTGACAGTGAAGACACTAGCACTAGCTCAAGTTGACAGTGAAGACACTAGCTCTAGTTGACAGTTATTTCACTAGGTCAAGTTGACAGTGAAGACACTAGCTCAAGTTGACAGTGTAGACACTAGCGCAAGTTGACAGTTAAGACACTAGCTCAAGTTGACAGTGAAGACACTAGGTCAAGGTGACAGTGAAGACACTAGCTAAAGTTGACAGTGAAGACACTAGCGCAAGATGACAGTGAAGACACTAGCTCAAGTTAACAGTGAAGACACTAGCACAAGTTGACAGTGAAGACACTAGCTCAATTTGACAGTAAAGACACTAGCTCAAATTGACAGTGAGGACACTAGCTCAAGTTGACAGTGAAGACACTAGGTTAAGTTGACAGTGAAAACACTAGAGCACGTTGACAGTGAAGACACTAGAGCACGTTGACAGTGAAGACACTAGCTAAAGTTGACAGTGAAGACACTAGCGCAAGATGACAGTGAAAACACTAGCTCAAGTTAACAGTGAAGACACTAGTACAAGTGGACAGTGAAAACACTAGCTCAGGTTGATAGTTAAGAGACTAGCTGAAGTTGACAGTGAAGACACTAGCTCAAGATGACAGTGAAAACACTAGCTCAAGTTGACAGTGAATACACTAGCTCAAGTTGACAGTGAAGACACTAGCTCAATTTGACAGTGAAGACACTAGCTCAAGTTGACAGTGAAGACACTAGCACTAGCTAAAGTTGACAGTGAAGACACTAGCTCAAGACAGTGAAGACACTAGCACAAGTTGACAGTGAAGACACTAGCTAAATTTGACAGTGAAGACACTAGCTGAAGTTGACAGTGAAGACACTAGCACAAGTTGACAGTGAAGACACTAGCACAAGTTGACAGTGAAGACACTAGGTCAAGTTAAGAGTGAAGACACTAGCTCAAGTTGACAGTGAAGACACTAGCTAAAGTTGACAGTGAAGACACTAGCTCAAGTTTACAGTGAAGACACTAGCTCAAGTTGACAGTGAAGACACTAGGTCAAGTTAAGAGTGAAGACACTAGCTCAAGTTGACAGTGAAGACACTAGCTAAAGTTGACAGTGAAGACACTAGCTCAAGTTGACAGTGAAGACACTAGCGCAAGTTGATAGGGATAACACTATTGCAGGCCAAGACACCCACTTTGACACCAATTCTAAGAAGGTACAGGGGCGGTTCAGAAACACAAGAAGAAGACACCTCTAGCTAATCCGCACTTCTTCCATTGACAACACGCTGATGGTGTTTCAGTACACGTATATATATATACATATATATATATATATATATATATATATATATATATATATATATATATATATATTAATATATATATGTGTGTGTGTGACTTTTGTGTATGTATGAGTGTATGTATGTGTATGTGTGTGTATGTGCATGTGTGTGTGTATAAAACCTATCTCTGCAGGTAGATAATTCATCATCAGTCACAGCGACTGAACCTCTACGGCATCGAAATTATTGGCATGCGACTGAATTTTGTCAGACGTTATAGAGCAGAGCAAAACACGAGAAAAGATAATTGAAACGAAAGATCTAAATATGCAAGGATGCAATGTAATAATGTTAATAATAATAATAGCTGCCCATTGCAAAGGAAGATGGCGACAACATCAGACTTTTGCAGCGAAATGTGTTTTCTGATGGTTATAAAGATCAATTCTGGAAGGGCAGCCCCTTCCACATGCAGGACCACATGCGAGGAGCCGGCTGTGGAATCGTTGCGAGTATTATATTTTACGAGCAGTCAGCTTTTACAGTCACCATGATCGCTGTACTCTCTGCAACTTGATAGTCATCCGTGGTACTCTCTCGCCAGGTGGTAAGGTCTTGTGCAAACATCAACATTAAAGCATTTCAGAGATCATTTCAAAGTGTCTTCTATCTGTTTTGAGCTCACCGTATAACAGCTGATTTGGGATGCGCTCATCTGACTTGCAAACAACATGTCTCGTCCATCGTAACCTAGCCAATTTCTGAAGTGTATAAATGCTCAACATGTTAGTATGGCTATGACTTTCAGAGCTCGGAACTTTGTCCTGCCACCTGATCCTGAGCAGTCTAAGCTCAATGGAAAACGATTGCGCTATCTTGCCCGTCTGCTATACACTGTCAATCACATGGCATACCACCGGACATGGTTAGGCAATTTGTTTAGAGCAGCATAGATGACGCCTAATAGACTGCGGGTCTACTTTGCTCAAATGTTTCAGTCTATTAAGATGAACTGACACATTGGTTAACCGCCCTCTGTAAGCGATTGTCCCTACTCAGTGAAGTATTTCGCTGCTCGAGCCTAGCCCGTTAAGCAGAAACTAAATCTCCCGGGTACATCCAGTTCGTACCAGAGCTGGGACCTACACATGGGCATCTGCCCCTGTAGACGTACAGGTCGACTGAACTACGAAGAAGAACTAACAAACCGGACAACCGGCGATGTTCGGAAGAGTTGACGCAAGAGGATACGATGCCTTATCCTAGAGCGAGGTAAGGTAACCTCAGCTGAGTGTTGTGGGAGGGCAGACAAGGCCCTTAGTATTAGTTAGCGACTAGTCTAGGATTAAAGTCCCGACAGGAGAATAGATAGAACAAATCTCTGCTGATTTGGCAGCTTCTGTAGCTTGCCTCGTTCTAAATGTATTGGTATCACATTTTCCTTGGAGCAAACAAGACAGACCGAGAGTTGGACCATACTGCATGGGCAACAAATGGTCTCTGTATATTATCTCGGGCGCTGTGCTAAACAACACAATTACTATCGTCTGACAAACACTCAGAAGTTACGGGGAAAAGCCATGCTCCTCCTGGATACTTCCTCGGAGCCGCGTTCGCATCACCTGGATACAACAGAATACCCACCACCTCTCCAACAGAACTACAGGCCGCCTGGAATGCGACCATCAGACGCGGCCACGGACACAGTCATTCGACACGACGCAGGACCATAGTCGGCTAAGCGTACTATTGATTGATTGATTGATTGACAAGACGAAAGTGCCAATGATGATAATAAAGAAGATGATGATGATGATGATGATTTGTTAACATTGTATTGATGTATTTACTGATGTATGTTTTTTTTAAATTTTTTATAAGAAAGTTAGTAAGAGTGTTCCTGAAATATTTGATACCACCACCAACATACTGATTTTTTCATATCTTCTTTTCGTTGTTATGTCCACAGTTGGATCTGTTTGGGTAGGAGGCTCTTCAAGGAATCATAGAGGTATCTGGGAATGGGTTCCTAGCTTCCAACGTTTTGGTAGCTATCAGAATTGGGGTCCTGACAAACCGAATAACTGTGAGTACAGTAATGGTTTGTCTTGTTTCACCAAACAGAATAAGACAGGAATGCACGTTAACACACACACACAGGCAAACACACACATACACCTACATACACAGACACACACACACAGACACACACACACAAAAACATACACACAGATACACACACACACAGACACACACACACATACACAGACACACAGACACAGACACACACACATACACACACAGACACATACACATACAGACACACACACATACACACACAGACACACACACACAGTCACAGACACACACACATACACACACAGACACAGACACACACACACACACATATACACACAGACCCAGACACACACACATACAAACACACACACACACACACAGACACCACACACAGACACACACACACACAGACACCACACACAGACACACACACACAGACACACACATACACATACACACCGACACAGACACACACACACACACAGACACACACACACAGACACACACAGACACAGACACACACACACACTCACACATACACACACACATACACATACACACACATACACATACACACACACACAGACACACACACACACACACAGACACACACACACAGACACACACACACACACAAACCCATATATAAATATAAATATAATCATAATCATGATCAGTCCCGCCGTTACCTGAAAGGTCATTTGGGTCACCAATACTGTAAAATTGTTGTACCAGTTCCCACCAGTCCAGTTGGTTTTGTACCAGGAAATCATCCGTCTGGACTAGTTACCCACACTGGTATGATTGCCATTGTTGTATATTGAGACGGATGGTTCATTTATGATTACTATCATTGTTTTTAATAATATCGCTGTCTTGGGCCATTTTTCACCTGGCGGAGCCTTTCCCTCTTAATATAAATAGTCTGGGAGAACAAGACCCTCACTGTTAAAACAAAAATACTGGATTACCAGGCATGTGTCCTCAGCACCCTTCTTTATGGCAGTGAGATATGGTTTAGCTACACGTTCCAGGAGAGACAGGAGCTAAACAGCTATAATGTGAGGGGCCTGCGGGGAATCTTGCAGGTTCGGTGGCAAGACAAGATCACCAACGCAGAGGTGTTGGAGAAAACAGGCACTGCCACGATCTTTTCTATGCTTGGTCTTTGAAGGTTTCGAAGGCTGGGCCAGGATTAAGCATGGAATTCAGACAATGAGATACTGATTGCGGATAGGGTAAGGACTCAGCTGTTGAAAAAACATGTCATGCGATTTCCAGCAAGCGTTCCTAACTTTACGTGCACACACTGTGAAGCACGCTTCTCTGCTGCGATTGGTCTAGCGAGCCATATTCGTTGTCACCATGTACCATAGGTACATCCCCTTTCTCAATGCGAAAATACGCCAATGAATATAAATATATGGACGAATGGATGGACGGACGGACGACTTTGTCAAACTGAGAGATGGATAGACAGACAGACGGAAGAATGTTTAACGGGTGGAGGGGGAGACGGGGGGGGGGGGGGGGGGGGGAACGTGATATTCGGGTTTCAGGCAGACAGGCAGGTAGACAAAGAGACAAACAGCGAGAAAAACATACTACATTAGTTTATATTAGATTAGATTATATTAAATCAGATCATATTTCCATATATTAGATGAGCTACTGCGAAAGCATTTGTCAAGAATGTTTTCATTAATCAAGAACGAAAGTCAGAGGCGCGAAGACGATCAGATACCGTCGTAGTTCTGACCATAAACGATGCCGACTAGCGATCCGCAGGAGTTGCTTCGATGACTCTGCGGGCAGCTTCCGGGAAACCAAAGTGTTTGGGTTCCGGGGGAAGTATGGTTGCAAAGCTGAAACTTAAAGGAATTGACGGAAGGGCACCACCAGGAGTGGAGCTTAATTTGACTCAACACGGCCAACACTGAAATGACTGACATGCCGAGACCACTTTTCTGGGGTCTGATATGGAACTGGTGCTGGATTTAGACCCTCAGAAATCTGTGGTTATGCCCCCTGTGGCTCGGTTGGTCTGCATCCAGTGTTCTGACAAAGGAATTGACGGAAGAGCACTATCAGGAGTGGAGCTTGAGGCTTAAATTAACTTAACACGCCAATACTGTAGAATGAATGTCAAAAAGAGAGCACCTTCGTGGGGTCAAATAGTGAACATGTGCTGGAATTAGACCCTCGAAAATCAAGGGCTACCCTCTAAGTAACTTGATTGTCTCGCTAAAGGAATTGACGGTAGGGCACCACCAGGAGTGGAACCTGCGGCTTAATTCGACTGAACACGCCAATACTGTAGAACGACTGACAAATCGAGAGCACTACCGTTGGGTCTAATAATGAACGTACGCTGGTATTAGACTCACGGAAGACAAGTCAGCTCTCTAACACTCTAATGAAAGAACGCTACGGAAATCGTGTTTAACTCCGCAGAAACCGCAGATTTCAAATAACTGGTCATTGACAAGCAAAAGCCCTCAATAAATTCGTCTGGCCAAACAGTGAACGGGTGCTGGAAATAGACCACCTGAAGACAGGTCAGTTTTACCCTACTAATGACAGGGCGTTGCTACGGAAAACCAGCTCATATCGAGAGGAGTCGCAGACACTTTGGTTAACGTACCAGGCTGATAAGCCAACGGTGCGAGGCTACCATGTGGGGGATTACGGCCGAACCCTTGTAAGCCGCAATCCCGCCCAAAATCTCAGCACCACTGCAATGGGAGGCTCCTACATGTTCGGGACCTGGGGCTTGCGCCCCAGCCCTATCCGGTAGAGCCACAGAAAGAGGTCTTTGCCGTCCGCCGATCAAAGCGGGCGGACAATTGCTTAATACTCACCTTATACGGCGATGGGGTGCGAAACCACCAACACAAGACTTAGTACCTGGTCGGGGTGTCGAAAACAGTAGAGCAGCCACCTCACTGTGAACTGCCGAGACTCAACCAATGACCATGAGATCTGTCCGATCACCAGGCGAACAACATCTCTGTGACATTACCAGGCTTGTCCTCTGGGTAAATGCACTTCGGCTACGATATCTACCTCTGTACGTTATCAGCCATATAACTATCGTGCTGGACGCAGAAGAGATGCAGACCACCGGACATTGCACACCTGCCCCACTGTGTCAACACCCCAGGTGGCGGGGAATGCTAGGCGTACCATCTCTGCATAGAAGCAAAGAAAATAAAGGGAGAAAGAGATACCCCACTCACATGCAAATGCTACGTTTCTGGCAGGACGTGACGATCCTGGGATACAGACACACTGGACTGCCTCTCTTCCGGGTAAACCAGTCCATCTCATATATCATCTCACATATCATCATTGCACCCTATAGACACGAGTAGTGAAGACTCGATAGTCTGGTAAGACAACTTCCATAAGAGAGACAACTCTGATCATAAACAACTGCTGCCTTGCAGATAGGCTGGGGACAGCCAAAGGCTAAGGAGGGCATCCCTACAGAAACGCCTGTTGAAATCGGATGCACGGGGCCGCAAGCCTAACAAAAAAGTGCAACGAAAATCGAAGCATGATGACAGTACAACCGATTAGAAAAACGCATGGCGCTCATCCTGCGGAGTCCCGCCAGGCAGCGATAGTGCCGGGCCTCACACCTCGAAGGGGCCCATCCTTGACTACTGGTGGTCACCCACCCATGTGTCGTGGAGTCAAGGCACATGGCTATGGGGCAACTTCTATTGACCAAAACCTAAAGACCCTCAAAATACTACAGTGGAATGCGGAGGGAGTCATTAACAAAAAACTTTCCCTAACACATCACCTGCATGAAGGTAAGATTGACGTGGCATGTATCCAGGAAACGCACCTCAACAATAATCATCAATTCTCAATCAGAGGATACCAGACCTTCCGTCTAGATAGAGAAGGCCACAAAGGTTGGGTCCTGATACTGACCAGAAACTGCATACCGAGTAGCGCGGTATCTGTCAATCCCACCGGACAAGCAGAAATTGTAGGAGTTGACATAATGGCTCAAGAGACGAAGCTCCGCATTTTCAATCTGTACGGACCACCAAATAGAGACCTATCGCTCTCGAGTATTGAGGTCAGAGACTCGAACTGCATAGTAGTTAGAGATTTCAAAAGCCACTCGGAGAGATGGGGATACTCTGACACAGACAGCAGAGGTGACGAAGTGGAAGATTGGGAGATAGATGCAAATCTCTCCCTAATCAATAGGCCGGAGGATAGCCCTAGCTTCTATTCAAGAACATGGCATACCCCCTCGACTCCAGATTTGGCCTTCTCCACACAGGACATACACCATAAAATAGACCGCCAGGTGCTAAACCAACTGGCAGGTAGCGACCACAGGCCGATCAGGCTAACCATTGACATGGAAGTAGGCCCACAGGAAACAAAACCGCTCCCACGTTGGAATTACAAACGAGCCGACTGGGACAGATTTGCAATCCTGACAGATGGGCTGTGTGAAACCATCAACACACGAAACACCAAAATGAAGCCCATGGTGGAAAGCCTAAGCAAGGCAATAATGCAAGCCGCCACTGAAACCATCCCAAGAGGAGCTAGGAAAAACTATAAGCCCTACTGGAATGATGAGTTGCAGAAAGTGGAAGATGCAGTAACAAATGCTAGGAACATGGCAGAGCGAGAAAAATCCATGGAGGCAAACATCGCCCTCAAAGCCGCAACGGCGAAGTACAAACACACTCTCAAGCAAACAGCAAGAGAAAGCTGGAAAAATAAAACGGAGAGCCTAAACCTGGACAAAGACGGGAACAAGCTATGGAAGCTAGTCAGAGCCATGAACGACGAAACCCCGTCAAATAAACAAATTACTATCAAGCATGGCGAAAACTTGCTCACAGGTAAGAAAGCCGCAAACGCCTTTGTCGATCACTATGCCAGAGCAAACCACATCGAGGTCCCTGCAGATAAGCATACAGACATTAGCGAAGAGCTAAAGGGGCACGAAAACATGAATACGGCACCTGAAGAGCACATGATGGCCAAATTAACAATGCGCGAAATGGAAGAGGCTATGAGAACACTAAAGAAAACGAAATCTCCCGGAAAAGACGGGATAACAAACGAAATGCTGATGGGGCTGGGCCAAACAGCGAAGAGGAAACTGCTATCGGTCCTGAACCAAAGCTGGAAAAGGGGAATTGTACCCTAGGAATGGAAAGACGCAATACTGGTACCAGTACCAAAAACAGGAAAGGACAAAACAGATCCAAACGGATACAGGCCCATAAGCCTACTGAGCTGTGTCGGCAAGCTGATGGAACGGATGATAAACACCAGACTGATGTGGCATCTGGAAGAAAAACGAATAGTAATTCCACAGCAAGCCGGCTTTAGACAGCACAGATCCACTGAGGACCAGGTCATCCTCATAGCCCAGGAGATAGAAGATGCCTACCAGGCACAGAAACACACAGTAGCTGTTTGGGTGGATCTGGAAAAGGCATTTGACAAAGTCTAGAAAGATGGACTTAGTGTCAAGCTAAGAAGAAGTGATGTTTGTGGGTAAATGTACAAGTGGATCAACCACTACCTCAAACAAAGAACGGCCAGAGTCCAAGTACAAGGGCAGATGAGCAAAAAGGTGACACTCGAGCAGGGAGTACCCCAAGGGGGAGTACTGTCCCCCACACTCTTTCTGGTATATATAAACGATATTACAGAGAATATACCAAGAAGAGTCCATAGCTCAATGTTTGCAGACGATCTGGCTATGTGGACCTCTGAAAAGAATCTCACCATAGCAAGAAATCGGATGCAGACGGCCCTAACATCGCTGGAAGAGTGGGCGAACTCATGGCTGGTCAAAATAAACGAGGAGAAAACCACATGCACAATATTCTCGCTTTCATTGAAACCCCAAAGTACCAAATTAAGTCTAAATGGCAAAATCCTGCAGCCAAACGACAACCCAACCTATCTGGGAGTCACATTTGATCGGCGCATGACATGGAAAAATCAGATAGAGAGAAACCGAATGAAAGCCTGAGAAAAAATGGCAATCATGAGGAAACCTGCTGGCACAAGCTGGGGAGCAGACGAAGGCATACTAAAGAAACTGTACACTGGAAGAGTGAGACCAGTTCTTGAGTATGGCATTGCGGCATGGACAACAGCAGCGAAGGCGAACTTCGATAAAATTAGCAAACTTCAAAACCAAGCCATGAGAATTATAACAGGTGGCATGAAGTCAACGCCAATTGTAGAACTTGAAAAGATTACAAAACTGCAATCCATGACCGATAGAAGAGACTGCAGAGCCCAGCTGCAGTCAGAGAAACTCCGAAGCCTGACCGACCATCCAATGCACCAGAGACTAAACAATTTGGGAAATGGGAAACTAAAGCGGAGAAACTTTGCAGAAATAGCCAAAGCAAAGATGCACGAAGATCCCATAAACGCACTAACAACACCAAAACCCATCACTACTGTACGAAAACCTACCTGGAGGCAGGATATATTTCCAGAGGTGGTAGAAAATATACCAGGTATTGCAAACAAAAAGTGCCAGACTGAAAAAGAAAGGAGAGATACTACCCTAAGCTTCATAACGAAAAGCTACCCAAGCATGGACTGGACCCATGCATACACCGACGGTTCTGTAACAAATACTACACAGAACGGAGGGGCAGGAGCATTCCTGAACCTACCAAATGGCAGACAAATAACACTGTCATTCGCTACTGGTAAGTACACAAGCAATTTCAGAGCGGAGGCAGAGGCACTGAGGGCGGCAGTGGAAGAAATCATGACTGACAGTGAAAATGAAAGCCATATAGTCCTGCTTACAGATGCTCTCGCCGTAGTCACAGCGATTAAAAGCCTGAAAAATTACTGAGCTTAATGACTTAAGAGCAGCACTCTGCAAACTGTGCCAGCAGTCCGCACCAAAAAGGGTAGTGGTACAGTGGGTCCCATCACACTGCAACATCCAAGGCAACGAGGAGGCAGACAGACTGGCAAAAGAAGGTGTAAGACTACCACAAACAGATACTATTATGACGTACGAAGAGTCAAAACGGCTTATGAAAGCCAGATACATGACCAAATGGGAAACCGAACATACTGGTTACACCAAAAACGATGCCTATTACCAGTTGAACCGAAGAGAGCAGGTCGTCGTCTTCAGACTTCGCACTGGCCACAATAGACTGAGGTACCACCTATTCAACAAATTGAAGATAGGGTGTACCGACGAATGCCCGTGCGGTACTGGTAAAATGACCGCTGAACATCTGCTGCAGAACTGCCCGACATTCGAGGATCAGAGAGAGCAGATGTGGCCATCACCAGTGGAACTGCAAGACAAGCTCTATGGCAGTGGCGACAGCATCAGGATGACCGCCGCTTTTTTCGAAAAAATAATGGTTACTGTCTGACTGCGTACGCAGAAGAAGAAGAAGAAGAAGATGATATTAGATTAGATTAGCTTAGATTAGATTTATATATATTTAGAAAAAAAACAGACAAGCAGGGAGACAGACAGACAATTCTTTCATAGTTTGTATTTGTAAGTAGCAGGATGTAGTTTAGTGAATGAAATGCATTGTTTGCAGATTGACTGCGATATTTGCACCTTTCGGTCCGACACATAATTCAGCAGGCAAATTTGGGTATAGGGTTAGCTTTCCCTCTTCGATCTTTTCTCTTTAGTCAGTCCGGTCTGTTGCAGCCTGTTAAATCCAGGATCACCGCGTGGAGGTGTGGAAGGGTCTTGGCAGCTCTAGATCCCTGGCCTTGACTCTAGCAGTTAGCTCTGGGTCGGTGACCGCTGTAGCACATGCATTGCTCAGCATCACTTCAATATTTTAATTAGTATTTTGACACATTCTGAAATTGTTACCCATGCTACAATTAGTCCTGCTATGCTGCTTGTTACGTTAAGTAGTGATCAGTGTGATCTATGTTTTGTGTTTTGTTCTCATTCCTTGTCAAGTCGGCTCCGAGTTCTGCCTGGAATTAAGAGTTGAATTTAACTTCAAATGGAATGATAGGGGTTGCCTTACTTCAAATAGCTTCATATGTGAAAACAGGTGAATATGTGTCTGTATTCTACGTATATAGTAAAAACATAGTATATATGTGTGTTATTTGTTCACGTGGATCCTCCAATAAATATTTCTCCTGATTTCTGAGTAGTGAGATCAGACACCCATATGTAGGGGCGCGAACGTTAAAAATACCTTAGCAGTTGGAAATCGAAAAAAAGTAGGTCGATGAGCGCTGCTCGGGCAAACTCCAGATTACAAATATACTCAAATTATTCCAGGGATACTCGCCCTAGAGAATATGTCGCAAGAAAGGAGACTGTGTGACTATAACTTCATGTCTTGGTTATGTGGTTATCGGAGCGGCTTAGTTGGGGCCTCACAGAATGCAGGTCTACCTTGCTATAATTTACGCTTCCATCCCCTCCAGTCAAATATAAGCAATCGTATATTCCAGTTATTGCTAACAATTGCTGGGATTGATCTGACAAGTCACCACTGGATTTTCACATGCCAAGAAAATATGAAAAAAAGGAGGTCAGGCATAGATAGAAAGATAGATAGATATATAGATAAATAGAGAGAAAGATAGATAGATAGATAAATAGATATATAGATATATAGATAGAAAGATAGATAGATAGATAGATAGATAGATATATAGATAGATAATAAATATATAGATAGATAAATAGATAAATAGATTGATAGACAGATATATAGATAGGTAGATATATATATAGATAGGTAGATATATAATATAGATAGATACATAGATATATAAATAGATATATATATATATATATATATATATATATATATATATATATATATATAAAGATAGATAAATAGATAGATAGATAGATAGATAGATAGATAGATAGATAGATAGATAGATAGATAGATAGATAGATAGATAGATAGATAGATAGATAGATAGATAGATAGATAGATAGATAGATAGATAGATAGATAAAAAGATAGTTGCCTCATCTTTGTTATGTAAAACTATTACTATTGTAACCGTCAAAGCACATTATCGAATACAGACTTATCTGTTCTTGAGATAACTGTAATTCTTGACTTTACTCTCATGGTTGTCATTCACTCTTTGTTTGTTGATCAGTTCCAGTATAAATAATCATATTGTCATTATTAGCTAATATGGTAGGTGATTAGGAATTATTCCTGAGAATCATTAGCTAGAGCCAAACTGCCCAATAGGAAAAAAAAATGTCATATTTACAAGTTACCTGTTCTTCAAATCGCAGTGTATATGTTCAATACTGCTTTTTGTTTGCCAATACAAAACACAGTTCTGATCCAGTAAGTTCTGAACCCAAGAGAATGTATCCTTTCTATTCTGATGGGTCTACTTTTAAGGCTATCATTACAAAACGGGATATTGCATATGTATAGATTATCCAGACAGAACATCTGAAGATCTGTTTGGTGTCTGCGAGGAGATACTTTTTCAAATTATGAAGCTGAAATAACAGCATTGGATGTAGCTATGTACCACTTGAGGAATGCATTTGATGCCTTCCCATAAAAAGCTCAAAGCATCGAAATCTTTACAGACTGATTATTCGCCCTTCACGCTATGGAAGATAGTGGTCATTGTAAAGTTAAACTTAAGATATCCCTAGATGCCACATAATATCGATATCACATAATAGCAGAATATTTATGTAACGGTTCCCTGGTCACTCAAATACACCTGGCAATGACAAAGCGGAGAGACTGGCTTAGAACGGATCATGTCAAGAACAATAGGCACCAACAACCGAACAGACAGTCAAACAACTACCGAAGACTGTTAGCAAAATGTATTGGCTGAATACATGGGCAATGGGGAATACTAGGAGAGAAATCTACAAACATATGGCCTCCTCTGTCTGGGCCCGAAACCTCGTCTCCTGCTCAGTAATCAAGTCCTGGACGCCAGAGAAACGTGCTGATATGAAACCATGCCCGATACACCACGCCACATCCACCTTGTTCCATTAACCATACTCACTGGACTTGGCACCTAGTCACTTTCTCTTGTTCCCAAACATGGACAATCCGCTTCATGGCCGTCGTTTATTTGACGTTCAGGACTTGCTCATGGAACTGTAAACGTGGACAGAGGAGTTCAACAACCAGGTTTTAAGGAAGATGAAGAATATATGGAAGACCTGTATCTCCTTGCAGAGTAAATACACAGAGAAGTATTTCAGTTCCATTTCTAAGTACGTACCTTGTGTCCCTCATACTATGGTGTAAAACATGTCGACGGTCTCTCATATATCATTTTTTTGTTTTGCTATAGATTCAACAGAAGAAGTGGTTATCGTGATTTGTGTTATGCCATTGTTTCCCTGTCCATTTCACCTGGTGATATTGATAGATCCCTGCATGTTAGTTAAGTTTACCTGGTATTCTGCTTATTATCATAGTCTCCTTTCTTGAAATGTTGATTTTTTGGGTAAAATTCCACATGGTGTACCACGAATATTCATCCATACGATGTTGCGTTCTGACTTCGGCTCTTCGTTCCAAACTTGATCAGTATGTTTCACCAGACCCTGGCTACTCTTCTCTCCTAACTTGATCAGTGTGTTTCACCAGACCCTGGCTACTCTTCTCTTCCAATATGATCAGTATGTTTCACCCTACCAGGATTACTCTTCTCTCCCAACTTGATAAGTATGTTTCACTCTATCAGGATTACTCTTCTCTTTCCAAGTGTGTTTCACCCTACTCTGACTGTTCTTCTCTTCCAACTTGATCAGTATGTTTCACCAGACCATGATTACTCTTCCCTCCCATTTTGCTAAATGTGTTTAACTTGATTCTGATTTTTCTTCGCTCTCACATTGGACAATATAAGAAGTTTGAGATGATCGTTGCTTCTTGGAATATAATTGATAGTCTCTGAATACCTGTTGAGTTCCGAAGTTCTTGAAAGTTCGATGTATTAATACCTTTATCAACAGCTGCTGTCGCTCGCCTCATGTAAATAATGCACGTGTATAATTAATTATAGACATATCATTGGATCTCTATAATCGTAACCCATTACTTTAATACGGTTAAATGGCAATTTCTGGAGAGCTGTTTGCACTTGTGCAAGTCAATAAATAAGTCACATATGACTTTAAAAATTAACTAAATGGAATGCGAATAATGAAACTATTTACTGTTACACATGCATCGTCCCTTATTTCTCAACATAATTGTTACTAACATGTATACATTTATAAAAATCGTACCAAAACCTGTGGCAAAGACTACATTTGGTCTGCTGTCTCAGCCACATTTGGTCTGCTGTCTCAGCCACATTTGGTCTGCTGTCTCAGCAACATTTGGTCTGCTGTCTCAGCCACATTTGGTCTGCTGTCTCAGCCACATTTGGTCTGCTGTCTCAGCCACATTTGGTCTGCTGTCTCAGTCACATTTGGTCTGCTGTCTCAGCCACATTTGATCTGCTGTCTCAGCCACATTTGGTCTGCTGTCTCAGCCACATTAGGTCTGCTGTCTCAAGCACATTAGGTCTGCTGTCTCAGCCACATTTGGTCTGATGTCTCAGCCACATTTGGTCTGCTGTCTCAGCCACATTTGGTCTGCTGTCTCATCCACATTTGGTCTGCTGTCTCAGCCACATTTGGTCTGCTGTCTCAGTCACATTTGGTTTGCTGTCTCAGCCACATTAGGTCTGCTGTCTCAGCCACATTTGGTCTGCTGTCTCAGCCACATTTGGTCTGCTGTCTCAGTCACATTTGGTCTGCTGTCTCAGCCACATTTGGTCTGCTGTCTCAGCCACATTAGGTCTGCTGTCTCAGCCCCATTTGGTCTGCTGTCTCAGCCACATTTGGTCTGCTGTCTCAGTCACATTTGGTTTGCTGTCTCAGCCAGATTTTAACTTCACCTTCAACCTCTTCACCATTCGCTAAACATATGTCACAAAGGGGGAGGGGGGGGGGATAACACATTATGCTGCAGATCACACTATAGGAACATCCTATTTTAGCTGCTATACTGTCTGACGTTACTCGCCTGTTTATTCGAATCATCCCCCCCCCCCTACCCATAGCGCAGATTCTTCTGTTGCAATCTGTATAGGGCCACCAGAACAAGCTTCATAAGCAATTATGGAGTTTCCTTGATAAAATGTATTGACCCAATTATAGACTGCATTTAAGCGACAAACTTCTCTCACCAAAAACAATAGCTATTTCCTTTTGAAAAAAGTTCTTACACCTCTCAATCTACCCCTACTCTCCATAAAATCCATACTCTCAACAGCATACAATTTATTGATTTTACACTATGTGAGATGGTACACCAGTTTGTATCCGACTGCACACGTGCATGCGACACAAAGCGTCAGCTACCGACAGTAATCACAAAACTGGATGTTTCTTCAACCTAATGACATCTTCTTAAGCTACAAATGACATTTTTTAGCTATTTCATAACAGTAAATGACCTACTTACTTACATACTATCGTTAATAGCTGCTAGTTTTTCTCAATATTTGTTTCACGATTATGCATTTTGCAATAACGTCTAGTCGTTTGGTATTTCTTCTTGTTATTTTGATCAATTATATAATATTCTTGGGCTTTGAACTCTAGTCATGCCTTGTACATTAATTGTCTTGCCTCATTTACCAGTTCATGATAAGTGTCAGTAATCTAATTTATTTCTAATAATTTTGACTTACCAACAGGCCAGACATCTGTACAGAAGACTAGTCTGTCATCCCCCCAGCACATAATATGGATGTCCGAATAAACTGAAACAACAGACCAAATTCATTGAAAGATTGACAGCTTTTAAAATTACTTTTTTGGCGTTCTGTTATAATGTTTAGCATTTTATTTCTTCTGGTCGCTGTTATCTTCCTTTTCTTCGTCTTTCTTTTCCTCTCCGTTCAGGATGTTGGTCCTTGTAGATCTGCAGTCCCCTTGTTAGGCTGAATAACATAACAGCTATCTGTATTCTTGACAGTCCTGTAGGATGTGTTATAGGGTCTGAACTCCGATTCCACATCGGCAATCATTTGTGTGAGATATATTGCGCGGACGTGGCTGACCAAATAGTCTGCAGTGGTGTCTCAGGCGAAAAATATTGCTTTCTCTGTGTCTGTGGTGCTGGTGGATTACGTCAGGACTACTACATAAGTCTTCGTCTTTCTTCCAATGTGAATGGTCTGTCCTTTTTAACCTATTTAAACAAATATGTAATTTTTTTATTTCTGTCTGTTTATGTTTGCCTTTAGATTTTAAGTATGAAAAACTAAAGATGGAATCTATATCTGATGGAGAAAATTTAAATATCTTTAAAGAAAATTTATATTTTGGCCATTACAGAGTCAAATTATTTTCAGCATTTCGAAAAATAATAAATATATAGACATCCTCTGAACATGATATTTGTATTTCTTGATGTGAATACTTTGGCCAAATCAAACGGTACTCGTACCTAGAAAGAACGGGACTGAACGGAATGATACCTCGCAAAAGATCAGAAGCAGACCAAATGGACTCAGTGGTTTCGGAATTTTTTTTCACGTAGATCTTCTAATAAAAATGTCCCTGATCTCTGTGTAGCGAGCTCGGACTCCCGTAAACAGGGTCGAACACGTAAACAATCTCTCGACAGTTAGAAATTGTGAAGAGTAGGCTTAACGGCCGCTGCCCAGACAAAATTAGAACACTTGTAGCTAAAAATCTACCAAAATGTATTTGTACCTTCCACAAAGTGGTTTGTTAAGAGCAAAGATGGCGCTTTGCTCGCTGCGCATCTTTTTAGCTCTAGTGTTTGCGTCTATTAAGATGGACATCGCTTAAACGACCCATCCACATACAGACTCTGCAGAGACTTCTAAGCCAGTATAAAGACGTTAAGTTAAGAAAGATTGGCAAGGGATATGGCAGAGGATATGGAGGTGACAGTGGCAGAGGTCAAATCTGGTCAAAGATTGAGTTTCTTGCAGATTAGCTGCCTTAGAGCGACGCTCTGCAAAGGGCATGCTACATGATGATGATCTTATTGATCTGTCATGCCGTTTTGAGCGTCTTCTGATTATTGTTGTTATAGCTGTTGTTGTTGTTGTTATTCTAACTGCTGTTGTTGTTGGTGTTTCTGTTGGTGCTGCTGTTGTTACTTTTACTGTTGTTATTATCGCCGTTGTTGCTTTTATTGTTGTTGCTGCTGTTATTGCTTTTGTTTTGTTTTTGATGTTATTTTTGTTGATGTTGATATCTTTGTTGTATTTGGGACTGCTGTTGTTGTTGGTATTGCTGTTATTATTGTTCGTGCTAGTGTTGTATTTGGTGATGTTATTGTTGTTGATGGTGTTGGTATCTATGATGTTATTGTTGTTAATATTGTTACCTTTGATAATACTGCTGCTTTTTCTAATGTCATTATACGTGAGTTAGACTCTCTTGATGACTTTCTTTGGCAATGGTTTTCATGGGTTCTGCTAACGTCCCAAGACGTGAGTTGGAGTATGGATTGGTATCCCTTTGACTGTAGTGCAATGCAGGACTCCGCAGTAAGCTCACCACCACAGCGACCACAGTACCGATCTTCAGCTTGTTAGCACGACTGCATGAGACAGCCCGTCTCCAGGGATAACTCCTTGGAAATTATGGTCTTGACCAGAATGTTTTCCCGACCCTGATTCATATACTGTGATGAAGGGAGACGGCGTGGCCTGGTGGTTATGTGGCAAGGCTTACGACCGAAGGTGCCTGGTTCGATCCCCATCACAGCACCGACCGTTACCCCGGGGAAGCAAACCCTTAGAAAATGCAGAAGGGAGCAGACCCTTACATAAAATGCAAGCTGAAGTCGAATGCATTTGGCCAAAAGGCGCAAAATAAAAACCACAGTGTAACGCACACCGCCTTTGGGGATTAAAGAAAATAAGGCAAACGCAAATCCAAAAAAATAATAATAATTTTATGTGATCAGTGTGTACTGTCTCAGCGTGTTTCCCCGGTGTTTACTGGCATAAGAGTCGTCTGTGTTTCCTGGTCTATTATCACTTTGATTATCACATCAGACTAGACTGGAACATTGTTTAGACTTAGATGAAACAGACCACAGGATCTCAACCAGTATTTAGCAACCCCTATTAACAATTCTTTCTTTAATGTATCGGGCCGTGAGTTATTTTGCTTCTATAAAATGGGGTCAGGACTCGAAAAAGGTTGAGAACTGTGGAGTTTTACGTAAAGACCTGAATGGAAACAGCCACGTGAGTCACTGTTTTCTAAATTAGTTTTAGAACAAGAACGATCTGAAGGCTGTGTGTTGGAATAGATTTCACAAATCAGAATCGAAAATATAATTCCCCAGTATATCTCACGAGTAGATAGATATACAAGCTTTTTTTACAATTAGATGTGATGAAATAGATATTTAAACTCTGCATCCAAATATATATCACGAATAGATCTACAAGTTGTGTGAATGAAAAGATCTCACGAAAGAGAAAGTGCAGTCTTATTTCCCATACACCTCACTAGTAGATCTAAAAGATTTATTTACAAAGAGATGTCATGAAATATATATGTAAGCAAAACATCCAAATAAATCTAGCGAGTAGATGTGAAAGCTTTGTGTGCGAAAACATATCTGGAGTAGCTCAGAAAACTTTGTCAAGTAACAGACCTAAGTCCTCAGTATTTCCAGAACATGCCTAAGCGATCAAAGAGATATGAACTACTTCATTTTCTTTTTCATTTTCTTCGTTCGTTATCAAACTTCCGCTACCAAGCCTTGAAAAATGCTTTACAAGTAGCAGGATGTAGTCCGCAGAAATAAATGCGTTGTGTCGTTTTCAGCTTTACTTCGATAATTGCACATTTCGGAAGAATTAATAGATTATACAAGCAAAAGTTCAGATCCAGGAACTCTCATTCCATCACCTCGAAGAACTATTGCTTGTCCCGATGAATGGATACATATATATACTAATGGATCTGCGTTTAATGCCACCATCAAAGCAGCTTATGGCGTTTATAAAAAAATATCCGGTCGGATCCTCTGATGAACTGTCTGATGATAGAGTAGATGGTTTGCTACAATTATGAGAATGATATCTCTTCACTTGAAGCCGTCTTGTACCATCTGAGGAGAGTTTTCAATGCCTTGTATACCAGTGTTTCACTATGCCGTCGTGTCTCCTTTTCGAGTAATGTGCAAAATATGGGAATAAATAGGAAGGACGCCTAAAAAGACGGAGTATGAGTGTGTACGATTAGCGAGCTACGGAAGCCATTGAAATATACACCGTTTGCAAAAATAAACTCGGAACCTACAAGTCTTTCCGTAGTGCAGCAATGTCGATTCGCCACAGAAAAATATTAAAGAATAGAGATGAGAGAAGGGGTACAGCGAAAGAGAGAAAGAGAGAGAGAGGGAGAGGGAGAGAGAGAGGGAGAGAGGGAGAGGGAGCAATAGAGAGACACATCATAACGGAAGCAACCATGATGATTCTGCGTTTAAAACCATTAAGGAGGGTGAGAGGCGAAAATGAGAAACAGAGAGAGAGAAAAAGTGGAAGAGAAAGAGAGTAGGAGGCAGAAGTATTATGATAGAGAAAAACATAGGCAGAGATAGAGAGACAGGTAGGCAGAGATAAAGATAAACGCAGAGCGATACACAGGCACGGATATATAGAGATACAAGTAACACTAACATATAATAACGCATCCATGAACACATTTTGATATATTCATTTATCTATAAGTTATACATAATAATAGTAGCCCTACATAATAATAATAGGAATAGTAATAGTACTAAGATAATGACAACTGACAAAACAAAACTGGACAAGTCTGGACCGAGAGCGTATCACATGCAGGTCTTCGGTTCACGAGAAAGTGACCGACCTAGACCTCAGAGCAGTTAGTGTGTCTCTGACACACTCAGGAAGTTCCACCTACGCTTCCCACCTGGCGATAACAATAAATCTTTCCATCCTACCTCTCTGCAACATCTCATGACAAGACCAATAGTAAGAAAGAAAGAGTTCCCTAGTCTGAAATCATTAAATAACTATAAATGCGCATTTAACAAAACAATAAACACGAGACATTCATAAATATATCTCAATTAACGAAATGAACTGCCTTCAGTAATATCCCAGTCATCGTTTATAAAACCTATGGCCATATTTGATTGGTGATCGAGTTTGACATCGGCGTTTAAATATACTCCACTTTGAGACAGCTGTTTTAATTATTGCCCAGTAAGGAACGGAACGACCAAAAATAAATGTTAATTAGAATTTGTAGACATTAATACGTCAACAAAGGATGCATACACACTTTACATTCATTAATCACAGACGTTTGGTTTGCTATCATTTTTGTCATATACTTGAGACGCACGATATTGGCCCATACTTAGCCAGCAATGAAGGTTACGTAGGCTTTGAGCAGCATTTGTTTGAATACTTTGCTTGGGACCAGAACAACTTAGAGACGTCCAGGATGAAGTCTATTTTTGCAGGTGAGCAACAAAGGTTGCTAGCCAATAGGCTTCGATGTATCAGCAATACCTACTGAATACAACATTAAATTACAAAACAAATTTGAGGCGTTGCTTGCGGTACAGGAAGAGATGACATCTGAGGAGTTGCCATCGTACGCAAAGGATGTTTTGATCTTGACAGCGAAATAAATTATTCCCAAGATGTCGCACAGACTTATAAAACAGAGAAAACACAGAAACTCATTGCAGAAAAGCAACAATTAAAACAAATGGGAAGTATGGAGACCAAAACTGCACAAGAAAAGTTAGAAGAGAAAACAGAAAGGATAAATGAAGATACATAGTAGAAACGTGTAAGGATATAGAAAACCTACAGCAACAAGGCAGAGAGAGAGAGGCATTTTAAAGCAATAAGAACACTGACAAGGGAGTTCCGTCCTGTTCCACACGTCATAAATGACAAAGAGGATAATGCATTAACAGAAACCAAAGACATACTGAATAGATAGAGAGAGTACTGCAGAACCATGTATAGAGATAGCACAAATCACTCAGTTACAACCCTACCTAAGGATGAGAAAGAACCTGAACCAACATTGGAAGAAGTACGCTCTGCAATTAAAAGCCTGAAAAAAGAAAAGTCCCCAGGATCAGATGATATCCCAGCAGAGCTAATACAAGCAGGAGGGGAAGCATGTGCTAGAGTCTATCACAAGCTATGTAAACAGATATGGCACAGTGAAGAGTGGCCAAAAGCATGGAAGAAATCAATTTATATTCCCCTCCCCCCCAAAAAGGCAACCTGAAGCTGTGCACGAACTACCGAACTATCGCACTGATCAGCCATGCTAGAAAGATACTCTTACAAATCCTATTAAGAAGAATAGATAAAAGGTTTGAATCTGAAATTCACGTAGTCCAGGCAGGTTTTAGGAAAGACAGAGGGACCCGGGACCACATATTCAATTTTAGGAATATATATGAAAAATGTTGAGAGTTTAATGTAGACCTGTACATATGTTTCATTGATTACACTAAGGCCTTCGACATGGTAAAACATCAAAATGTGTGAAGAATCATGAAGAAAATGGGGTTTCCTTTGCATATAGTCCATCTCATTGAAGTATTATACCAAGATCAACAAGCCACTGTCCGAGTATCTGAGCAAACATGAGATTGCTTTGCAGTACAAAAGGGAGTCCACCAGGGATGTCTCCTCTCACCTTTTCTGTACAACATATATGCGGAATGCATAATGAGAAATGTTCGAGAAGATGTGAACATTGAAAGTTTCGACCCATTTACGATTGGGAGGTATGAGATTCCAGAGTTACGATACGCAGATGGCACAGAGATACTATCAAGAAGTGCGGAAGGGCTAGAGCAGCTACTTTCAGACGTTAATGGACATAGTAAAATTCAAAATCTGTTCATAAACATAAATAAAACAAAGATAATGACCACCGACAAAACACAATGTCAGCATACATTTACAGTGGGTGGTGAGGAAATAGATCAGGTTACACATTTTGAATATCTGGGCTCCAGAATTGACAATAAGGGCGACTGCTCGAAAGAAATCAGAAGAAGACTAGCTATGGCCATGCAGAGACTGAACAGCCTTAATAAATTATGGCAGGGCACTAACAAAATTTTAAAGTAAAAGTCTTGAGAGCCTGTGTTTTTCCTATGGTTGTGAAACATGGACGACTCCCAAAACTTCTAGACAAAAAATCGAATCCTTCGAGTCAAAATGTTACTGAAACATCCTCAGAATGCCCTGGAATGAGAAAAAAACAAATGCAGACATTCGGCAAGAGTTGAGCATAGTGTTTGTCAATTCCATTTTGGCTAGAAAATGCAAATACTTTGGTCACATCAAGAGACACAACGGTCTTGAGAGAACGGTGATGGAAGGTAGGGTGGCAGGCAAAAGAGGAAGGGGTAGACCAAGAAGACGATGGCACCAAGATATCCAGGAATGCCTGAATATGACTGGGGCGGAGGCTGGTATTTTGGCAAAGTAACGAGTTTCTTTCAGACAGACTGTGATGGGAGCGACATTTTATAAAGGACATGCAACATGATGATGAGCATGTTTAAGTTCAAATACTTTTAGAATTTGTCAATAATAATATTTATATTCATACATCGAAACGTTTGATGTATATAGATAGAGAGACATACAGGCAGACAGACAAAACAGTAGACAGACAAGTAGACAGACATGCATACAGACAGGCAGACAGATAAATAGACAGAAAGATAGAAAGACAGAAATAAAGAAAGATAGATAGATAGATAGATATATAGATAGTTAGATAGATAGATAGATAGATAGATAGACAGATAGATAGATAGATAGATAGATAGATAGATAGATAGATAGATAGATAGATAGATAGATAGATAGATAGATAGATAAATAGATAAATAGATAGATAGATAGATAGATAGATAGATAGATAGATAGATAGATAGATAGATAGATAGATAGATATATATAGATATATACATATAGATAGATATATAGACAGATAGATAGATAGATATATAGATAGATAGATAGACAGTTAGATAGATATATAGATAGATAGATAGATAGATAGATAGATAGATAGATAGATAGATAGATAGATAGATAGATAGATAGATAGATAGATAGATAGATAGATAGATGTTGTGATTGTTACGGATCCAGCACCACCCGGACTATTGGCTTTGGACCCAATGCCATGTAATGATATCCGCACGTGTTTATCATCTGTTTTCTAGTGCCATTCAAAGTGCTCCATGTATATAGCTACGGAAGAAGAAGCATTTTCCTAAAGTCATTGAGCGCTGATCACTAAAAGAAATGATAATCAACGGTTTCATATGGGTGTCCACATAACTGTAACTCAGGAGTGTGTTGTGGCAGTTTGGTTGTTTGTAAAGATGTTGCTGTGTGTGGCTGTTCTTGTCTTGATCCCTCCTTTGCTAGTCTGTCTGCCTTGACATTGTCAGGTGAGCTTGACTGTCCAGTGATACACTGTAGGACTATTGTGACAGCACTGGAAGTGAAAATGTGTTCAATGTCTAGAGGTATTTGGATAAGGTAAGGTCTACAATGACCAGCAACTTTTAATGCTTGAAGAGCTGACTTTGAATCTGTGAAAATAACAGTGTTTTAGGAATTTGAAGAAAAGGCATTGAAAAGTACCCTCATTTGGTACAAAGCGGCTTCAAGTGCAGTGATCTAAGCTTCATAATTGGAGCAAACATCCCCGCAAGCATCAGACAGTTCATCAGAGGATCCGTTCGGGTATTTTATATAAACGCTATAACCTGCTTTGATGGTAATATTAAACGCAGATCCCTCAGTACATATACATGTATCATTTCATTGGGATAGGCAATAATTCTTTAAGCTGCTCGAATGAGAGTACCTCGAACTGAACTTTTGGTTGTATCATCTATTAATTGTTTCGAAATGGGCAAATATCGCATTAAAGCTGTAAACTACGACACAACGCATCGTGTTCTGCAGGCTACATCCTGCTACTTGGAAAGTCTTTTTCATGGCTTAGTAGCAGAAGTGTGATAACTAACAAAGAAGACGAAGACGTAGAAGAAGAAGAAGAAGATACAGTGGTTTATATCTCCTCTCCTTGATCGCTCGGCGTCTTCTGGAATGCTGAAACTCAAGTTTGCTACTTGACAAGGTTTTCAGACCTTTTCGATCCATCTATTCGCACACAAAGATTTCAAATCTACTCGTTATATATATTTTGATGTAGTGCTTACATATCTATTTCGTGAGATAAATTTATAAACAGAGCTTTCAGATCTACTCGTGAGATATATTGGAAATAAGATTTTCCATTCTGTTTCGTGATATCTTTCAATACACAAAGCTATCAGATTCATTTGAGAGATATATAGGGGCATGTCACTTTCGATTCTAATTTGTGAGATCTATTTGAACACACAGCTTCCAGGTCGTTCTTGTTCTAAAATTAGTTTAGAAAACAGGTACCCAATTGCCTGTGTTTCCATTCAGGTCTACAATAGGCCTACAACGTTGGAAGATGAAGGAAAAGTTTAATGTAGGATACGTAGAGTCGAAGAGAGGCAGGCACAAATGGAGTGCGATATAAGGACAAATGAGAAGAGATTGGAGGAGATAGAAAAGAGGCAGATGAAAATAGAAGGGAACAAATGAAAATGGAGGAAATTTTAAAGAAGCTGCAGTCAAAGTGTAGTCAAGGAAGTAAGGAAGATTTTAGTGAGGAAACAGTTCACAGGGCAGATAGCTTTGGAGGGAAGTATGCAAATATAGGTCAGGGGTCAGTATTGGTAGAAGGAGATTGAATGGTGAGAGAAGTTGGCAGACATTTGTCTAAACAACACAACATGATTGAAAGAATGCGTATTGGGGGAGCAAAAATAGAGGATATAGAGGGGAGAATAAAGAGGTTAGATGACAAAGGAAACAGTCATGTGGTGGTATTGGTAGGAACTAATAATGTAAAGAGAGATGGTACAAAAATGATTATGGATAAACGTAAAAGTCTTATGGGAAAACTTAAGGAAAAAAAGTTTAGAAAGGTCACAATGATGGGCATTTTAGATAGAACAGATGGGTCAGACTATCTAGATAGCAAAATAAAAGGTATCAACCTTAGGTTGCAGGTGATGTGTGCGGACATGAGAATGGAATTTATTGATGTGAAAGTAGAAAAACGTAAAATGTTAGACGGAGGAGGTTTACATCTAAATGAGATAGGACAGCATCTTGTAGCAAAGTATATGTTTAATCATTGTGTTAGACATTTAAACTAGTAAGGCCTTTGCCGTATGAGACTAAAGATAGGCCTACAATAGGGTGATATAGAGGATGTAGTCAAAGGGGAGAGTTGGGGTCAGGGAAGTGGGAAATAAGTAGTGGAAAAGCAAACAATAAAATGATAAGGCAGAAGCAAAAAGTGGAAAACCAACAACATTCCAAACTAAAATGTTTTTATGCAAATGTGAGAAGGATAGTAAATGAAAGAGACGAATTGGAACTGTATGTAGAAGAAGAAAAACCAGATATAATAGGATTAACAGAATCATGGACATATGAGGACAATGCAGATAGTTAACTTGACATAAAGGGATATACAATGTTAAGGAAATATAGAATAGTTGGAGATAAGACTAAGGGAGGTAGCGTTTTATTGTACTGTATCAATTATGTTAATATAACGATCAAATATGATTTATCATGTGGTAACAAAAATGAAAGTGTATGGGGAGAAACAGAAAGTGGGGGTGAAAAAACAGTGATTGGAGTGTGCTATAGAAGTCCATCAAGTCAAAAACAGGAAGATGAGGAGCTGATTAGTAGCATTGCAAAGGTAAGTGAAGGTAAATTTAAAATTAATGGGGGATTTCAACTTTTCTGAAATATAATGGGATATGGCAGAAGCACTTGTAGAGTCATAACCTTTTGTTAAGTACATAGCTGACAATTTTTAATTCAACATGTAGAAGCAGCCACCAGAGGTAAAAACATACTCGACCTAGTTTTTACTTCAGAGGAAAATATGATTGAAAACGTTACCTTTGGCGAACTATTTGGCTCAAGTTACTATCAAATCATCCGTTGGGATCTTATTGCAGGGAAAGAAGTAAACACGCGAACATACGACTACTCTAAGGCATATGTTAAGAGGATGAAAGAGGCAGCGAACCACATAATCTGAAATGATATTGTCGTAGGAACAAATGTTGAACAGGAGTGGAAGAGTTTTAAAACAGTTCTAGAAACGCTAAAAGAGGAATATGTTCCATGTAGAGAGGTAAACCCCAAGCGTAAAAAGTGGATAATTAGATTTGTAGTGAAATTTTAAAAAACGAAAAATAAAGCATGGAAAAAATATATAGAGGCAGGTAAATCAAAAGAAAGATATTCATATTGTTTGGACAAGCAGAACATATCTCAGAAAGCCAATTAAACAGGCAAATAGACTTCGAAAATAAAATTGCTCAGAGGATCAAGACTGACAGTAAAAGCTTCTTCTCTTATATTAGAAATAAGCTAAGAACGAAAGACAAAGTAGGCAATCGCATAGACAGTACAGGGAAAATAATAAGTGAGAATAGGGAGGCAGCTAATCTACTCAATCAGTACTTTGTCACAGTCTACACAAAAGAGGACTGCTCCAAGATCCCAGAGCCTATAGATATTTTTCAAAGAGACATGGATACAGCGGAATTAAGATCAATCTGTATTACAGAGGAAATGGTTTTTAAAAAAATTGAAGGCGTTGAAAGTGGATAAATGTCCAGGTCAAGATGGTATTCATCCAAAATTGCTGTATGAAATTAGAGACCAACTAGCAAAACCATTGGCTATATTATGTTCTCAATCACTTACAAAAGGGATTGTTCCACGGGATTGGAAAGATGCGGGAATGATCCCCTTATTCATAAAAGACAAAAAATCAGATCCAGCGAATTATAGACCGGTGAATTTAACGAGCATAGTCTGAAAATTGTTTTAGAGTCAATAATCAAAGAAAACTTTGTAATGCATATAGATAAATGTAATATAATTAGAAATAGTCAGCATGGGTTTGCTAGAGGGAGATCATGCTTAACAAATCTATTATAATTCATGGATGAGGTTACTAAAATCATAGATAAAGGGGAGCCAGTGGATGTTATTTATCTAGATTTTGCAAAGTCCTTTGATAAAGTACTTCATCAAAGATTATTTCGAAAGTTAAAATCACATGGAAAAGGTTGGGAAGTTGCCAAATGGATTGAAAATTGGTTAACGGAAAAGAAGCAGAGTGTGGGCATAAATAAGGACTATTTTGAGTGGTGTGAAGTGAAAAGTGGAGTGCCACAGATCTCGGTTTTGGGACCAATTTTGTTCTTGATATATATAAATGATTTGGACATTGATATGGAATCCATGATTGCAAAATTTGTTGATGACACAAAACTATGCAGTAGTGTCTCATCTAAAGCGGAAGTGGATATATTGAGGTCGGATTTAGATAAAATTTGAGAATGGTCTGTAAGCTGGCAAATGGAGTTTAATGTAGATAAATGTACAGTCATCCGCATGGGTAGGTCCAATATGGAACATAATTACAGAATGGGAGAGAACAATATTAGAAAGATAGATAAAGAAAGAGACCTAGAGGTTATAATAGATCATACAGGAAAGGTGAGTGAGCAAGTTAAGGTAGCAGTGAAAAAGGCAAATGCAATGTTAGGTATGATAAAAAGAAATATTAAACATAGGAGTAAGGAAGTGATAGTCAAACTGTAAAAAGCTTTAGTTAGACCAAGATTGGAGTACTGTGTACAGGTGTGGAGTCCTTATCATAGAGGGGATATAAACATGCTGGAAAGAATACAAAAAAGAGCGACAAAGATGATAGTGGGATTCCAGAATTACAGTTATGAGGAACGACTCAGAAAAACCGGCCTACAGTGTCTCGAAGAGAGAAGAATTCGTGGTGACTTAATACAGGTTTATAAGATGATCAGAGGAATGGATAAATTAGACTATAACAAGTTTTTTAAAATTCAGCCAACCACAATAACAAGAGGGCATAGCTACAAGCTGACTAAAGAGAGGTCCAGATTAGATATGAGGAAATATTTGTGTAGGCAGAGAGTGGTGTCTGATTGGAATGCATTGCCAGGGGAGGTAGTGGGGGCAGGGACAGTTAATGCATTTAAGCATAAACTGAATACGCATAGCTTTTAGAGCACGGTGATGTAAATGTAACTGGTTGTATACAGACTCTGCAGGGTTATCTAAACCAGTATAAAGACGTTAAGTTAAGTTAAGTTAGGTATTTCCTTACAATTCCGCGGTTCTCAAGCTTTTTTCGAGTCATGACCCCATTTTAAAGAAGCAAAATTACTCACGCCCTAATACATTTAAAACAGAAATGTTAGTGTGTTGCAATACACTGGTTGAGATCCTGTGATCTATTTCATCTTAGTCAAAACGATGCCTATTACCAGTTGAACCGAAGAGAGCAGGTCGTTGTCTTCAGACTTCGCACTGGCCACAACAGACTGAGGTACCACCTATTCAACAAACTGAAGATAGGGTGTACCGACGAATGCCCGTGCGGTACTGGTAAAATGACCACTGAACATCTGCTGCAGAACTGCCCGACATACGAGGATCAGAGAGAGCAGATGTGGCCATTGCCAGTGGAACTGCAAGACAAGCTCTATGGTAGTGGCGAGAGTCTCAGGATGACCGCTGCTTTTTTCGAAAAAATAATGGTTACTGTCTGACTGTGTACGCAGAAGAAGAAGAAGAAGAAAACTATGTTTCCTTCAATTCTGATGTGAATATACAAAGTGACAATAGACCAGACAACTTTTCTGCTAGTCAACACTGGATAGAAACGACACGGTCTTCTCAGACAGTACACACTGATCACAGTATGTTAATCAAGGTCAGAAAAACATTCTGGTCAAGACCATCATTTCCAAGGATCTATCCCTGGAAACAGGCTGTCTCATGCAGTCATGCTAACAAGGTGGGATCAGCACTGTGGTCGCTTTGGTGATGAGCTTACTGAGGATTCTTGCATTGCACTACAGGCAGAGGGATACCAATCCATCCTCGCAATCACGTCGTGGGATGTTAGCAGAGCCCATGAAAACAAGCTAAATACATTAAGAGAGTCTCAAGTATAAATGGCATTAGCAGCAGCAGATACAGCAGCAACATCAACAAAAGTAACAATTTTAACAACAACAACATAAATACTAACAACATCAACAACTATAACATCAACAAAAAACAACAACAACAGTAACAATAACAACAACAGGAGTAACAATAACAACAACAGCAAAACCAACAACAGCAGTAACACCAACAAGAACAGCAACACTAACAACAACAGGAGTAACAATAACAACAACGGCAACAACTATAACAACAGTAATTAGAAGACGCTAAAATAACGTCATGACAGATCAATAACGTCATCATCATGTAGCATGCCTTTGCAGAACGTCGCTCTGTAACAGAAAATCTGCAAGAAACTTATTCAGCTCTCCAACCTCTGCCACTGTCACGTAAACAGCCTCTGCCATAAACCTTGCTCATTTAACTTAACGTAACGTCTTTATACTGGTTTAATAAATCTCTCCAGAGTCTGTATGTGGGTGGTTTAACCGATGTGTGAGTCCATCTTAATAGATTCAAACACTAGAGCTAAATAGACCCGCAGCCAGCAAGGCGCCGTCTATGCTCTTAGCAAACCAACTTGAGAGAGGTACAAATAATGTAGTGTAGATTTTTAGCTAGAACTATTTTATTGTGTCTGTGCAGCGGTTGTTAAGCCTAGTATTTACAATTTCTCACTGTCAAGCGATTTTTAACGTGCTCGACACTGACAACGGGAGACCGAGCTCGCTATTCAGAGATCAGGGACATTGTTATTAGAAAATCAACGGAACAAAACAATACCAGTATCCACCGTGATTTGAACTGAAGACCTCCGCACCCGAATCGATCACCTTACCTTGAGACCACTAAGTCTCGTTGGTCTGCGTCTACCTCATTTGTGAGGCATCATACCGTTCAGTAGCGTTCTTTCTAGGCTAGTATGCCGTTTGATTTGGCCAAAGTATTCATATCAAGAAACACAAACAACTTGTTCAGAGGATGTCTATATATTTATTAATTTTCCAAACACGCTTTAATGTCCAGAATATAAATTGACTTCAAAAAGATTCATATTTTCTCCATCAGGTATAGAGCTCATCTTCAGTTCTTCATAATTAGAATCTAAAGACAAAAAATAAACAGACAGAAATGAAATACTTTATATATTTGTTTAAATAGGTTAGAAATGACAGACTATTCAAAATGGAAGAAACATAACGGCTTGAGTAGACCTGATTTAATCCACCAGCACCACAGGCCCCAACAAAGCACCATATTTTCACTGAGAGACCACTGTAGACAATATGGTCTGCTTCGTCGGCTTCAGGTTTCACATACAAATGAGTGCCCATGTGGAACAGGATTTCAAACCCCATTCCACATCTTAAATAATCGCCCACGTGGAACAGGATTTCATACCACATAACACATCCTAAATGAGTGCCCATGTGGAACAGGAGTTCAGACCCCATACCACATCCTACCGGACTGTCATGAATACAGAGAGCTACTATGTTAAACCCAGCCAGAGGTAGTCGAAATGATACAGAGACTATAGGGTTTCCACCATGACCGGAGGATGATTGTGAACTTAAGCCTAAATAGAGGACTGCAGATCTAACATGACCAAAAATCTTGAACGGAGAAGAAGAGAAAGAGGACAAAGAAGAAGACGGAATAAAGAAGAAGAAGAAGATGACGAAGGAGAAGAAAATGACAACAGCGAGCAGAAGAAAAAAAATGCTAAACATTATAATTGAACGCCAAAAAAGTAATTTTTCAAGTTGTCAATCTTTCGATGAGTTTGGTCTGTTGTATTTTTATTCCGACATCCATATTATGTGCTGGTGGGATGACATACTAGTCTGCTGTACAGATGTCTGGCCTGTTGGTAAGTCAAAATGATTAGAAATAAATCAGATTGCTGACACTTAAGAACAACTGGTAAATGTGCCAAATAATGTACAAGGCATGACTAGAGTTCAAAACCCAATAATATTATATTATTGATCGAAATAACAAGAAGACATACCAAACGACTTGATGTTATTGTAAAATGCAGAATCGTGGAACAAACGGGGAGAAAAACCAGCAGCCATTTATGAGAGTAAGTCAGTAATTAGATCATTAACTGTTATGAAATAGCTAAAAAATGTCATTTGTAGCTTAAGAAGATGTCATTAGGTTGAAGAAACATCCAGTTTTGTGATTACTGTCGGTAGCTGACGCTTGGTGTCGCATGCACGTGCGCAGTCAAATAAAAATGGTGTACCTGCTCACATAGTGTAAAATCAATAAACAGTTTGCTATTGAAAGCGGGTGTTGTATGGGGAGAAGTGCTAGATTGAAATGTATAAGAACTTTCTTCAAAGGATATTCAAAACAAAATAGCTCCTGTTTATGGTGAGAAGAGGTTGTCGCTAAAATGCGGTGCATAACTGGGTCGACACATTTTTTCAAGCTCGCTGTCAAATTAATGATGAAACCTGACCTGGTCGTCCTGTTCAGATTGCAACAGAAGAATCTGCGCTATGGGTAGGGGGGGGGGATGATTCGAATAAACAGGCGAGTAACGTCAGACAGTATAGCAGCTTCAATAGGATGTTCCCATTGTTATGCTTGTAGCATAATGTGTTATCCCCCCCCTCCCCCTTTGTGACATATGTTTAGCGAATGGTGAAGAGGTTGAACGTGAAGTTAAAATCTGGCTGAGACAGCAAACCAAGTGTGGCTGAGACAGCAGACCAAATGTGGCTGAGACAGCAGACCAAATGTGGCTGAGACAGAAAACCAAGTGTGGCTGAGACAGCAAACCAAGTGTGGCTGAGACAGAAAACCAAGTGTAGCTGAGACAGCAGACCAAATGTGGCTGAGACAGCAAATCAAGTGTGGCTGAGACAGCAGACCTATGGAGTCTTTGCCATAGGTTTTGGTACGATGTCTATAAATGAAACAATGTTAGTGACAATTATATTCAGAAATAAGGTAAGATGTATGTGCACCAGTAAATGGTTTCAATATTCGCATCCCATTTATTTCTTTTTTTAAAATCACAAGTAACATACTGATCAGGTTGGAAGAGAACAGTATCCAGGGTTTGGTGAAACATACTGATCAGGTTGGGAGAGAAGAGTAGCCAGGGTCTGGTGAAACATAATGATCAGTTTGGGAGGGAAGAGTAGCCAGGGTCTGGTGAAACATACTGATCAGTTTGGGAGAGAAGCGTAGAGAGGGTCTGATGAAACATACTGATCAGGTTGGGAGAGAAGAGTAGCCAGAGTCTGGGGAAACATTATGGTCAGGTTGGGAGAGAAGAGTAGCCAGGGTCTGGTGAAACATACTGATCAGTTTGGGAGATAAGAGTAGCCAGGGTCTGGTGAAACATACTGATCAGGTTAGGAGAGAAGAGTAGCCAGGGTCTGGTGAAACACACAGATTAAGTTGAGAACTAAGAGCCGAAGTCAGAACGTAACATGGTATGAATATTCGTGGTACACAATGTGTAAGTGTACCACAAAAATCAAAATTTGAAGAAAGGAGGCTATGATAATAAGCAAAATACCAGGTACACTTAACTGACATACAGGGATCTATCGGTATCTCCAGGTGAAATGGACAGGGAAACGATAGCAAAACACAAATATCAGGAAAACTACTCTTTCAGTTGAATCTATAGCAAGAAAAGAAAACGAGGTACCCTCAAAAACAGTTTTTCACTTTATTATGAGGACGTCAAGGTAAGTATTTGGAAATTGAACTTAAATTCTTCGCTGTGTATTCACTCTACAAGGATATACTGTTCCCCCATATATTTGTGGTCTTCCTTATGCCTGTTTTTAGAACTCCATCTTTGCCCGGATCCACGTTTCCAGTTCAGTGAGCAATTCCTGATCGTCAGATAAACGACGGCCATGAAGCGGATTGTCCATGTTTGGGGACAGGAGGAAGTGACTAGATGCCAAGTAAAGTGAAAAGGATGAATGAAGCATGATTTCATATCAGCACGTTCTTCTGTCGTCTAGGACTTGATTGCTGAGCAGCAGACTAGGTTTCGGGCTTAGGCAGAGGAAGCCAAATGTTTGTAGATTTCCCTCCCAGTATTTCCCATTGCCCAAGCCATTTTGTTAACAGTCTTCAGTAGTTGTTTGACTGTCTGTTCGGTTGTTTGTGTTTATTGTTCTTGACATGACTTTTTCTGAACAAGTCTGTCTTCCTTGTCATTGGCAGGCGTATGTGAGTGACCAGGGAACCATTGCATAACAATTCTATCTTCATTTGATGTGATCAGCTGATTGGTATCTAGGGATATTTTGGTAGGTCTCAGCTTACAATGACCACTATCTTCCAAAGCTTGAAGGACAGAAAATCAGTCTGTAAAGAGCTCGATGCTTTGAGCTGTTTATCTGAAGGCATCAAATTCCATCCTCATGTGGTCCATAACTATCTCCAATGCTGTTATTTCAGCTTCATAATTTGAACGTATTTCCCCACAGGCATTAAACAGCTCTTCAGATGTTCTGTTTGGATAATCTATGCAGACTTAATATCCCGTTCTGTAACGGTAGCCTTAAAACCAGACCCATCAGAATAAACATGGATTTATTCTCTTGGGTTCAGAACTTACTGGTTCAGAACCTCGTGTTGTATTGGCAAACAAAAAGCAGTGTTGCACCTATACACTGACATTTAAAGAACATGTAAATTGTAAATATGATATTTTTGTTTTTCTTATTATCCAGTTTGGCTCTAGGTAATGATTTTCAAAAAGAATTCCTAATCACGTACCATTTTAGCTAATAATGACAATATGATTATTTATTCTAGGACTGATCAACAAACTAAGAGTGAATGATAACAAATGGAGTGTGGACAGCGTAGGCTAGTGGTTAAGTGACAGGGCTCACAAATCGAAGGTGCTGTGTTCGATACCCTTCACAGCACCGGCCGTTAGCCCATAAACGTAAACCCTTAGGTGCTGGGTTCGATCCCCTTCACAGCACCGGCCGTTAGCCCATAGACATAAACCCTTAGGTGCTGGGTTCGATCCCCTTAACAGCACCGGCCGTTAGCCCATAAACGTAAACCCTTAGGTGCTGGGTTCGATCCCCTTCACAGCACCGGCCGTTAGCCCATAGACGTAAACCCTTAGGTGCTGGGTTCGATCCCCTTCACAGCACCGGCCGTTAGCCCATAGACGTAAACCCTTAGGTGCTGGGTTCGATCCTCTTCACAGCACCGGCCGTTAGCCCATAAACGTAAACCCTTAGGTGCTGGGTTCGATCCCCTTCACAGCACCGGCCGTTAGCCCATAGACGTAAACCCTTAGGTGCTGGGTTCGATCCCCTTCACAGCACCGGCCGTTAGCCCATAAACGTAAACCCTTAGGTGCTGGGTTCGATCCCCTTCACACCACCGGCCGTTAGCCCATAAACGTAAACCCTTAGAAATGCAGAAGGAAGCAGACCTTTACATAAAATGCTTGCTCAAGTCGGATGCACTGTGCCGATATCGCAAAATGCAAACCACAGTGCAACGCACACCGCCTTTAGGATTAGAGAAATAAGGCGAACGCAAATTGAAGAGAAAAAAACAACACAACAATGCAGTAGTCCAGCATTATAGTCTCAACAACAGATAATTTGTATTAGAGAATTTGTATTAACGGTTACAATAGCAACGGTTTTACGTAATAACGATGACTATATATATATGTGTGTGTGTGTGTGTGTGTGTGAGTGTGTGTGAGTGTGTGTGAGTATGTGTATGTGTGTGTGTATGAGCGTGTGTGTGTGCGTGTGTGTGTGTGTGTGTGTGTAGGTGGGTGTGTGTGTGTGTGTGTGTGTGTGTGTGTGTGTGTGTGTGTGTGTGTGTGTGTGTGTATGTATAATAATAGCTGTCCATCATTGTTGATGAGGACCGCCGACATCATCCTTGTTGGGTGTGGGTGCGCATGTGGCTGAACAGGCCAATGCGGGCACGAAAACATCTGCTACTTATCGGGCACACGAGGTTTGTAGAAGGGGATGGTGTTCCCGCTGTTCGGGATTTCCGGGTCTCGCGTCTGCTCTGGACTTTCCCAACACGTTCGTCTTCGCCGGTAGCTACATCCGATTTGACTGCGCTTCTCCAGTCAGATCTGTTTTTCGTAAAACATTCCCAGGTGTCGATGTCTATCTGGCAACTTTTCAGTGAGTCCTTCAGACCGTCTTTAAAACGTTTCTTTGGGCGCCCCCTCTCGCGCCATCCCTCTCTCAGCTCGCCGTAGAGAAGCTTCTTTGGGAGCCGCTCGTCTGACATACGGACGAGATGTCCGGTCCATCCTAGTCGTGCTTTTTCTAGCAGTGCATGGATGCTGGGCATGTTAGCCCTCGAGAGAACCTCGATGTCAGTGACACGATCTTGCCATCGGATGTGGAATATTCGCCTCAGGTAACATGTGTGGAAGTGGTTTAACCTCCTTGCATGTCCAGAGTATACAGTCCAGCTTTCGCAAGCGTATAGTAGGGTTGGAATGATGGTTGCACGGTAGACTTTGAGTTTGGTCTTGACGCTGATGCCACGACGTGCCCAAGGCTGTGCTGATCTTATCTATTCTGCTTGCCACCTCATGGTTTAGGCTGTCAGATCTCGACAGCGTGCTGCCCAGATATGTAAATTTGTCTACGACATTCAGCGTCTGCCCGCTGACGACTGTAGTCTCTAGTTTTGTGTACGGCATGCCTGGTGCTGGTTGGTACATGACCTCTGATTTTTTGGCATTTATGGTCAGGCCGAAATTTTTGCATGGGCCAGCTGTCTTATATACCTCTGCTGGTATTGCATCAGCTCCTGGAGCCTTTCCTATAGATAGTGAACTGATTGCCCTGTCAACTTCCTCCTCAGTGATGACTTCATCCAACGCCAGGTTCAGTTCCACCTGCGGCATTTGCCGGATGGCCTCTTCATTTATGGACGATGGGTGGTTTAGTCTTCTGCAGAAGTGGTATGCCCATCTGTCTAGAATCTAGAACCGTATCTGTTAGCAGTACCCCATCCGCACTGCGAACTGGAGTATTACTAGAGGGCTGCGGGCCGTAGAGAGCTTTCAGTGCCTCGTAAAACCGTTTGGTGTCATGACGCTCGGCGAACATCTCAATTTCGTCAGCTTTTTTGCTGAGCCAGGAGTCTTGCATCTCTCTAAGCCTGGTCTGGACAGCTTTGCGAGCAGTATTGAATGCAGCTTTTGCTGCCGGAGATGGTGTGTCCCTCTGGTATTCCCTGTGCGCTTCATGTTTTGCATCGAGAAGGCCCTGTATTTCCAGATCGTTCTCATCAAACCAGTCCTTATGATTGCGTGTGAGTGGGTCAATGTGTTTAGCAGCTGTATCGTAGAGTGTGTTTCTCAATTATGACCAGTTCTCTTCGATGTCGTTCTTTTCAAAACGAAGCTCAGATAGTCTGCCCTCATATATATCGTTAGACGTCGTGACGAGGTGTGACCTACTTTGTTTCCTATTTTTGTTAGCAGGTGAAAATCCACTGGTGACTTGCCAGGTCAATCCCAGCATCTGTTAGCCCTTGGAATATACAATCGCTTATTTTTCAGTGGTGGAAGTGGAAGCGTAAATAAGAGCAAGGTAGACCCGCTGCCTGTTAGGAGCAATCTAAGCCACTCCGCTAACCACATAACCAAGACCTGAAGTTATAGCCACATAGTGCTCTTCTTTGCGACATATTCTCTTTTTAGCGAAAAAAAGGAAAGTAACTCATAGCATTACTGCCGTAGGGGTGTGCGGTGCTAGCGATCTCACATTTCAAAGGCTCGGCTATATGACGTCGGTAGCCATCTCCTCTCCCTCGCCCTTTTACTTCCTGGACTGAACCGGTACCCATTTAAGGCTGGGTCGACCCGGGAGCCGTTACGGTCTGAAATATATTTTCCGCCCCAAATGGGGAATGAACCCTGGACCACTCAGATGCAAAGCCAGCGTGCTAACCACTGCGCTACGCGCGCAAATATGCCTATAATAATTTGAGTAGATTTGTTACTTGAATTTTGTCCGAGCAACGGCCGTAAGGCCTACTGTTTTGGATTTCCAACTGCTAAGGTATTTTTAACATGCGCGTAAGTGCAGATGGGTGTCGGATCTCACTGCTCAGAGAACAGGGGAAATATTTACCGGATGATCCACGTTAAAAAATCCCAGTCTCCACCATGAATTAAACCTGCGACTTCCAGCACCCTAGGGGAACTCTTTACCTCCAGCCCACTGGACAATCAATACATAAACTATATTCGCTTTTCATGACATGCATGGACGGTTACAGTAGCCCTCTCTTCTTTCAGTACCGGTACGACAAGGGTAAAAGCTAATAATAGCACCAAAAAAAGGCGTGAAAGCAGAATGACACCACTCGGCGTTCATATGTGCAAAGTACACTCTGACCTCTATAAAAAACACAAATATATTTACCTGTTTTCACATATGAAGCTATTCAATGTACCGCAATCTATGTCATTCCATTTGTAGGTTAAATCAAATCTTATTTCCAGACAGAACTCGGCGCCCAACGCTTGACAAAAAAAGAGAACAAAACTCAAAACATAGATCACAATGATCATTACTTAACATAATAAGCAGCAAGACTAATTGTAGCATGCGGAACAATTTCAAAATGTGTTATAATAAAAACATTAAAACATTGAAGGGATTCTTAGCAGTGCATGTGCTGCAGCGGTCACTGACCCAGAGCTAACTGCTAGTGTCAAGGCCAGGAAACCAGAGCTGTCAAGACCATTCCACACTTCCACGCGGTGCTCCTGGATATAATAGGTTGCAACAGAGCGGACTGGATAAGGAGAAGGGATCGAAGATGAAAGGCTAACCCAATACCCAAACATGCTGAAGTCGTATGTGTTGGACCGAAATGTAGCGCTAAAAAGCCAGAAAAACACTGAGCTTAATGACTTAAGAGCAACACCCTGCAAACTGTGCCAGCAGTCCGCACCAAAAAGAGTGGTGGTACAGTGGGTCCCATCACACTGCAACATCCAAGGCAACGAGGAGGCAGACAGACTGGCAAAAGAAGGTGCAAGACTACCACAAACAGATACTAGTATGACGTACGAAGAGTCAAAACGGCTTATCAAAGCCAGATACATGACCAAATGGGAAACCGAACATACTGGTTACACCAAAAACGATGCCTATTACCAGTTGAACCGAAGAGAGCAGGTCGTTGTCTTCAGACTTCGCACTGGCCACAACAGACTGAGGTACCACCTATTCAACAAATTGAAGAAACGCATAACCTTCTAAGTGAACATGTGACGCCATGCTGGAATAGACAGGGAGATCATATAAATATTCACAATGTTGATGGGCACGTTGCCTGGAGAGGGGTGGGCTCCGCCAAGTGCAATGCAGCCCAAGACACACAGATATTGCGGAAAACATCATACAAAATAGAAAGGCACCATCGGTCTCAATACACAACAATGTCAATCATACCGTTATGGGTAACTCGTCCAGACGGAAGATATCCTGGCACAACACCGAGTGGAGTGGCGAGAACTGGTACAACAATTTGCAGTATTGGTGCCCCACGGGACTGATGATGATTATGATGATGATGACGGTAAATATGTGCGTGTATATGTGTTTGCGTGCGTGTTTGTCTGTGTGTGTGTTTGTGTGTGCGTGTGTGTTTGCGTGTGTTAAGGTGAATGCCTCACATGTTCTGTTAAGGGAAACAGGACAAACCATTACTTTACTCACAGGTATTGGGTTCGCCAGGAAACCAATTCTGATAGCCACCAAAACGTTGGAAGCTAGGAACCCATTCCCAGATACCTCTATGATTTCTTGAAGCGCCTCCAATCCAAACATTTCCAACTGTGGACATAACAACGAAAAGAGGATATGAGAAAATCAGTTTATTTATGGTGGCATCAGCATTTTTTTCAGAAAGACTCTTACTAATTTAATTGAATTTACCATGCATCACGCATAAAAAAAAATAAAACACAAATAAATAAATACATTTTTTTTAAATCATCATTATCATCAATTTCACTTTTCGTCTTGTCAATCAATCAATCAATAGTACGCGTATGCTACCATGGCCCGTCGCGTCGAATGACAGTGTCTATGTCCCAGACGGCCTGCAGTTCTGTTGGAGAGATGGCAGTCTGTTTTAGCTAGGTGTTGCGCTAGCGGCCTCGAGGATGTCTCCAGATTATCCGCGTAACTTGTCAGACGATAGTAATTGTGCTGTTTATCAGACAGCGTGGGATAATATATAGAGACCATGAGTTGCTCATGCTGCATCGTCCCTCTCTCGGTCTGCCTTGTTTGCTTCAAGGGAATGGTGATATCAATACATTTGAAACACGACAAGCTGCAGAAGCTGTAGGATCAGAGAGCAATGCTGTATCTGTTCGCCTGTCGGGGCTTAAATCCTAAATCAGCCTAAGGCTAAAGGCCTTGTCTGCCCTGCCACAACACTCAGCTGATATAGCCTTACCTCGCTCTAGGAAAAGGCATCGTATCCTCTTGTGTCTGCTCTTCCGCACATCGCCGGTTGTCAGGTTTGTTAGTTCATTTGCTTAGTTCTTAGTAGGCATGTACTTCTACTGGGACAGATGCCCATGTGTCTAGTATGACCCGGATGTAGCAGGAAAAAGGATTTACTGTTTAGTGTGCCAAGTTCAAGCAGCTTAATACTCCGCTGCTTTGGGAGAATTGCTTACGGAAGGTGGTTAACCAATGTGCAAGTTCATCTTAATAGACTCAAACACTAGAAGAAAGTAGATCTGCAGCCTGTTAGACGTCATTTATGCTGCTCTAAACAAATCATCTAACCATGCCGGTGTTATGCCATGTCACAGTTAGCCGCCTTTTACGACATGCTCTCTGTGAGGCAGTGGTGCTATTCTTATCTTTGTCATGCACGGGTCCGCTGCAGACTACTCCGGTTTGTTAAACACTAACCAACGTTCAGAGTTACCAGAACACAGGGGGCACTAATTGTACAGCTATATATGACAGAACCTGACAAGATACGACAGTATCGTATCAACAAGGATAAAAATAATAATAATAAATAAGGAAATAATAATAAAGATTTCTGAAAAAATAATGAATAAATAACTTGTTAGTACGTGAAAATTTAGTTCAACTAAAAAATGTTATGTCACATGATTGCTAGCGCAATCATTACGTTAGGAAGTCTCCAAGCAAATATCTCAAACCGACAAGGCATTAGTGTCGCCACTAAGGTAACTGTGTATCGAGCTGTGTTATTATTCTCTCTCTGCTGCATGCCTGTGAGATACAGACAGTGTATAACAGACGATCTCAATCATTTCCCATTTGAGATGTCTGCGTAGACTGCTCAGGATCAGATGGCAGGACAACGTTCTTAGCTCTGAAAGTCTTAGCCATACTAACGTGTTGAGCATCTATACACTTCACAAATTGGGTAGGCTACGAAGGACGGGACATGTTGTTTGCAAGTCAGATGAGCGCATCCCAAATCAGCTGTTATACGGTGAGCTCAAAACAAACAGAAGAAAGGCTGCAGAGACTTCTTGAAATGATCTTTGAAATGTTTTAATTTTGATGTTTGCACAAGACTTTACCACCTGGCGAGAGAGTATCAAGGACGGCTCTCAAGTTGTAGAGAGTACAGAGTTCATATAGACAGCAACGCGTACTGCCCGTAAAATACAATACTCACAACGGTTCCACGGCGGGCTCCCCGCATGTGTGCCGTGATTGTGGCAAGGGGCTGCCGTTCCAGGATTGATCTTTACAGCCACCAGATAACATATTTCGGATCAATAGTCTGATGATGTAGCGAGCTTCGCTTGGAATGGGCAGCTATTATTATTATTATTACTTTGCATCTTAGCATATTTAGATCCTTCGTTTTACTACACAGAACGGAGGGGCAGGAGCATTCCTGAACCTACCAAGTGGCAGAAAATTAACACTGTCATTCGCTACTGGTAAGTACACAAGCAATTTCACAGCGGAGGCAGAGGCACTGAGGGCGGCAGTGGTAGAAATGGTGACGCACAAAGAAAATGAAAGCCATATAGTCCTACTTACAGATGCTTTCGCCGTAGTCACAGCGCTAAAAAGCCAGAAAAACACTGAGCTTAATGACTTAAAAGCAGCACTCTGCCAACTGTGCCAGCAGTCCGCACCAAAAAGGGTAGTGGTACAGTGGGTCCCATCACACTGCAACAGCCAAGGCAACGAGGAGGCAGACAGATTGGCAAAAGAAGGTGCAAGACTACCACAAACAGATACTAGTATGACGTACCAAGAGTCAAAACGGCTTATCAAAGCCAGATACATGACCAAATGGGAAACCAAACATACTGGTTACACCAAAAACGATGCCTATTACCAGTTGAACCGAAGAGAGCAGGTCGTGGTCTTCAGACTTCGCACTGGCCACAATAGACTGAGGTACCACCTATTCAACAAATTAAAGATAGGTGGTACCGACGAATGCCCGTGCTGTACCGGTAAAATGACCGCTGAAAATCTGCTGCAGAACTGCCCGACATACGAGGATCAGAGAGAGCAGATGTGGCCATCACCAGTGGAACTGCAAGACAAGTTCTATGGCAGTGTCGACAGCCTCAGGATGACCGCCGCTTTTTTCGAAAAAATAATGGTTACTGTCTGACTGCGTACGAAGAAGAAGAAGAAGAGGATCCTTCGTTTTAATTATCTTTTCTCATGTTTTGCCTTGCTCTATAACACCTGAAAAAATGAGTCTCATTCCACTCAGGTCGATGCCAAAGAGGTTCAGTCGCATTGACTGATGATGGATTATGTTTATACGCACACACACACAGACACATACACTTCGTTTTAATTATTATTTCTCGTGTTTTGTGTGTGTGCGTGTATTTGTGTACTTCGCAAACGAGGTTAAAAAACCTCTGTTTGGTTTGTTCTGAGATATAAACTGGATTTAATTCATCCTTCAAATAGAGAGTTCGAACACCTGCTTCAGGTATGTACGATTGATGAAAGCGGATTTTTTCCGGCTGCTATGTATTTCGTCATATGTTGCGTCGTATGTCTCACGTGGGTAGATAACGAGCAGTGTGTTATCAACGACAGAAGTCTGGATTAGCTGGAGGTGTCTTCTTCCCGTGTTTCTGTACCGACCCTGTACCTTCTAAGAAGACACATCATTTGGAATATGTGTCAAAGTGGGTGTCTTGGCCTGTGCTAGTGTCTGCACTGTCAACTTGCGCTAGTGTCATTACTGCCAACTTGAGCTAGTGTCTTCACTGTCAACTTGACCTAGTGTCTTCACTGTCAATTTGAGCTAGTGAGTGTCTTCACTGTCAACTTGAACTAGTGTCTTCACTGTCAACTTGAACTAGTGTCTTCACTGTCAACTTGAGCTAGTGTCTTCACTGTCAACTTGAGCTAGTGTCTTCACTAACAACTTGAGCTAGTGTCTTCACTGTCAACTTGCGCTAGTGTCTTCACTGTCAACTTGAGCTAGTGTCTTCACTGTCAATTTGAGCTAGTAAGTGTCTTCACTGTCAACTTGAACTAGTGTCTTCACTGTCAACTTGAGCTAGTGTCTTCACTGTCAACTTGCGCTAGTGTCTTCACTGTCAACTTGAGCTAGTGTCTTCACTGTCAATTTGAGCTAGTGAGTGTCTTCACTGTCAACTTGAACTAGTGTCTTCACTGTCAACTTGAGCTAGTGTCTTCACTGTCAACTTGCGCTAGTGTCTTCACTGTCAACTTGACCTAGTTTCTTCACTGTCAACTTGTGCTAGTGTTTTCACTGGCAACTTGTGCTAGTGTCTTCACTGCCAACTTGAGCTAGTGTCTTCACTGTCAACTTGAGCTAGTGTCTTCACTGTCAACTTGAGCTAGTGTCTTCACTGTCAACTTGTGCTAGTGTCTTCACTGACAACTTGAGCTAGTGTCTTCACTGTCAACTTGAGCTAGTGTCTTCACTGTCAACTTGAGCTAGTGTCTTCACTGTCAACTTGTGCTAGTGTCTTCACTGACAACTTGAGCTAGTGTCTTCACTGTCAACTTGAGCTAGTGTCTTCACTGTCAACTTGAGCTAGTGTCTTCACTGTCTACTCGTGATGTGTTGGTCATCATCAATCTGTTGTGTTATTTCCGCTCGTTATTCGAGCAACCTAAACACTTAACCTCTGCTGCCTTGTGATTATATTCACTTGTGGGAAAAGGTTTTTGGGGGTTAGCCCAGAAAAGAAATCAGGAGGATGAGTCCCTTATGCAGTCAGATATTACACGCAATGCCATTATGGCAACTGCGACGCCTCTAGGGCCAAGTGACATTGACCTGTTGTCCCATTGGACACACCGACTGCATTTGAGAAGGGGAGGGAATCTGTTGACTGAGCATTGTTGTCCCATCAATATGGCCAGGTATGATCACGTCATATATTAACCAATAGCAAAGACGTATGCAGTTAAGATTGGCTGCTGGAACGTACGCTCCAAATCACCGGAGGTATAACAGTATTTTTCTATGCGATAAACGATGTTTCCAAGAATTTAATCATAAACGAGGCGCTCAAAAGGCTTCAGGTCGACACCTTCACCGTCAAAGAAACGTATCTGAAGGAAAAACCGACAGCGGTTAGTAAGGCTGTTCGCCTATCATGTCCTGTGAATGGACAGCGCCTATTGGAGCTGTGCGCCTATCATGCCCCCTGATTCGACAGCGCCTATTGGATCTTTGTGCCTATCATGACCTGTGCATCGGAAAGACCTCTTTTTCAAACGAAGACCCAGCACAAAGTATCATGGACAGACCCAATTGGCAGGAGAAGCCAAGATGCAGTCACATGCGAAACTAATGAGTTTGAGCGTACCAGCAAATTCCCAGAACACAGCGCCCGGTCAGCAACATCGTCCATGTACTGCCTCCTCTTTTGTTCATATTTTGTCACTTAAGTTCTTTGATTTGTTTCTGATATTGGCATTATGACCTATTTTAGGCTTGGCTCAAAATGTTCACCGTACGATCGTAATTAACAGTATAGAGAATTTCAGACACAAAACGTTCAGCCATTTATTAAAAACAATATGTGTCATTGCAGATGGGAGGCCATGCATAGATAGATAGATATACAAGCATTAATCAAAGACAACTTTTTTATTAAAAGACAAACTATCGATCAAAGAACAAAGTGTCTATAAAAAAACAAAAGTATCAATCAAGGAAAAAATTACCAATCAAAGAACAAAGTATCAATCAAAGAACAACGTATCAATAAAGGAACAAAGTATCAATCAAAGAACAAAGTTTCAATTAAAGAACAAAGTTTCAATTAAAGAACAAAAGTGTCAATGAAGAAATAAAGTACTAATCTATAAACAACGTATCAATCAAAGAACAAAGTATCAATTAACGAACAAAGTATCAATCAAAGAAGAAAGTATTTATCAAAGAACACAGTATCTATCAAAGAACGTATCACGACATCTCTGAGCAGAGAGAGAACAGCGGCTTGGTTATAACTTCAGTTGCAGGAAACTGATACTCGAACAGATGAGAGAGACCTAGGAACAAGATCTGAAAATCTATAGCAAATTTAATGCTTACCAAACAAAAAGGTCAGTGTTAATAGATGAAACTAGATCAGAGATGAAATAATTTGACATGGAGTGATAACACTGTTATGTATATCAAGGAATCTAAAGATATCAACACACGAATATGTATGGTTATAAACAAAGGATATACATGCTCCGCCACAACCAAAACGGACATCGATTTATGGTTGATGTCAGTGATAACATTGTTATCACATTGTGAGAGGCAAAAAGGCATTTAACTTACGTTTCAATTGAGAAATTTGGGAAATCAACCATGCATCCTTTTCTGCACTGTCAACTTGTGCCAGGCGGCCACCATAGTATAAGCATGTGGACTAGAATTCAGAAATGATTAAATGTGCGAGGAGTGTTCAAAGAGTATCCGAAATATATGACAAAAAATATACAATTACCCAAATGAAGGTTTGAAACCTTTATCCTCTTCAAAGTACTCCCCTTCGGGACTCCTCATACTTCTTCCAGCTATCCTCGGGACTCCACATACTTCTCCAAGCGATCTTACAATTTTTGGAATTATTTTAGGAAGGCACTTAGGGAATAGAGAACGGAATGGTCGTCGCGTTCCTCAAAATGTCTTCTCTCGTCACTCAAACTGGGTCCCTTTCAATAGCATGTTTAGCTTGGGGAACAGCCAAAAATGTTACGGCGCCTTTTCGAGAGAATAAAGAGATTGTGAACCAGAGGAAGGTTGTGTTTGGACAAGGAAGACTGAATCAGATTCAAACAAATTAAAGGTGTGTCGAAACAACAAAATGAAGCCCATGGTGGAAAGCCTAAGCAAGGCAATAATGCAAGCCGCCACTGAAACCATCCCAAGAGGAGCTAGGAAAAACTATAAGCCCTACTAGAATGATGAGTTGCAGAAAGCGGAAGATACAGTAACAAATGCTAGGAACATGGCAGAGCGAGAACAATCCATGGAGGCAAACATCGCCCTCAAAGCCGCCACGGCGAAATACAAACACACTCTCAAGCAAACAGCAAGAGAAAGCTGGAAAAATAAAACGGAAAGCCTAAACCTGGACAAAGACGGAAACAAGCTATGGAAGCTAGTCAGAGCCATGAACGACAAAACCCCGTCAAACAAGCATTTTACCATCAAGCAGGGCGAAAACTTGCTCACAGGTAAGAAAGCCGCAAACGCTTTTGTCGATCACTATGACAGAGCAAACCACATCGAGGTCCCTGCGGATAAGCATACAGACATTAGCGAAGAGCTAAAGGGGCACGACAACATCAATACGGCACCTGAAGAGCACATGATGGCCAAATTAACAATGAGCGAAATGGAAGAGGCTATGAGAACATTAAAGAAAAGGAAATCTCCCGGAAAAGACGGGATAACAAACGAAATGCTGAAGGGGCTGGGCCAAACAGCGAAGAGGAAACTGCTATCGATCCTGAACCAAAGCTGGAAAAGGGGAATTGTACCCCAGGCATGGAAAGACGCAATACTGGTACCAGTACCAAAAACAGGAAAGGACAAAACAGATCCAAATGGATACAGGCCCATCAGCCTACTGAGCTGTGTCGGCAAGCTGATGGAACGTATGATAAACACCAGACTGATGTGGCATCTGGAAGAAAAACGAATACTAATTCCACAGCAAGCCGGCTTTAGACAGCACAGATCCACTGAGGACCAGGTCATCATCATAGCCCAGGAAATAGAAGATGCCTACCAGGCACAGAAACACACAGTAGCTGTTTGGGTGGATCTGGAAAAGGCATTTGACAAAGTCTGGAAAGACGGACTTAGAGTCAAGCTAAGAAGAAGTGACGTCTGTGGGAAAATGTACAAGTGGATCAACCACTACCTCAAACAAAGAACGGCCAGAGTCTAAGTACAAGGGCAGATGAGCAAAAAGGTGACACTCGAGCAGGGAGTACCCCAAGGGGGAGTACTGTCACCCACACTCTTCCTGGTATATATAAACGATATTACAGAGAATATACCAAGGAGAGTCCATAGCTCAATGTTTGCAGACGATCTGGCTATGTGGACCTCTGAAAAGAATCTCACCATAGCAAGAAATCGGATGCAGACGGCCCTAACATCGCTGGAAGAGTGGGCGAACTCATGGCTGGTCAAAATAAACAAGGAGAAAACCACATGCACAATATTCTCGCTTTCATTAAAACCCCAAAATACCAAATTAAGTTTAAATGGCAAATTCCTGCAGCAAAACGACAACCCAACCTATCTGGGAGTCACATTTGATCGGCGCATGACATGGAAAAGTCAGATCGAGAGAAACCGAATGAGAGCCAGAGAAAGAATGGCAATCATGAGGAAACTTGCTGGCACAAGCTGGGGAGCAGACGAAGGCATACTAAAGAAACTGTACACTGGAAGAGTGAGACCAGTTCTCGAGTATGGAATTGCGGCATGGACAACAGCAGCAAATGCGAACTTCGATAAAGTTAGCAAACTTCAAAACCAAGCCATGAGAGTTATAACAGGAGGCATGAAGTCAACGCCAATTGTAGAACTTGAAAAGATTACAAAACTGCAATCCATGACCGATAGAAGAGACTGCAGAGCCCAGCTGCAGTCAGAGAAACTCCGAAGACTGACTCACCATCCAATGCACCAGAGACTAAATGATTTGGGAAATGGGAAACTAAAGCGGAGAAACTTTGCAGAAATAGCCAAAGCAAAGATGCACGAAGATCCCATAAACGCACTAACAACACCAAAACCCATCACTACTGTACGAAAACCTACCTGGAGGCAGGATATATTTCCAGAGGTGGTAGAAAATATACCAGGTATTGGAAACAAAAACTGCCAGACTGAAAAAGAAAGGAGAGATACTACCCTAAGCTTCATATCGAAAAGCTACCCAAGCATGGACTGGACCCATGCATACACCGACGGTTCTGTAACAAACACTACACAGAACGGAGGGGCAGGAGCATTCCTGAACCTACCAAATGGCAGACAAATAACACTGTCATTCGCTACTGGTAAGTACACAAGCAATTTCAGAGCGGAGGCAGAGGCACTGAAGGCGGCAGTGGAAGAAATGGTGACACACAATGAAAATGAAAGCCATATAGTCCTGCTTACAGATGCTCTGGCCGTAGTCACAGCGCTAAAAAGCCAGAAAAACACTGAGCTTAATGACTTAAGAGCAGCACTCTGGAAACTGTGCCAGCAGTCCGCACCAAAAAGGGTACAGTGGGTCCCATCACGCTGCAACATCCAAGGCAACGAGGAGGCAGACAGACTGGCAAAAGAAGGTGCAAGACTACCACAAACAGATACTAGTATGACGTACGAAGAGTCAAAACGGCTTATCAAAGCCAGATACATGACCAAATGGGAAACCGAACATACTGGTTACACCAAAAACGATGCCTATTACCAGTTGAACAGAAGAGAGCAGGTCGTTGTCTTCAGACTTCGCATTGGCCACAATAGACTGAGGCACCCCCTATTCAACAAACTGAAGATAGGTGGTACCGACGAATGCCTGTGCGGTACTGGTAAAATGACCGCTGAACATCTGCTGCAGAACTGCCCGACATACGAGGATCAGAGAGAGCAGATGTGGCCATCACCAGTGGAGCTGCAAGACAACCTCTATGACAGTGGCGACAGCCTCAGGATGACAGCCGCTTTTTTCGAAAAAATAATTGTTACTGTCTGACTGCGTACGAAGAAGAAGAAGAACAAGAAGAAAGGTGTGTTGTCATGATATATCTGCTAAGTTCCCGATGTCTACAGGTCTGGCCCCTACAGGTCTGGCCCCTATTTATCTGGCCCCTACAGGTCTGGTCCCTACAGGTCTGGCCCCTACAGGTCTGGTTCCTACAGGTTTGACCGCTACAGGTCTGGCCCCAACAGGTCTGGCCTCTACAGGTCTGGCCCCTACAAGTCTGGCCTCTACAGGTCTGGCCCCTACAGGTCTGGTCCCTACAGGTCTGGCCCCTACAGGTCTGGCCCCTACAGGTCTGGCCCCTACAGGTCTGGCTTCTACAGGTCTGGCTCTAAAATGTCTGGCCCCTACAGGTCTGGCCCATACAGGTCTGGGCCCTACAGATCTGGCCCCTTCAGGTCTGGCCCCTACAGGTCTGGCCCCTTGCGCTGAACAACATCACGAAGAGGACGGATTCCCTCCAGGTAATACTCTTTAGCAGACGCATGGTCTGCGATTGAAGGGAGTCGCAAAGAAGGATGTGACCAGGCTAAAGTTTGACCTGGACAAACTAATGGACCCAAAAATCACCGAAGTGTTCCAAGCAAGGGTGGGAGGGAGATTTGCTCCAATGTTGGCTCTCAGAGAGGGACTGAATACAGATACAGTTACAGTCTCTTAACGCAGCTCTCATAAATACTGCAACAGAGATCCTGGGATGACACCAAACAAAAAAGAAGACATGGGTGACCATAGCCATTCTAGACCGTTGAGATAAAAGAAGGTCACTGAAAAAATACAATAACCCACCAGAGGAGGTCGGCAGTTATAAAGAGGTCAAGAAAGCCATACAACAAAAGATGAGAGAGGCGAAAGAAGCGTGGATATGTGAGCAATGCGCAAACATTGAAGAGAGACAAAACAGAAATGATTATAAAGGAGCTTACAATGTTGTCAAAGAACTGGTAACACCAAGACAGAGCAGGAACCTTATGATCCATGACAAAAACGGCAAGTGTCTCATGGAGGGAAATGACGTACTGGCAAGATGGACAGAGTACTGTTCCGAGCTATATAATTATGAAGGGGGAAACAAACCTGAGAAAACACTCCCCCCAACACCAACAAATATAGAGGATAACCAACTGAAAACGAAGGAAGAGGTAATTGCAGCGGTAAAGACATTGAGAAGAGGCGTGGCGTGGACAATATATCAGCAGAGCTCTTACAAGCAGGTGGAGAGGTAGTGGTGGAAGGCCTGACACACATCTGTAACAAAATATGGGCGACAGGAAACTGGCCGGACTTTTGGACGAAATCAATAGTTATACCGTTACATAAGTCTGGAAACTTAAAGCTGTGCCAAAATTACAGAGCAATAAGCCTCATTAGCCACCCTAGCAAGGTCATTCTTAGATTAATCCTCGACCGATTGAAACCCCAAGCAGAGAACATTATTGCCGAGGAGCAAGCATGGTTCAGACAGGGAAGAAGCACTACAGAACAGATATTTAATTTAAGGCTGCTAAGCGAGAAATATCTAGAACAGCAGCAAATACTGTATCATGTGTTTGTGGATTTTAAGAAGTCGTTTGATAGGGTAGGGCATAAAGCGCTTTGGGCAACCATGAGAATGTATAATATCAACGGAAATATTATAACGGTCCTTGAACACCTGTATAACAAGACGTCTAGCGCAGTTCTTGTGAATGGGAAGCGAGGAGACTAGCTTCGCACATCAGTTGGTGTGAGACAGGGGTGTACACTCTCTCCAACTTATTTCAATATATTTCTTGAAGGAATTATGAGTGAGGCACTTGGAGGTCACGTTGGTACTGTCAAGATAGGGGGCCGAACGATAACAAACCTTCGTTTTGCAGATGATATCGACGGGTTGCCGGGTTCAGAAGCAGAACTCCAGGAATGGGTCAGAAGGCTCGATGAAACAGCTCTTGACTATGGTATGGAGATAAACGCTGGAAAGACAAAATTAATGACGAACAACGATACGGACTTCAACAACAAGATAAAAGCTAACGCTCAGGAACTCGAAGTGGTTGACCGTTTGAAATATCTTGGGTCGAGTGTGGGTGATGAAGGATCAAAATGTGAAGTGTTGGCCAGAATAGCACAGACAATAGCAGCGCTTGCACGGCTTAACAAAATCTGGTTGGATAAACGGTTAGCACTAAGCCTGAAAATCAGATTAATGCTTACACTGGTCCTGTCAATATTCCTCTATGCGTGTGAGACATGGACAGTTACAGCTGACCTACAACGAAGGATACAGGCCTTGGAGATGAGATTTTTCCGAAAACTTTTAAACGTCACGTACAAAGATTGAGTTACAAACGAGGAAATACGAGATATTATTACAACAGCAATAGGGCCTTTCGAAGATCTCTTGGCAACTGTCAAAAGAAGAAAACTCACTTGGTACGGTCACATATCGAGATCAAGTGATCTTGCAAACACAATCCTCCACGGGAAGGTGCATGGCAGACGACAAAGAGGCCGGCCCAAAAAAGAGATGGGAGGACAACATAAAAGAATGGACCAGTCTCCGACCAGAAGAGTCACAGGCAGCGGCATCTGACAAAGAGGGATGGCGTGGAGTTGTGAGGATGTCTTCATGTGTGCCCCAACGACCTCACCGGTTACGGAATGACCTAACCTGACCTGAATACTCTATGGTAACGTTTTGACCTTGTGGTGCGTTCTCGTGATGCACAATCACACCGGAGACAACATGAGCTTGAAATTGCTGCGCACCTCTTTCGCTTTGTTTTGGCTTCGGGATGAGGAATGTTTCCACTGTAACCACTACAGCTTGGTTTCAGTGTCGTACCCACATACGCAGGACTCATTACTACTTGAGAATCGCTTAGCTTTTGGCAAAATATACTATACCGCTGCTCAATTCTTTCAGTCATTTCGTGAGTAATAAAAACCCGACAGGTACTCACTACACTCAACATTGAAAGTTCGACTGCCAGCAGCTGACGTAATGTTCGGTATGGAAACAAAATCACGCATGCGCACGATGTCCACTTTACCGACCTATCGAGGACAACATCCACTTTTTATTTGTTTTTGCGGAAAAAATAACTCAGGTCGGATACTTTTTGAACACGCCTCGTGTAAACTTCGTCTATTTCAACATTTTCATGCGATGGCAAGTCAGACAATAATAGTAGCAAACATAATAATAGTAATAATAATAATAATAATAGGCTGACTTAAGCGTCCAACGCTCGTTGCGTCGGTATTATTGGTCATCTGCTGTAGAACGGTTCCAGGCCCGTCTAGATGGGGTGGCTGTTATCTTCAGTAACGAAACTGTGAGCAAACAGCCTCATATGAGCCTCTAGTGAGTTTGGGGAAGTCTGTCAAGTATCTTGTGGGCCGGGGTTTCCCGGTCCATCCGTATGACACGACCAAACAAAGAAATTCCCCCGCGGTCCAGTGCTTCTGAGATTGAGTGGAGGCAAGATTTATCAGAAATCACCACGTTACGGTGTTACGGATGTAGCCATGCTATCGAATGCCTAGAATATGCAACTGGCTGTGCATGGGAAGGCCTCTAGCATCGACATGTCATGTTTGAGTTAATGTCCAGGTTTCGGAACGCTATAGCAGGATTGGGACCACGTGTGACTAGCAGATATGGATTTTAGCAGAAGGTGAAACCAATGTTGCTGATGCATTTAACAATTAATTGTATTTGTAAATGACTATGTATATGCTGCTTAATTTTAAAAAAACAATGCAAGAAGACTTTTTTTTGTTATTAAACTTATTTTTATTTGCTTTCAAAGTTTAAAATTGAATTATCTCAAAATCTTTTTTTCCCATTTGTTATGTACCTGAAACCCTAAAATCTCAGCTAATATAGATGTTGGAAACATGCAATTTGGTGTGTACATTTCTCATACACTCTTGTTGGTAATCTTTTAAAGAAAAGCTAATTTGGTCAAAGATATTTTATTAAAAAAGATTTTTTATACCAAATGTTGATGTATTTTGTAAACTTTTCGTGGAGTTCAAAAAGAAAAAAAGAAAACAAAATATTTTTGAACCTTTCTCATAAAATAAATATGCTCTTTCCCCAGAAATATGCTTAACATTTATGGATCATTCATATTATTTTTAATACATATGTTTTTTTTTTTAAATTGAAGGTATTTGCAAGCAAGCATTTTTTCAAGGTCACCGCAGTTATCATGGTAACCGAGTATTCTTCTTTTTTTTTTTTTTTTTTTTTTTTTTTAAACCTGCAAATATATCTACATTCATAGCCTAACATTGCCATTATAAAATATTAGGTCTGATTTTATTAATAAAGAAAAAAATAATTTTGGTAGCCTGATCCCTTAAGGGAAATATTGCTCTATACACATCAGAGTTCGTGCATAGCAGACGTAGCGAGTCCGATCTGCCTAGACATATAGGGACCCCTGCGCCCAGCAGAACAGATCAAGCTGCTGAGAGGATTTCTTTGGTGCAAAAAAATTCAAAACCCAATTTGCTTTCAATCCTGAAAAACACGCTTCTTATTTTTCTGCTGCTTCTTCTTTCTTGCTCTTCTGTTTCGTTCTTAAACTCCCTCTATCAAACCATTAAAATGGCTTTACAAGCAGTAGGATGTAGTCCGGAGAACGGAACATTGTTATATTACAATTATTATTATAATATATTTAACAATAATAATAAATTATATTATTCACAGTTTACTGATACGGTAGATAAAGGAACTTAATGGTTTCGGTGATTGCCTACTGACAAGGAGGTCGGCGGTTCCATGCCCTATCGAATTCAAAAAAAGTTACTAAGTGACAGGGAAGAAAAGGGAATTAGATAATAAATACTTAAATGATTGATAGGATGAGGGAGTTCATATAGTCCATGTATGAAAATGTACAGGAATTAATTATCAGTGTTTCGAATAGTAAACAACGTCTGCAACTGAAAATGTTAATGCATATATTTATGATTAATGAACAAACAAACATAAATTGCATAAGTCTGCCCATTCTAACCGACAACCAGGAGTGTACTCGAAGATATGTTAATTCTCTGGCAAGACAAACTCTTACATGAAATAAAATATACCATCATGTTGCTGTACAACAGACAGACTTAGTCCAACAGTGGATTACGTCGCATTGTGAGCCCTAGAAGACAGATGATCTCGCAAAAGCTATAAGTGGTGGCATGCAGACTTGCTATCCATAGATCTATAAAGAAGCAAAGACAATCAGAAAATTAGCATGAGAACAAAAAGAAGAATGTAATTCAGAAAATAACAGCATAGACAAACGTGGCAGAGATGGGCAGATTATCAGACTCAGAAAGGGACATTTCAGACTCAAGTCCCACCTCCACAGAATGGGTCTCAGTGGCACGACAGTTGCGGAGCACCCAAGAAAACAGCAGAACATATCATGCAGGACTGATCTACTTATAAAGATCAAAGAGAGACTGTCCGCCCCAGAAAATCGTTATACAGTGGGGCCCGTCCCAGTGTAGAAGGTTACCACAACCAGATTCTAGTGTGACCAACAAAAAGCCCGTTCGATTTATTAGAGCCAGATACATGAACAAATTGGAATCAAAGCATATTGGATACAACAAAAAATTATGCGTATTTCCAGTCGAAGATGTTATGGTTTTTAGATTCGCACATGCCACAACAAACTTAGGTACCATCTGTTTAATGGACTGAATAGTTGCAACTGACGAAAACGCCCCTGATCATCCGCTGCAAAACTGCTAGACATACACGGACCAGAAGAAACACATGTAGTCATCACCAGTTTCAACATTAGACAAGCTCTTTGGCAGTGTGGACAGGCTCATGATGATCTCTTCTTTCTTTGAACAAATTCAAGTCGACTTCTGACAGCGTACGAAGAAGAAGACCTGAGAAAGCGGCCATGCTTCAAAAGCTGGGGGATACCGGAGCATGCGGGCGGGGAGGGTGGGAGGGGCGTTTGGGGAGGGGGGGGGTGAAGACCTGAATCGCTCTCCCCTTCGTGAACATCACGGATCTAGAATCAAAGCATCAGTTGATCAAATACTTGAGAAGTAAAGCGGAAGAAGAAGTAGACGAAGACGAAAAAGAAGAAGAAGAAGAAGAAAAAGAAGAAGAAGAAGTTAGCAATGACGCGAGGCAGTCCTGGGATGTTGTCTGTTCACCTCCCTTACCTGCTCACATTATCACCTGGGCGTCGTTTAAAGGATATTTATCATATTGTGTGTAGGTTGTCTAAATCAATGTCTGTTTAATTTGTCCACATTTCTGTATGTTTCCCATTTCACCTCGTTTATCAGGGACCCACAGACCATAGATTGTCTTGGCTTGGCTTCGTTCGTTATCAATCTATCGATACCAAGCCCTGAAAGGGCTTTAGTAGCAGAATGTATTCCAGAGAAAGGAATGCGTTGTGTCGTAGTTTACAGCTTGACTGCGATATCTGTACCTTTCGGTTAAACACATCCGACTTCAGCAAGCATTTTTTGAGAACCGGGTTAGCATTCCCTCTTCGATCCCTTCTCCTTAGCCAGTCTGCCCTGCTGCAGCCTGTTATCCAGGATCACCGAGTGGAGGTGTAGAAGGGTCTTGGCAGCTATGGTTCGTTGGCCCTGACGCTAGCAGTCAGATATGGGTCGCTAACCACTGCAGCTCATGCGCTGCTTCGCATCTTGATCCCAGACCATAGATTGATAACCTATGTTATAGATAATTATATTTTAATAAAATAAAGTAGCCGTTCTGATAATCGCGATACAAACTTACTTACCGCTGCATCAAACCAGGTTAGTTTCTCTGCATTGAAGGAATAGCAAGATCCTTGAAACTCACGAAATCCAATACCACATCCATTGATAGATTCTGGAAGATCAATAACATGATCATTGACACTATTAGTCCGTTTTATTGGATCGTTTAGGTTTTAAACAGCATGCGCATCGTTTGTTTCTGAATGTCTACAACGAGTCAGTTTACTCTTGTGTGTGCGTCCTAAATAGGGCATCAAGCGACGGGTTGTAGTAGATTTGCTCATATCCCAAGCGTGCTGAAGAATCTGGACCGTCGGGAATGTCAGGCGGTGACATTCACTACTACGGGGATGATGTCGATCGACATCTCCTCAGCCAGACTGACTTGAAAACAGTCTATTTCCAGGGAAAGCTACAGCGAAGAGCGATAGGGATCTTGGTCAGTATGTTGTGCCTGACCCTGAGTGACGTCCTGGTCAGTATGTTGTGCCTGATCGAAATAGCGTCTCAGTTCCCCATGGACACCGGCAAACAAGACATACCTCTCGTTTCGTCGCTATTGTCTTTAATGTAACCCTAAGATGACGTAGGAGAATCACATCTCACTTCTGCTTTTTTAACGTGAGTTAGTTACGGATTTGGGGCATTTTTCAAAACGGGCGGGGCCAATCCTGTCACGGTGTAGTAATCACAAATTGATCTGCTATTTGTGCTTGGGGTTTGTTGTTTTCACCTTCTGTGATGTCGTTTTGTTTTTTGTTTAGTGTGTTCGCTTGTGGTTATTTATTTATTTATGTATTGTGTGAGTGGGAGGGGGGGGGGATGCGATGGGCTGGTTTTACAGAGGATTCGGAGGCCAGAGAGTTTGTCTAATACCTCCCGTGATAGAAGTTTGTCTAATACATCCCGTGATAGAAATTTGTCTAATACCTCCCGTGAAAGAAGTTTGTCTAATACCTCCCGTGATATAAGTTTGTCTAATACCTCCCGTGATAGAAATTTGTCTAATACCTCCCGTGAAAGAAGTTTGTCTAATACCTCCCGTGATAGAAGTTTGTCTAATACCTCCCGGGATATAAGTTTGTCTAATACCTCCCGTGATAGAAATTTGTCTAATACCTCCCGTGATATAAGTTTGTCTAATACCTCCCGTGATAGAAGTTTGTCTAATACCTCCCGTGATATAAGTTTGTCTAATACCTCCCGTGATAGAAGTTTGTCTAATACCTCCCGTGATAGAAATGTGTGTAGTTGTCCTGGCCACAGTGAGAGTGTCCCTTACATAATTAGCTGTGTTAGAATTACCTGTAAAATGTTTCACACGGTCGTTGAGCGCGCTGTTGGAGTCTCAGTTTTGACTTAATTTTCTCGCTTTCGTGGGCTGTCCTGACTAACCTGTGACCAGTGTTCATTGGTCGTTCGTCGATGTACCTATCCCAGTATTCACATTGGCCACCAAACACTTCACAACTGTTGAATTACTGAGTCAAAGCTTACAGCTTCTTCCAGTTAATATCACCCTGATCGCGGTAATTACTTGTATGGATTTCAATAGCGTTTACCCTCGTTTTTACGTCTGCTTGCTGTCTCGTTGCGTCCTTGGTGGGATTTGAAAGTCGATATCATGTACGAGACATCCACGTTCCATTATTTTTTGTGTTTAAAAACTCTGACGGACAGATAATACATGTTTAACAACTTTGATGTATGGACTACCCTCGTTTGGGAAGCTGGTTATTCAATGAAAAAAGCAAGTATATGCCGACTATTTACCTCTTCTTTTTATATATTCCGTGAACTAATAACTTTTGCCGTATTCGTAAATTGGTCACGTTAGATGTTCCCTAACGTTAACTATAACACTAACTCTTACACTATCAGATAACTCGAACATTAAACGCAACCATAACCCTAATACTACCTCAGCACTAACCATATTCCGAACACTAACTCTAACACTAACAAAAACCTTATCACTGATCATAATCCTAACACTAGTTGTATGCAAAACTTAAACGTTAACTCTAACAAAAACCCTAAATCTAACTAAAACCCTAACACTAACCAAAACCATAACACAAACAAAACCCTAACACTAACCAAAAGCGTAACACAAACCAAAACACTAACCCTAACACTTACAAAAACCTTAACACTAACACTAACTCCAACACTAACCATAACCCTAATACTAACCCTAACACTAACCAAAATCCTAACACCAACCCTAACCCTAACACTAACCAAAACCCTAACACCAACCCTAACTCCAACGCTAACCAGAACCCTAACAATAACCCTAACTCAAACACTAACCATAACCCTAACAATAACCCTAACTCCAACACTAACCATAACCCTAATAATAAGCCTAACACTAACCAAAACCCTAACACCAACCCTAACTCCAACGCTAACCAGAACCCTAACACTAACCCTAACTCCAACACTAACCATAACCCTAACAATAACCCTAACTCAAACACTAACCATAACCCTAACAATAACCCTAACTCAAACACTAACCATAACCCTAACAATAACCCTAACTCCAACACTAGCCATAACCCTAACAATAACCCTAACTCAAACACTAACCATAACCCTAACACTAACCCTAACTCCAACACTAACCATAACCCTAATACTTACCCTAACACTAACCAAAACTCTAACACTCACTATAAACCTCACAATAACCAAAACCTTAGATCCCACCTCGTTGCCATATACCATGGCTGGAATAACCAAACTGTTGAAGGTGTTACACACCTGTTGCAGAATGGCATGTATAAAGTTAAAGCTGAGCCAGCCCGCTCTATCCTTCCTGAGATCTCACGATTTATTCAATTGGAGTTCGTGATCTCTTGACTCTAGTAGAATTTTTTGTTTCGACGGGACACTGTCCAAAACGCATATCTCCTTTTGGGCAGAAGGTATTTGAGCGTGAACTGGGTGTCTTTCTATTGGTTTGTTGGTCAACTGCAACGCATCCTCTGCTGAGTTCGTTTAGACTTTACTCCGCTTCTTCGACTTCGTGGCTGAAGAAGATAGTGTATGGCATCAGCGAACCTCAGATAAGCAAGAATTTCCCCGTCCATGTTTATGCCCATATCCTCCCTGCCCATGTATTTCTTCTTCTTCATCGTACGCTGTTTACAGCGATATTTTCGTTGCATTGTTTTATTTTGTTAAGCTTGTGGCTCAGTGCATCCGATTTCAACAGGCGTTTCTGTAGGGTTGCCCTCCTTAGCCTTTGGCTGTCCCCAGCCTAACTGCAAGACAGCAGTTGTTTTTGGTCAGAGTTGTCTCTCTTATGAAGTTGTCTTGCAGGACTATCGAGTCTTCCCTACTCGTGTCTATAGGGTTTGACAATGATATGTGGACTATGTACTAGTTTGTACTATCCCGGAAGAGAGGCTGTCCAGTGTGACTGTGTCCCAGGATCGTCATGTCCTGCCAGAAACGTAGCATATGCATGTGAGTGAGGTATCTCTTTGCTCCCTTTATTTTCTCGGCTCATCTGCAGTGATGGTACGCCTAGCATTCCCCGCCACCCGGGAGGTTGTCACAATAGGGCAGGAGGTGCAATGCCCGCTGGACTGCATCTCTTCTGCGTCCATTGGGATGACTGATAGCAGACAGAGGCAAAGAGCGAGGCAGGAGTGCATTTTACCAGGTGCATTTCTGCGGCTCGATCGGGCCGGGCTGAGACGCAAGCCCCAGCCATGTCGTAGCCTTCCATCACAGCGGTGCTGAGATTTAGGGCGGGATTCTGGCTAAGAGGCGTTCGGCCGTAATCCCTCAGATGGTAGCTTATCAGCTAAGCACGTGGACCAAATGTCAGCGACCTGTGATTCCTCTCGAAATAATGCATTTGACCAGAGGACAAGCCTGGTCTTGCACGGAGATGTTGTTCGCCTAGGGAGCGGACATATCTCATGGTCAAGGGTTGAGTCTCAGCAGTTCGCAGTGAGGTAGCTGATCTACTGCTTAGGGCACCCGACCGAGAACTAAGTCTTCTACAAATGGTTTCATACCTCATCGCCGTTTTGGGTGAATATTGAGCATCTTCCCGCCCGCTTTGATCAGCGGACGGCAGAGATCTCATTCTGCGGCTCGAACGGGCGGGGCTGGAGCGGGGGCCCCAGATCCCCACCATGTCGAAGACTCCCTTTGCATTCGTGCTGAGCTGCTTTTGGGCGGGATTTTGGCTTAGAGGCGTTCGGCCGTAATCCCTCACCTTGTAGCCTCGCGCCGTTGGCTTATCAGCCTAGTACGTGAACCAAATGTCTGCGGCTCCTCTCGAGTTAAGCAGGATTACCGTAGCAACGCCCTGTCATTAGTAGGGTAAAACTGACCTGTCATCCGAGGGTCTATTTCCAGCACCCGTTCAATATTAGCCAGGACGTATCAATAGAGGGATTTTAGTTTGTCAATGGCCAAGTTTCTGAACCTGCGATTTCTGCAGGGTTAAGACCAGATTACCGTAGCAGACGCTCTTTCATTAGGGGGTTAAGAGACTGACCTGTCTTCCGTGGGTCTAATACCAGCACATGTTCACTATTAGACCCCACGAAGGTGCTCTCGATTTGACGGTCATTCTACAGTATTGGCGTGTTAAATCGATTTAAGCCGCAGGCTCCACTCCTGGTAGTGCTCTTCCGTCAATTCCTTTATCAAACACTGAATGCAGACCAACCGAGCCACAGAGGGCATAACCCCAGATTTCTGAGGGTCTAAATCTAGCACCATTTCCATATTAGTACCAAGGAAAGTGGTCTCGGCATGTCAGTCATTTCAGTGTTGGCCGTGTTGAGTCAAATTAAGCCGCAGGCTCCACTCCTGGTGGTGCCCTTCCGTCAATTCCTTTAAGTTTCAGCTTTGCAACCATACTTCCCCCGGAACCAAACACTTTGGTTTCCCGGAAGCTGCCCGCAGATTCATCGAAGCAACTCCTGCGGATCGTTAGTCGGCATCGTTTATGGTCAGAACTACGACGGTATCTGATCGTCTTCGCGCCTCTGACTTTCGTTCTTGATTAATGAAAACATTCTTAACAAATACTTTCGCAGTAGCTCGTCTTGCGGCGATCCAAGAATTTCACCTCTAACGCCGCAATACGAATGCCCCCGTTTGTCCCTGTTAATCATTACCTCCAGTTACAAAAACCAACAAAATAGAACCGAGGTCCTATTCCATTATTCCATGTACCATTATTCAGGCAGCCGAGGCTTGCTTTGAACACTCCAATTTTTTTAAGTAAACGCGCCGGCCACCCAGGACGCTCAGCGAAGAGCACCCGTGGGAGAGAGCCGGCAGACGGTAGGGCATGAGACAACGGGCAGTGAACCGGCGCGAGCCTGCGCCTGAGATCCAACTACAAATTTTTTACCTGCAACAACTTTAATATACGCAATTGGAGCTGGAATTACCGCGGCTGCTGGCACCAGACTTGCCCTCCAATAGATCCTCGTTAAAGGGTTTAAAGTGTACTCATTCCAATTACGGGGCCTCGAAAGAGTCCCGTATTGTTATTTTTCGTCACTACCTCCCCCTGCCGGGAGTGGGTAAGCTGCGCGCCTGCTGCCTTCCTTGGATGTGGTAGCCGTTTCTCTTGCTCCCTCTCCGGAATCGAACCCTGATTCCCCGTTACCCATTACAAACATGGTAGGCGTGTCACGTACCATCGACATTTGATAGGGCAGACATTTGCAAGATGCGTCGCCGGCACATGCGACCATGCGATCAGCACAAAGTTATCCAGAGTCACCAGTGGGGACGCCGCAACCCCGCGAGGGGAAACGATGATTGGTTTTGAACTAATAAAAGCGCTCTTTCCGCGAGGGTCGGAGCTTGGTAAGCATGTATTAGCTCTAGAATTGCCACAGTTATCCAAGTAGGATCGTGTCATCTAAGGAACCTCGACTGATTTAATGAGCCATTCGCGGTTTCACCGCGAGACAGTGTGAAAGACATGCATGGCTTAATCTTTGAGACAAGCATATGACTACTGGCAGGATGAACCAGATATCTGTCGGAGACGTACGTACCGCACACACCGGTCGGCGGAGGACGGGTGTGTAAAAAGCCTCACTGGGACGGCCGCAGGGACCGACTGACGGAACGGACGGACGGTTGTTCCCCCCGTCCCTCACTCCGTCGACCTATGACCGCCTGACAGAGGCCCCTACACGCACCAGACGACCGACCGACCGACCAGGCTTGCTCGAGGAGGGATGGCAGCGCTCTGTGCAGAACGGATCCCAACGACCCCGGCGATGAATTTCACTGGGACTAGAGACAATTTGGCCTGCGCTTCTCCCGAGGGTTGGTCCCCGGGAGAACACAGGGCCTTCAGGCACGATTCCTGCTTTCCATTTGCCGGTCACAAGCTCTTTGCGAGAGTCTGACCACCAGCGAGACGAACTGTCGAGCTCTGCTATAAGCCTTAGATTAATCACCACCGACTGACAACGTTTCTTGATACGGACCAGAGCAGCGCACCTCGGCGGAGGAGACGCCAAAACAAAACGAATCCCAATAGCTGTACGGGGAAAGGCGAGCAAACGTTTTCCGCAAGCCCACGCTATCGCTCTGCCTGGCGGGACTGAGATCGCTTTTCGGACACTGGTTGAAATTGAATCGCGGCGGCGAGACAACTACCCCAGATATTTAAAGACCTACCCTACGGCTGCTGTAAAGAGCTTTGGTGAGATTGTATCGCCTGTCGGACGCCACGGTGTACCGGTAAGGGGATCATCTGTAGAAGAGGGTGATAGCCGTTGTGCATCCGCTGTTTATCTCCCCTATCAGGGGGTATTTTTTTCGACAATTCCATGATTTCTCAGAACTTTCCGCACAGACGTTATTTCGATGATATCGAAAGCCTCCTCATAATCCACGAACACAAGGTATGAAGACATCAGTACTTCATGCGCCATCTCCATTAATTGGTTGATTATGTGGAGGTGGTCCGTGGTTGAGAAGCATTTCCTGTAACCTGCCTACTTTCGTAGTTGGGTCTAATCTAGTAACGTCTATATACTGTTAACGATCACTCTGGTGAAGAGTTTATAAAATGAGAGCAGACAGATAGGACGTTAATTTATCAGGATTTCCTTGCCCGCTTTATATGGATTAGGATGTTGTTTAACGTTTTCCATTGGTCAGGGTTGTGGTATTCATTAAGACATATGTTGAACAAAGTAGTTAAATGCCGCGACAGTGTGTAACAGCCTGCCTGGATTACGTCAATTGTGACTCCAATTGTGACTCCGTCTTGTCCTAGGGCTCTACCTGGTTTACGTTGTTTGATTGCATATGATTTAAGAGCAGTACTCTGTCAATTATGCCAGCAGTCCGCACCAAAAAGGGTAGTGGTACAGTGGGTTCCATCCCACTGCAACATCCAAGGCAATGAGGAGGCAGACAGACTGGCAAAAGAAGGTGCAAGACTACCACAACCAGATCTTAGTATGACGCACGAAGAGTCAAAACGGCTTATTAGAGCTAGATACATGACCAAATGGGAAACCGAACATACTGGCTACACCAAAAACGATGCCTATTACCAGTTGAACAGAAGAGAGCAGGTCGTGGTCTTCAGACATCGCACTGGCCACAACAGACTGAGGTACCACCTATTCAATAAATTGAAGAAAGGTGGCACTGAGGAATGCTCGTGAGGTACCGGGAAAAAGACCGCTGAGCATTTGCTGCAAAACTGCCCGACATACGAGGATCAGAGAGTGCAGATGTGGCCATCACCAGTGGCATCACTAGACAAGCTCTATGGCAGTGTCGACAGCCTCAGGATGACGGCTGCTTTTTTTCGAAAAAATAATGGTTACTGTCTGACTGCGTACGAAGAAGAAGAAGAAGAAGAAGAAGATTGCATATGACACCTCATCTGACTCCATCTTTGGTATCGGCATCCTTGCTGGGTGTCAATTTGGTGACTATCGCCTTTGATGCGAAGAGGTCGGTGTAGTACCTCTGACATGTTGCCTCTATATCTGCTCTTTCCGTCACGCTGATATCGTCTTCTTTTAGGGCTGTGTTAATATTTTTTTTTATTAAAGAAGTCTTTTTCGACGATTGATAATGCTACCTCTTGTCTCAGCTGCTCTGATCATCTTCTTCAGACTATGCTGTTCATAATTCTCTGTTAGTCTTCTCTGATCAGCTTGTTCAGTTTGCATAACTCCAGGATGTTGTGTTTGCCGTTTTGTTTTAGCCTTCTTCTCGTATGCAGAAATGGTAGGGAGTCTTCGCCAATCCGACTGCAGTTTGCCGCTTTAGGTACTTTTGCCGCAGTGATGCACTATTTCAGCTTTTCCGTCAGCTGTTTCAGGTGACAGAGACTTCTCGCACCTCCAATTCACTTGTCGGATTTTCTCTGACATCTTAACATCATCTAGCATTGTTGTAATCTGGAAACGTCTCTAGTGCGGTAGGGCGGCCATGTTTAAGGTTGGCCTAACGGGTATGTGGTGGCTGTTCATACCTAGTTGATGCAGCACCTTTACATTTGTAACAAACGTGATGTCGTCACTTTGAAAATAGTATATTTCTGCATTTATCTCCCAGTTCGGGGAGTGCCAGGATCATCTATTTCCAAACCGGCTTTTGTAGGTAGGTGTTCATCGCATAACGTTTCTATATTTGAACACAGAGGGCCAGACGCTCAACTCTCGCATTTCGAATGTCGTAAAAGGCGCCGATGTAACGTTCGCATCTCTGCCTACACCCTACTCTCGCATTGAAGTCCCAGATGTAACGTTCGCATCTCTGACTACACCCTACTCTCGCATTGAAGTCCCTGATGTAACGTTCGCATCTCTGCCTACACTCTACTCTCGCATTGAAGTCCCCGATGTAACGTTCGCATCTCTCTCTACACCCTACTCTCGCATTGAAGTCCCCAATGATGACTATTGTATATGCTGGTTGTCGTCGTAGTTGAGTTTCAAGCAGCTCATAGAAATAATTGACGTTGCCACCTGTATATCCGCTGTGGAGCGCATAGCACTGTATGACAATGAGTGGCTTAACTTGCTGATGCACTTTCAGCTTGAGTGTTGTTATTCTGGAGCTGATAACCGCAACAGATTGAACAAATGGTGGACGGCATTTGAAGTGTGAATCAAAATGAGCGCGATATGGTTTTCTATATGTCCCGCCAAAACCACTTTGACGTTTGCAGGAGATTACTTGGAATGTACGCCTCAAAGGAAAGATCGTATATATATATATATATAAATAAGGCCAGGTCAGCCCAGGAGACGTTGCGGTCTGAAAAAAACATTCCTGCCTCGAGTGGGGAATGAACAAAGGACATGTCAGGTGCGAAGCTAGCTCGCTAACCACTATGCTACGAGGCTCCGTAAGTTTCAATTACGCCATGGAATATCACGAGAGCCACCATACCCAAGTATCAGTTGCGTTAGCAGCAAAACTAACCTCGTATTCTAAATGTCCTTAATGGTCAAATTACAGCTACAAAATAAAATATAATTACTTACCGAACAAGGCTGTAAAAGCCAGAAGCAAGACAACTCTCATCTGAAAATGGGAAAGGAAAAGTGCGTTAGTGTTATTATATGCATCTATTTTGTGTCCATCAATATATGTGTATGTCTTTTTATGTCGTATGTCTATTTGTCTGTAGATGTCTGCCTATGCTGCTCGGGATCGGCTGGCAGGACTCAGTGACTAAATCTGAAATTCTTAGTAAGACTAACATGTTGGTCATCCATACATTTCTGTAAGTAGGTCAGGTAAGATGAGGAGAAGTGTTGTTTGAATACCCTGTGCGCCTATCACCAAGAAGCTGTTGTAGGCTGAGCTGAAAACAGGGAGGCACTCATTAGGAGGACAGAGCAAACGGTACAGAGACCCATTGCAGGCTTCAACATATAGGTCACCTAGTGGGAGTTTCTTGCACAGAACCGTTCTACCCTGCACGCTAGCATCACCCACGGTGATCAGAAAGCGGAGGTTCAGAGTAGACGTACCGTCCGAAAGTGCAGGACACGGGTAGACTCCCTAAAGTCCGCCGTGCCAGGATTGTTCTCTATAGCCATACGAGAATACATCTAGCAGTACACGTCCGATGATGTCGCCATGTTTGCTTGTGATGGACAAATATTATAAAATTCATCTGTCAATATATTAGGCGAGGAACCTCTTTTCTGTATATTTTCAAATATGGCCAACAAACCACAACAGCGACCAGATACTGAAATAAAGAACATATTTCTGATGGACATACACGACTGGTCAGCTGTCCATCGTTAGCGATGATGGTAATATCATCAGCCGGGTTTGTCTTGATGATGGAACTTGCGATGTATTTGAATTATAGTGAGAAAGATACTGAACTGGTCATCAACCTCACTCTCTGGTCCCAAACTACCTTAGACCAGTGGCAAGACATAAGTCAACACGAATGAACGTAACTCAGAATGTAGGCACTCTGTTACCACCACCATTAAGACCACGGATTGCTTGAGACTTGCGGGATTCGATCGCCCACTGTTTCCATTCATCGCTTTGAGAGGACGATGCATCACTTCTCGACCACAGCGACTACACGACGTGTATTAAACACTTTATTATCACATTTCAATTTATGTTATCTGGACGAAATGTGACTTTGGTTTGTTTTATCGATATTTTTCATAATTGTCAGCAAGTTCGGTCAACAACTGGTCTTCAAACAACCCCGTGAGCAGGCTGGATTCAGAAGAGGGTTCTCCACTACTGACCAACTTCACACAATCCACCAGCTGCTGGTGATAGCCCGTGAACTACGCCTGCCCATATGTCCATTGCTTGTAGACTATGAAAAAAAGTATTCGACAGTATTTAGATCAACGCAGTGATAATGCCCTAAGAACTAATAGCAGAGTCGCAAAAATACACTAGGATGATCGAAGAAATAAACGTATGTTGCAGTAGGGATATTACTCTGTACCACAGTCCAACAACTGTTCCATTAGCTAGAGGAGTGCGACATATATTCTCCTAAGCTTTTCACAGTTTCGCTTGAGAACATCTTTCAAACAGGTGAGTTGGGCCGATACTACAGGCATCAATATAGTTTTTGGGATGACATTATGCTCATTAGAAACACCACCGGACTACGGATGAACAAAATGGAAACGCAATGTATCCTTAACCCATTTTGCCGCAAATGCCAAATCAAACTGGGAAGTGAGCCTTTCCGAGAAGTCAGTGCCCACATATACTTGAGGCAGGAAATAAATGTCACCCACACCCTAGACAAGGAACTCTCCAGACAAACAGCTGCAGCTTGGTCTAGCTTCAGTACCATACATCCTATACTAGTGCATCTGAAAGACAACATGGAAATGGCTCACCTTTTCAATACTGCGGTCATACCATTCATGATCTACGGATGTGAAGTGTGGGATCCAAGCAACGCGGATGCAGATAAACTATGAGTTATCCAGCGAGCGATGGAAAGACGCGTCTGTGGGATCTCGATAAGAGATCGAATCCACATTGCTGAAATCAGAGAGCGCACTCTATCTCACGACGTCGTGGAGGCTGCTTGTCTCGCAAATACCGCTAGGCTGGACACGTGGTGCACATTCCAGATAACAGATGGACTCACAGAAAGACGTTTTTGAAGCCATTTGATTATTCCTAACTACGCGACCAAGCATCTATCCGATGCGATATGAACTGCAAAGAGGACATTGTGGACTGCCTAGCACACCCGCCGGACTGAAGTCAATGATTTTGTATTGTATTGTTTACTAATTCCCACAATACGTAGAGCGATTTTATTGGCTTTCAAACTTTCTTACAATTCGTGTGAAACAATATCTCAAAATAAAATATACACAATAATCGACATATGTATTTCAACATAAAACATACACAATAACCCACAGACATATCTCATCATAAAAGATACAAAATAACACATAGATATATCTCAACATAATACATACAACATAATCTCCACAAATATGTCAACATAAAACACAAAATATCATTGAAAAACATATCTCAAAATGAAATATACTTATTTCAAAATTAAATTTACAACATATCCCAAACATATGTCTCAGCACAAAACATACAACGTAGTTCAAACCAATATATCAGGATAAAACATACAACTTAACACACGCATATAGCTCACCATGAGCAATGCAACAAATCCCACACAACTATTTCAAAATACAACATAGCCCACATAACTATTTCAACATGTTAAAGTCCCCACAAATATCTCAACCAAAAAAACAGCCCACAAAAATGTCTCAACATGACCAATACAAATATCTCAACATGAAACACGGCCTACACAAATATCTCAACATACAACAGCCCACACAAATAACTCAACATACAACAGCCCACACAAATATCTCGACATACAACAGCCCACACAAATATCTCAACATACAACAGCCCACACAAATAATTCAACATACAACAGCCCACACAAATATCTCGACATACAACAGCCCACACAAATATCTCGACATACAACAGCCCACACAAATATCTCAACATGAAACACATCCTTCACTCATATCTCAACATGAAACACAGCCCACACAAATATATCAACATGAAACATAACACAAATATCTCAACATGAAACATAACCAACACAAATATCTCAACATGAAACATAACCAACATAAATATATCAACACAAAACATAACCAACATAAATATCTCTACAAGAAACATAACCAACACAAATATCTCAAAACGAAACATAACCAACACAAATATCTCAACATGAAACATAACCAACACAAATATCTCAACATGAAACATAACCAACACAAATATCTCAACATGAAACATAACCAACACAAATATCTCAACATGAAACATAACCAACACAAATATATCAACATGAAACATACCATCTTAGTAGGGTCTCTAAACGATCTGTGTCAGCCAATTCAAAAAACTGTCTGAAACTGTACAATGCAAGTTTCCCCTATGATACAGAAATTCATTGCATCTTTTATACACATATCGTACCACGATGTGATAATAAAGTATATCAAGTGATCTCGTAACTGGTAGAGCCATGTAACTATCTCCAATTATTTAACTATCTGTCTATCATTTTTGATTGATCAGCCCCTTTAAAGTTGAGCGCATTAATAAACAAACCAGCTCAGTATTCGGTCACAACAGTATACAGTATACAGTTAGGACCAACATTTATTGTTGTGTTAAAATGTTAGATTATAGAAGCAAATTATTAATTCTGATGAAATCGTTATAGGGATTTAACAAACCAGAAGTATATTGCCGAAACGTGCTGACAAAAGGTTTTTGTGAGCGTATTTACATTTTTGATTTTTGGATACATAATGTTCAAGGCGAAGTGGATTGTATTTGGCATCTTCATAGTTCATCTGAGCGGCTTTTCACCGCTGTGGTAAAGCACAAGTTTGTCATAGCAAAGTTGCATGTTTATCTTCCATTACCGACAGCTCCAGTTAATACAGCTGTAAATGGTTACCTGGCTAGGGAAGGAAAGATTCAGCGGACAAGGGAACTGGCCATCCCATCTTACAAAGCTGTGATAGTACACTGATGGACGACGTCACATACGCAACAAAATGGTGGTTCTTTGTTAGTTTACTCCGTTTAAGAGAGCTGAACATCTATTTTTTTATTTGTTTTGAGCTGTTATATACTACATATCTTCTTCTTCCTCTTTTTCTTCTTCTTCTTCTTCTTCTTCTTATTATTATTATTATTATTATTCCTCTTCTTCATCTTCTCCTTCTTCGTCCTCTTCTTCGTCTCCTTCCTCTTCTATTTCTTCTTCTCCTTCCTCTTCTTCTTCCTCTTCGTCTCCTTCCTCTTCTATTTCTTCTTCTCCTTCCTCTTCTTCTTCCTCTTCTTCTTCTTCTTTTATCTTTGTCCTCTTCTTCTTCTTGTTTTTTTCTTCGTTGTCGTCGTAGTTTGTTCTCAAACTCCCGCCACAAAAGCCTGACCATTCTCAAACTCCCACTACCCAGCAACGAAAAGGCTTTTGGTGTAGCAGAATGTTGTGCGGAGAACGGATGCTTTGTGTCGTAGTTTACAGATTGTCTGCGATATTTGCACATTCCGGTCCGATACATCCGAATTCAGCAGTAATTTTTCAAACGGCTGACGGGGAAAGGTGGTCATCGTTAAAACGTGATGGATGAACATCGCAGTGAAGACTCTTCACGTCATCTCCAACGGCAATGTCTGCTGTAGGGTTTACCTTTACCTTTACAGGGTATCTTTTAAATGTCCGTTGTTCTAGTGAAGTTAAGAAAATGAGATCCCTGAGTGTGTGAATTGTTCTATTCTTTTGCGACTCAAAGTCCGTGATCAATATGTTGAACAGTGCCTGAGCTCCAGCGATGAGCGACTCAAGGCTAACTTCTAGCGCCAGGGCCAGCGACCCAAAGCTAACTTCTAGCGCCAGGGCCAGCGACCCAAAGCTAACTTCTAGCGCCAGGGCCAGCGACCCAAAGCTAACTTCTAGCGCCAGTGCCAGCGACCCAAAGCTAACTTATATCGCCAGGGACTTGGACCCAAAGCTAACTTCTAGCGCCAAGGCCATGGACCCAAAGCTAACTTCTAGCGCTAGAGCCAGCGACCCAGAGCTAACTGCTAACGACAGTGCCAGCGACCCAAAGCTAACTTCTAGCGCCAGGGCCAGCGACCCAAAGCTAACTTCTATCGCCAGGGCCAGCGACCCAGAGCTAACTTCTAGCGCCAGGGCCGGCGACCCAAAGCTAACTTCTAGCGCCAGGGCCATGGACCCAAAGCTAACTTCTAGCGCTAGAGCCAGCGACCCAAAGTTAACTTCTATCGCCACGGCCAGCGACCCAAAGCTAACTGCTAACGTCAGGACCAGCAACCCAGAATTGCAAATGACCTTCTCCACCACCACGCGGTGAACCTGAAAACATTCTGCAACAGAGCAGACTTGATAAGAAGAACGAATCGATGAGGGAAGGCTAATCTGATACCTAAACATGCCTATTGAAGTAGGATGTGTCTGACTGAAAGGTGCAAATATCGCAGTCACTCTGTAAACTACGACAGAACATATTCGGTTCTCCGGACTACATCCTGTTACTTGCAAAGTCCTTTTTGCGGCGTGATAGTGTGAGTATGAAAATGTGCGACGAAGATGAAAAAGAAGAATCGATGTCATTGCGCTACAAATAGACCGATAGGTGCTCAGCGAAGAGTTCAAATGCTCATTGTTCATGTAGCTCGCTGGTTGTACACACACGTGCTCTGTCCTCTCACGCCCCTCTCTACTGGACACGCGCACGCGTTTAACATTCTGCAATATGCACATTGATGGTTCATTGATTGCAGTATCTCTATCCAAAATTCGGTCTTTCAACAACTTGAAAATGTCGATTCCATTTAGTGCCAATGTCTCGAATCGGGTTTGCCTGAAACCAGCATGGCTGCTCTCAGTACTGCAAAATCCATCATGGTTAGGGCAGTTGATCCACACGCTTACCTAGATGATCGAGGCCTTTGGAGAGGAAGACAAACTTCTGGTCAGGCAAAATATACTGATCAGATATGTTAGTCAGGGTTAGGCTAAAAATACTGATCAGATATGTTAGTTAGGGTCAGGCAAAATATACTGATTTGACATGTTAGTCAGGGTCAGGCGAAATATACTGATCAGATATGTTAGTCACGGTCAGGCAAAATATACTGATCAGACATGTTAGTCAGGGTCAGGCAAAATATACTGATCAGATTTGTTAGTTAATGTCAGGCAAAATATACTGATCAGATATGTTAGTCAGGGTAATCAAAATAGACTGATTAGACATGTTAGTCAGGGTAAGCAAAATAGACTGATCAGATGTTAGTCAGGGTCAGGCAAAACATACTGATCAGACATGTTAGTCAGGGTCAGGCAAAATATAAGGATCAGATATGTTAGTCAGGGTCAGGCAAAATATGTTGGCCAAGACCCTCACCTCGGATTCATGGTAGCCCTTTCTGGAAACGGTCTGTTTTCATGGCAGCCTGGCTAACGAGATGAGGGATTGACGTAATTCCCGTAGTAGGGAGTGACAAGTAGATGAAGCCAAGCATATCTAAACCGCATAGAGGAACCCTGTCTAACTTCATCAGCACGCTCAGGATGTGAAAAAAGGATTAACTGCGCTACTTTTTATCCTCACTCTGTCGTCTCGTGCCGCCCGACGCCAGTGGCAAGTCAAGGACTAGACGACTAGGGGGCACCCGTGAAAAAGACGGCGGAGTCCGAAGTCAAACCCACACCACATGATCACGAGGCTTAACCACTTCGCCACGGAATCCCCAGAACAAATATATATTGTATTAGGTATTAGTATAGCTTATTGGCTAGGAAGTGTAACTGTAATAAATAACATAATTAGTATGGTTAAGACAAAGCGAAATGCGGCGAAGAGAAGAGTACCAGTGTGTGATTTGTGCGGCTGCAATGTTAGTATTAGTACTGTAATAAATGAAACGTTGGAAGATGAAGGACATGTTCATTGTAGGTTATGAAGAGTAGAAGAGAAGTAGTATCTAATGTAGATTATGTAGAGTAGATAAGATGTAGGCTCGAATGTTGGTTATGTAGAGTAGAAGAGAGGTAGTCTCGAATGTAGTGAGATATTAGTGAGATTGGACGGAGAAGAGATTGGAGGATATAGAAAAGAGGAATATGAAAATTGAAGGGAAACAAGAAAAAATTGAGAAAGTTTTAAAGAAGCTGCAGTTGGATAGTCGAGGTGATAACATTAAACCACTGTCAGTTAGGTATCGTTTGGAGAAGGTAATCGGAATTGGAAGTAAAGTAGATTTTAGTAAGGAAACAGTTCACAGGGCAAAGAGCTTTGCAGAGAAGTATGTGGATATAGGGGAGGGTTCAGTATTGGTAGTAGGGGATTCAATGGTTAGGGAGGTTCGCAGACATTTGTCTAAACAACACAATGTTAGAAAAAATGGAATTTGAGGGAGCAAATACAGCATATAGAGAGAAAAAAAAAGAGGATAGATGACAGAGCAAACAGTTATACTTTAGTATTCGCAGGAACTAATAATGTAAAGGCAGATGGTACAGAAATAATGATGCAAAGATATAAAGGTCTTATGGGAACACTTGAGAATAAAAAGTTCAGAAAGATCACAATGATGGGTATTTTAGACAGAGCAGATGGGTCAGACTATTTAGATAGTAAGATAATAGGTATTAACCTTAGGTTACATGCGATGTGTGCGGACATTGGAATGGAATGTATTGATGTGAAAGTAGACAAAAGAAAAATGCTAGACAGGAGAGGTTTACATGCCAATGAGATATGACAGCAGGCTGTATCGAAGTATTTGTTAAATCATTGTGTTACAATGTTAAACTAATCAGGCCTATAACGTATGCGACAAGAGATAGGCCTACAATAGGAGGCTATAGAAGATGCAACCAAAGGAGAGAGTTGTGGTAGGTAAGTGCGATATAATAAGTGGAAAAGCAGAAATTGAAATGATAAAGTAAAAAAAATTTGTTTAAAACAACATAATTAATAACTAAAATGTTTTTATGTACATGTGAGAAGCATAGTAAATAAAAGAGAAGAATTGGAACTGTATGTAGAAGAAGAAAAACCAGATATAATAGGGTTAACAGAATCATGGACAAATGAGGACACCGCAGATAGTCAACTTGAAATAGAGGGATATCAAATTAAACATAAATTTATATTTGTATTCGATTTTATTTTTCACATTTTCTGTCTCTGAGCCTAACAAACATGTTGAAGTTACCCATTTTTTCCAAATTGGATAACACAGTGATTTAATTATTCAAACAAAAACAACTGGGCAAGAGAATTAATAGTTTCAGAGGAATACAAGTCAATGGAAAACATAGAAGTGCAATATTAATTCTGAAACAGATTCAACAGAATAATTTAATTATATTTCCTTATCACATTATTCATGTATGTTTGGACTTACCTCGCTTTCTTTTCTCTCGAGGATTCCATGCCAAAGTATGTCCTCGCCATATTCTGCGACTCTATGCAAATTACCTTCATAGGGCATCTTTTGTTGTATGGTCTCAATTGTATGGTCTCGATTGTATGGTCTCTATTGTATGGTCTCGATTGTATGGTCTCTATTGTATGGTCCACCTTATAGACTGCAGCAACGATTTGGCACTGGCGTCGATTATTCTAATGTTAGTGTCAATCTTGATTTCTCTGGATCTCCATATGATGTTTAGCGCCAGGAATGCCATTCATTCGCATCCAATGCGAATCCTTACATCTGCATCTGTATCTCATGATGTCTCTATTGAGTTATCAAAATAGGTAAATGCTTCCACTTTTTCAAATGGCTCTTCATCCAGCATAATTGTTCTATCTTGATCACTAGCAAAGTTTCTCAAGTTATTTATTTGAAAACTTGAATCTCGGTATTCAATCAGGCAAGGTTGGAGATCATCTCTGGATTATTTTAGTCGGTGGCTACGCTGGTGGTTGACCACTAGAAAGATACATTTCCCGCTGTACTTTTGCATTGATGCAGAGTCGACGACATCTCAGATCTCTGATCGTGGATATGGTTTCTTAGAACTCTCCTCTCCATTGCTTTCTTTGTAATTCAAATCTTCTTTGCGTGGGATTTCCGCATAATCTAAACCTCACACCAGTATACCATTACTGCGATAGCCATGCTATTGAAAGCGAGAGCCCTGACCTTGACATTCATCATCTGCTGGAATATCTATTGAATGCACCAAAATACTTAGAGCGGCGAGTTGGCTCAGCTTCAGTTTCTTCCTCTTCTTCTTCTGCGTTTGTTCTCAATCTTCTGCTACAAAGCTTGAAAAGGGATTTACAAGTAGCAGGGTACTTTCCGTAGCAGCTGTTCAGAAATGCGTGAAAACGTGTCTTAATTAAATGAATCCAAGCAGAACTTAAATTATACGTTAACTAATCGCGTCTTCCTTGTATCATAAAGCGTGCATAAGCAATCTTTCATATATTCAATCAACCTACTAAATGAGCTCTCTTTTACTGAAAACACGTTAGTTAAGTTTGCAATTTGTATTGTTGGGCCGACATGCCCTTGTTATTGTACATTCAGTGTTACAAGATCCACATATTGCCAATCGTATACGATTTAAGATTGGGGACATCACGTGGCAGCCATCAAATACTGTTCTGGTAATTTACTAAGATTCAATTGATTGCACACTCGGCAGACTCACGGGTGCTTAGTCTATCTGGGTTTTTTTTGCGTTCGCCTTATATCTTATATTCCCCAAGGTGGTAAGCGCTGCACTATGGTTATTATTTTGATCTGGTCGACCCAGTGCATCCGACTGCGGCTTGCATTTTATGAAAGGGTGCTATTACTCCTGAATTTTCTAAGGGTTTGCTTCCCCAGAGTAACGGCTGGTGCAGGGATGGAGATCGAACTCAGCACATTCGGATTGTGGACCGTATCACTTAACCACTAGCCTACGCCATCCCCGTCTATCTAAGTAAATGGCGAACAATGTGTCTACTGATCAGTAGAATAACCTCGGCCACTCATGATAAGTGTAAATTAACATGTCTTTAACATGCCCATGAGTTCAAGTATTTGGACAGTATTGTTTCGGCACAACTGCATGATACACAGGGAAAGTGAGAGTAGGTACCATAACGCATCTGCTGTAACTTATCAGCTGTCACCACTACTTATGCACCCCAAAAATGTTTGGAAACAAAACAACAGCTGATGAACAGTATTTTAATGTCGGCTCTATGCTACCAGTATTAAACATGGCATCTAACCAGTGCGCGGGAGAGGAGAATTTCGGCGAGTGAAATTCACTGTTTGAGGACGGTCATCGCTGTTACCTGGAGAGATAAAATGAGGAATGACGACATTCGAAGTATAGTCGTTACTACTAGAAAATAAATTAGTTTGATCATCACATGAGAATGCACCCTCTTAAACTTCCACTGTTGGCTTATAACGATGGTAGATCTGATTAGAGTGCAACTGGGCGACCGAGAGATAGGTGGATGGATGACATTAGAGTGATTGTGCAGCGACACAGACTCACATTGACCGACACAACACACTTTGCGCAATACAGACCATTTGAGTTCCCTATGACGCTTAACGACACAAGAGGACAGAAAACTATAAAATCATAGTGCACAAATTGATTTCAACCACTAGCTCGTAAAAAATAATTAATTTTTCTCACATTTTCTCACAGACGAACGGTTGTACGTAAGTGCAATGGATATCATTCCATTTGTACGTATAAGACTTTGACACGTGCAGGCAGTACTCGATCTGATCTATTTAAAATATAGGAAGTAAAAAATAGTGAACATACATGTATTCGTACGTCTGTGTGTGTCAGTGTTTATATATATATATATATATATATATATATATATATATATATATATATATATATATATATATATATATTTACGCACGTATATAAACACACGTATTATGTTTCTATCTATCTATCCATCTATCTATCTATCTATCTATCTATCTATCTATCTATCTATCTATCTATCTATCTATCTATCTATATATCTATCTATCTATCTATTTATCTATCTATATATATATATATATATCTATCTATCTATCTATATATATATCTATCTATCTATATATAAACATATATATATATATATATATATATATATATATATCTTTCCATCTATCTATCCATACATCTATCTATCTATCTATCTATCTATCTATCTATCTATCTATCTATCTATCTATCTATCTATCTATCTATCTATCTATCTATCTATCTATCTATCTATATATCTATCTTCTTCTTCTTCTTCTTCATCGTACGCAGTCAGACAGTAACCATTATTTGTTCGAAAAAGGCAGCGGTCATCCTGAGGCTGTCGAGACTGCCATAGAGCTTGTCTAGTGTTGCCACGGGTGATGGCCACATCTGCTCTCTCTGATCCTCGTATGAAGGGCAGTTTTGCAGCAGATGCTCAGCGGTCATTTTCCCGGTACCACACTGGCATTCGTCAGTGCCACCTATCTTCAATTTTTGAATAGGTTGTACCTCAGTCTATTGTGGCCAGTGCGAAGTCTGAAGACCACAACCTCTTCTCTTCTGTTCAACTGTTAATAGGCATCGTTTTTTGTGTAGCCAGTATGTTCGGTTTCTCATTTCATGTATCTAGCTTTAATAAGCCGTTTTGACTCTTCGTATGTCATACAATTATCTGGTTGCAGTAGTTTTTGCACCTTCTTTTGCCAGTCTGTCTGCCCCTTCGTTGCCTTAGATGTTGCAGTGAGATGGAACCCACTGCACCACTACCCTTTTTGGTGTGGACTGCTGGCATAGTTGACAGAGTGCTGCTCTTAAATCATTAAGTTCAGTGTTTTTCTGGCTTTTTAGTGCTGTGACTACAGCCAAGGCATCTGTAAGCAGAACTATATGGCTTTCAGTCCTTTTATCTGTCACCATTTCTTCCAATGCCGCCCTCAGTGCTTCTGCCTCCGCTTTGAAATTGCTTGTGCATTTTCCAGTAGCGAATGACAGTGTTATTTTTCTGCCATTTGGTAGGTTCAGGAATGCTCATGGCCCTCTGTTCTGTGTTGTATTTGTTACAGAACCGTCGGTGTATGCATGGGTCCAGTCCATGCTTGGGTAGGTTTCCGTTTTATAACTCAGGGTAGTGTCTCTTCTTTTTTTTCAGTCTGGCAGTTTTTGTTTCCAATACCTGGTATATTTTCTACCATCTCAGGAAATATATGCTGCCTCCAGGTAGGTTTTCGTACAGTAGGTATGGGCTTTGGTGTTTGTGCGGTCATTGGGTCTTCGTGCATCTGCTTTGGCTATTTCTGGAAAGTTTCTCCGCTTCAGTTTCCCATTTCCGAAATTGTTTAGTCTCTGGTGCATTGGATGGTCAGTCAGTCTTCTGAGTTTCTCTGATTGTAGCTGGGCTCTGCAGTCTCTTTTGTCGGTCATGGATTGCAGTTTTCTAATCTTTTCAAGTTCTTCAATTGGCGTTGACTTCATGCCTCCTGTTATAACTCTCATGGCTTGATTTTGGAGTTTTCTAATTTTATCGAAGTTCGCCTTTGCTGCTGTTGTCCATGCCGCAATGCCATACTCGACAACTGGTCTCACACTTATAGTGTACAGTTTCTTTAGTATACTTTCGTCTGCTCACCAGCTTGTGCCAGCAAGTTTCCTCATGATTGCCATTCTTTCTCTGGCTCTCATTCGGTTTCTCTCGATCTGACTTTTCCATGTCATGCGCCAATGAAATGTGACTCCCATGTAGTTTGGGTTGTCGTTTGACTGCAGGTATTTGCCGTTTAGACTTAATTTTATGTTTTGGGGTTTGATTGAGAGCGAGAATAGTGTACATGTAGTTTTATTCTCGTTTATTTTCACCAGCTATGAGTTCGCCCACTCTTCCAGCGATGTTAGGGCCTGCTGCATCCGATTTCTTGCTATGGTGAGATTCTTTTCAGAGGTCCACATAGCCAGATCGTCTGCAAACATTGAACTATGGACTCTTATTTGTATATTCTCTGTAATGTCATTTATATACGCCAGGAAAAGTGTGGGTGACAGTACTCCCCTTTGGGGTACTCCCTGCTCAAGTGTCACCTTTTTGCTCATCTGCCCTTGTACTTGGACTCTGGCCGTTTTGTTTTTGAGGTAGTGGTTGATCCACTTGTACATTTTCACACAAACTGTACTTCTTCTTAGCTTGACTCTGTCCATCTTTCCAGACTTTGTCAAATGCCTTTTCCAGGTCCACCCAAACCGCTACTGTGTGTTCCTGGTAGGCATCTTCTATTTCTTGGGCTATGAGGATGACCTGATCCTCAGTGGATCTGTGCTGTCTAAAGCCTGCTTGCTGTGGAATAAGTATGCGTTTTTCTTCCAGATGCCACATCAGTCTGGTGTTTATCATACGTTCTATCAGTTTGCCGACACAGCTCAGTAGGCTGATTGGCCTGTATCCATTTGGATCTGTTTTGTCTTTTCCTTTCTTTGGTACTGGTACAAGTACTGCGTCTTTCAATTCCTGGGGTACAATACCCTTTTCCAGCTTTGCTTCAGGACTGATAGCAGTTTCCTCTTTGCTGTTTGGCCCAGCCCCATCAGCATTTCGTTTGTTATCCTGTCTTTTCCGGGAGATTTCCTTTTCTTTAATGTTCTCATGGCCTCTTCCATTTCGTTCATTGTTAATTTTGCCATCATATGCTCTTCTGGTGCCATATTTATGTTTTCGTGCCCCGTCTGCACTTCATTAATGTCTGTATGCCTATCTGCAGGGACATCTATGTGGTTCGCTCTGGCATAGTGTTCATCAAAGGCGTTTGCGGCTTTTTTTCCAGTGAGCAAGTTTTCGCCATGCTTGATTGTAATTTGTTTGTTTGACGGAGTTTCGTCATTCATGGCTCTGACTAACTTCCATAGTTTGTCCCCTTCTTGCCAGATACATGACCAAATGGGAAACCGAACATACTGGTTACACCAAAAACGATGCCTATTACCAGTTGAACCGAAGAGAGCAGGTCGTTGTCTTCAGACTTCGCACTGGCCACAACAGACTAAGGTACCACCTATTCAACAAATTGAAGATAGGGTGTACCGACGAATGCCCGTGCGGTACTGGTAAAATGACCACTGAACATCTGCTGCAGAACTGCCCGACATACGAGGATCAGAGAGAGCAGATGTGGCCATTGCCAGTGGAACTGCAAGACAAGCTCTATGGTAGTGGCGAGAGTCTCAGGATGACCGCCGCTTTTTTCGAAAAAATAATGGTTACTGTCTGACTGTGTACGCAGAAGAAGAAGAAGTTCCCTTCTTTGTCTAAGTTGAGGCTTTCTGTTTTGTTTTTGCATTTTTCTCTTGCTGTTTGGTTTAGAGTATCTATCTATCTATTTTTTTATATATATATATATATATATATATATATATATATATATATATATATCCATTTATCTATATATCTATATATTTATATATATATATATATATATATATATCTTTATCTATCTTTTGTATCTATTGATATGTATACCTATTTATCAGTTAATTTATATTTATATATATATATATATATATATGTATATATAAGTATGTATGTCTATCTGCCTGTTTGTCTCCATGCCAGCGTGTTTGTCTGTATGTATGTCTATCGTTTAATGTATGGTCTGTCTTATATATGTCTATGCATATCTCGTCTTACATGTCTATACATGTGTCTGTCTGTATGTTTATATGTTCCTTATCTCCGTCATTGTAACAAACACTTATCATACCACAATTTCGCATATATTTACCATAAAAATCCGGTTGTCCAGGTGCGAAATTCTGGTAATTCTCTAAAGACTTGTGGCTTGGCACCCATTCCCAAACTCGATCATGGAGCGTCGATGAGCCACCAGTCCATACTTCTGCGACTGTGGAGCCAGTTAAAAAATAGGAATCACCATTAGTATCTTTTTTTTTATCATACGAGGTGCGTTCAAGTCAAACCGGGACTTTTATATAAAGAAAAAAATGTTGTTTCATGTAATCAAAATGCACTTTATTTTTCGACATAATCTCATGAAACGTCTTATGCACTTATCCCAGTGTTTAAGTAATGCTTGGAAATCTTCAGCGTATATATCTGAACCAATCCAGAACAGCCTAGTTCACTTCATCATCAGTGCTGAAATGTTGACATTCCATGAGTCCAAACAGGAGGAAATCGCTTGGAGCGAGGTCTGGGCTATAATGTGGATGTGGCAATACATCACAGCCGAATTGCCGCAAATGGCCCATAGTGAGGTTTGCCGTATGAGGCCAAGCAGACTTGAACTATTCAATGCCAGTCGGAAGAGGAGAGCTGTCTTGGCATCCAGCGTTCACTAACCTTCCGAAACAACTGCATGTATTCATGACTATAAATGTTCACTGTACCCAGTAAAAACACTTGCCTCTTGTGTTATGAAACAACAGAAAGTATTCATGAATGAAAGTGTTCACTGTACCCAGTAAAACACTTGCCTCTTGTGTTATGCGTCGATTGTTCAGGATAAGGCGTTCCACAACCTGGATAGGTGCATGAATTAATGTGGTGTGTTGAGAGCCAAAATGGATCATCATTCACGAATGCTCGGCCTTCTCTTAAATCGTTGACACCATTCAAGCGTCTTACTGCGGTTAGTGTCTTAACACCGTATTGTGATTGTAGTCTTCTGTAAATTCCAGCAGGTTTCACGTCTTCTTCCCCCAAAAACGTTATCACAGGACGCTGTTCCATGCAAACACAAAGAGTGCTGTCTGAAATGTTTCTTTATCTGTCAAGTGACTGGCCCATGGTAAGTGGGCCACCTAGCAGTAGTAGGACACAGGTGCCCATAACTAATGAAAGCAGTTTCAGCACGCTATAACCCATTCAATTAGAACTAAAACAAAAAGTCCTGTTTTCATTTGAACACCTGTCACAGATATAAAGACATTGTTGGCCGAATGTTTTTTTTAAAATTAATATATTATTATTTGGATATTTATATCAGCAGCTGAAGACCTTTATGAAGTCAGGCATTGAACTCAATGTCAGTCTAACAACCCCTGCGACGCCTCCGGTGCCAAGTAGTATAAGGTTCTTTGTGAGAAACGGTTCTTTGTGTGATACGGTTTTGTTGGTGACAAACTTCTTTGGGTGACAAGTTCCTTTGGGTGACAAGGTTCTTTGGGTGACAAGGTTATTTGTGAGACACGGTTCTTTGTGTGATAAGGTTTTGTTGGTGACAAGGTTCTTTGTGGGACACGGTCCTTTGAGTGACAAGGTCCTTTGAGTGACAAGGTTCTTTGGGTGACAAGGTTCTTTGGGTGACAAGATCCTTTGGGTGACAAGGTCCTTTGGGTGACAAGGTCCTTTGGGTGACAAGGCTCTTTGGCTAACAAGGTTCTGTGGGTGACAAGGTTCTTTCTGTGACAAGATTCTTTCGGTGACAATTTTCTTTTGGTGACAAGGCTTTTGGGATGACAAGGTTCTTTGGGTTGCAAAGATATTTGGATGATAAGGTTGTTTGGTTGACAAGGTTCTTTTGATGACAAGGTTCTGGAGGTGACAATGTTCTTTGGGTGACAAGTTGTTGTGGGTGACAAGGTTCTTTGTGAGACACGGTTGTTTATGTGATACGGTTTTGTTGGTGACAAGATCCTTTGCGTGACAAGGTTCTTTGGGTGACAAGGTTCTTTTTGGGCGACAAAGTTCTTTGGGCGACAAGGTCCTTTGAGTCACAAGGTCCTTTGACTGACAAGGTTCTATGGGTGACAAGGTCCTTTGGTTGACAAGGTTCTTTGGGTGACAAGGTTCTTTCTGTGACAAGGTTCTTTTGGTGACAAGGTTTTTGGGGTGACAAGGTTCTTTGGGTGGCAAAGTCATTTGAGTGAGATTGTTCTTTGGGTGACACGGTTCTTTGGGTGACAAGGTTCTTTTGGTGACAAGGTTCTGGGGGTGACAGACACACAGACAGAGATAGACACAGATAGACAGAGATAGACAGATGGATAGATGGGTGGATGGATGGATATATAGATAGATAGATAGATAGATAGATAGATAGATATAGATAGATAGATAGATAGATAGATAGATAGATAGATAGATAGATAGATAGATAGATAGATAGATAGATAGATAGATAGATAGATAGATAGATAGATAGATAGATAGATAGATAGATAGATAGATAGATAGATAGATAGATAGATAGATAGATAGATCGATAGATAGATTGATTCTCCTTTAACCATAATGTGACCGTCAAAGAAGAAACAGAGAAGAAACCAGGCTATGGATGTGAGATGTTTTAGAAGACTCCTAAATGTCACATATGAAGACCGTTTCCCAAATGATAAAGCACTTCGAAGAATCGACAAGTTGACTTTACGTCGACATGCTAACAATGAACAAAAGGCCAAAGGTGACTTGAAATGGCTTCTTCTCGAGATCCGTGCAAATACTGGACATGGTACAAGGCAAGCGAAGGCGGGGACGTCGGAGAAAACGATGGGAGAAACCCATACAATAACGGACTAACCTACTTCCCGAGGAGGAACAACACGCAGCCGCAGACATAGTGGCGGAGGAGGTTTGGGGAGGTGTCAATATGGGTGCATAAACGACCTCAAGAGGTCACAGGATGAACAGGCATGTACCGGCCAACAAATGAATTTCGCAGTTGTATCCCTTGGACCAGAAAATATGTTGTGTATGTAAAGTGTTTTTCCTGTGACAGCTTATGGCTGCGAATCATGGACGATTACCAAAACTTCTAGACAAATAATCGAATCCTTGGAGTCAAAATGTTACCGAAAGATCCTCAGAATACCCTGGACAAAGAAAAAAACAAATGTAGACATTCGACAATTGAGCATAGCGGAGAACTGGTTTATCAATTACATTTTCGCTAGAAAATGCAAATACTTTGATCCCATCCAGAAACACAAAGAGATGATATTGGATAGAAGCAGATATTTAGTATGCAACAGACTTAACACGGATGAAGGATGATACGTTATCGTTGGATTTTGAAATAGAAAATGTGAGTTAATTGAAAATAGTTGAGGCAAAGAAAAACTAACATTTTTTTACAAAAAAGTTACAAATATTCAGAAAGAAGGAAACCTTGGAAGATTTATAAAATATTATATTAAATTCAGGCAATTTGAGGTAGGTGTGAAATATGGGCTCCAAAATACGAACGTACTAGGCACGAATCCAACGATGTACATTTTTATTAACTATCTTTCTTTTTTACAACTACCAGCCTACCTTTCTTAAAACTACCAATCTATCTTTCTTACAATCACCGAACTGCCTTTCTTACAACTGCCAACCGGCCTTTGAAAAAAACTACAAAATCTGCCTTTCTTAAAACTACCAACTAGTTTTTATTACAACCTATCTACAACCTATCTTTTTTGCAACAACCAGCCTGCCTTTCTTACAACTACCAAACTGCCTTTAAAATAACCTAACTACAACCTATGAATTATGTTAACTACTAACTTACCTTTGTTAAAACTACCAAACGATTTTTACAAATACAAACGTACCTTATCTTATTTTTAAAAAACCAAGCAGCTACCTTTCTTAAACTACCAACCAACTTTCTTACAAATTTCAACCTATCTTTCTTCCTGCTACCAACCTACCTTTCTTACAACTTCCAAACTACTTTTTATACAATCTACTAACCTACATTTCTTACAAACTAGTTACCATATACCTTTCTTACAACTACCTACTTGTCATTCTTGCAAACTAACTATCAACTTATCTCTTACAACCGCCTGACGTGTCCAGTTTGGTAGACATATGATTTTTTGTTCATTCAATCGCTTCTCTATAATGGCATCCTGCCGTACTACACACCTGTAACACCCAAATAGGTTAACAGTTGTAATACTAACGCTCTGTCATTGACATGCGGCTTCTTATTTCTTAATTGACCTGTACTTCTACAGGGGCAAATGCCCTGTGCAGATCCCAGCTCTGGTACAGCTCTGGGATGAGCTGGATGTAGCCGGGAAAAGGGTTTACTGATTAGCGGGCCAGGCTGGAGCAACTTAATACTCCGCCCTGCGTTGGGACAACGTCTTAAGGAGGGTAGCTAGCCGATGTTCGATTCCATTTTAGTAGACTCAAACACTAGAGCAAAGTAGACCCGCAGCATGTTATACGCCATCTATGCTGCTCTGAACAAACCACCTAACCATGGCCGGTGGTATGCTATGTCACACAGTTAGTCGTCTCTTAATGCTCTGTGTGAGTCAGTGGTCCTATTATTGTCCTTATCAAGCACAAAGAGCCGGTAGACCACTCGGGCTTACATTCAGCAGAAATTATATATATTAAAGTAATTTAATTATGTTATTAAATGAAAATATTATTTCATCAAAATATGGATATATCTTAGTCTTGTTGGCTTAAAATGACATAAAATACACACAATTTTGATAATGATTATTATTTACGATATCAGATACGTTATTAGACAACTACTTTCTAAGCATCATGTCCTTCGATCATGGAATGGGAAAGGTTTATCCTACTTGCTTGTCGTTTTCATTGTTTGTTCAATTATTAGTCTGAAACATCCAACAATAAAAATGGTGGTTTCTACTAGCTACATGTAGGTGGTAGCGAGAGCGGAGTGACATTAATGTCTAGTGAAACATCCTTAACAGCGAGAGCGGAGTGACATTAATGTCTAGTGAAACATCCTTAACAGCGAGAGCGGAGTGACATTAATGTCTAGTGAAACATCCTTAACAGCGAGGACGGAGTGACATTAATGTCTAGTGAAACATCCTTAACAGCGAGAGCGGAGTGACATTAATGTCTAGTGAAACATCCTTAACAGCGAGAGCGGAGTGACATTAATGTCTAGTGAAACATCCTTAACAGCGAGAGCGGAGTGACATTAATGTCTAGTGAAACATCCTTAACAGCGAGGACGGAGTGACATTAATGTCTAGTGAAACATCCTTAACAGCGAGAGCGGAGTGACATTAATGTCTAGTGAAACATCCTTAACAGCGAGAGCGGAGTGACATTAATGTCTAGTGAAACATCCTTAACAGCGAGAGCGGAGTGACATTAATGTCTAGTGAAACATCCTTAACAGCGAGAGCGGAGTGACATTAATGTCTAGTGAAACATCCTTAACAGCGAGAGTGGAGTGACATTAATGTCTAGTGAAACATCCTTAACAGCGAGAGCGGAGTGACATTAATGTCTAGTGAAACATCCTTAACAGCGAGAGCGGAGTGACATTAATGTCTAGTTTTCTCCTCCCGAGAAAACGACTTCCGAATTTTAAAGAAATTTCTAAAAACATTACCAAAAAATAACGTGTTTTGATAAACACGTACATTCTACATAATATTTCCTCACAACACGTTAATGTTTAACGTCGTAATAAAAATAACGCACATGCAAAAATCCAATGTGATATGTTAATGAATAAAGATAATGTATAAATTTGCACTGCAGGTATTTCTGAACGCACTATAAATAGATATTTCCCAGCAATCAACAGGAAGTGGTTTTTTTTGTTGTTTTTTTTGGTTTTTTGTGGGGTTTTCTTGCGTTCGCCTTATTTTATCTATTCCCCAAGGCGTGTGTGCGTTACACTGTGGTTTTTATTTTGCGCCTGTCGGCCCAGTGCATCCGACTTCAGCATGCATTTTATGTAAGGGTATGCTTCCTCCTGCATTTTCTAAGGGTTTGCTTCCCCGGGGTAACGGCCGGTGCTGTGATGGGGATCGAACTCAGCACCTTCTGGTTGTGAGCCGTGCCACTTAACCACTAGGCCACGCCGTCCCCCTCAGGAAGTGTTTAGAAATGACTCATTCTCCAAAGAAATATGTATGGAATCCTGATATATATTTTATGCCGCATAACTATCATAATTACAAAATACCACCGTCTCATTATTTCGTGGATTAGTTGCAGATGGTTGCCTACAATCTGGTCTTATATTCCTTAGAAAAATGTAAACTATGGTTGTCTGTATCATTAGTACGGCCTACCTACTAATAGGCATCACTACTTTTCTTTCAATCTATCTACTAACATTTTACTCGTACAAGCTATCAGTCGATCTTTCTGTTTCCTTATATTCGTACATCCTAGTTCCTGTTAAACATATACATTCATCTGCCATTCTTACAAAAGATACAGTAAAGTATAAGCGAAAGTTTCTTACAATTTCATACACACAACTCTTACATCTTAATTAACGACCTGCTTTTTTAAAACAACCTATATATCGACATGCCTCTCTTACAAAATATTTACATACCTCAATTTCTTACAATGTATTTACTGCCTATTAGTCGACCTTACAATATATGTGTCGATCTAATTGCTCTACAACTACCAGCCTACCTTTCCTACAGCTACCAGCCTACCTTTCCTACAAATACCAGCCTATATTTCCTGCAACTACCAACCTACCTTTCTTACAACTACCAACCTATATTTCCTGCAACTACCAACCTACCTTTCTTACAACTACCAACCTATATTTCCTGCAACTACCAACCTACCTTTCTTACAACTACCAAACTACTTTTCTTACAACTACCAGCCTACCATTTATACAACCTAACTACCAACCTACCTTTCTTACAACTTCAACCTAACTTTCTTGCAACTACCAGTGCACCTTTCCAACAACTACGACCAACCTACCTGTTATACAACTACTAACCTACCTTTCTTACATCTACCAACCTACCTTTCTTACAGCTACCAATCTACCTTTCTTTCAAACCTAATATACAACATGCATGCCTTACAATTTATGTACCGGAAAGCTAATCTTTAAATGCATCTAACGACGTACTTACAGTACAGTTCAATTTCCTACCTACTTGTTTTTCAATATTTCTGTTGCTCTCTTTCACTCTCTCTCTCTCTCGCTCTCTCTCTCCCTCTCTCCCTCTCTCTATCTCTCTATTTGTTTCACAATATGGCTACCAACCTATCTGTTTACCCCACAACAGCATCGTCATCATCATCAGGTGCCATATTCACAACGGAGGATGACGGAATGGATCTCCATTTGTCTCCGTATCTCGCCAGCCTGGTATAGTCAATCAAATTGTGTCCCGACAACATTAATGGCGTCTGTCCATCTGCACCTCTGTCGACCTTTGGCTCTTTTGCTCTCAACTTTGCCCTCCAAAATAACCTTTAGCAGATTGTCATGGCGCTTGACATGACCAAAATACTTAATGTTTCTACTTTTTATTTCCTTCAGAAATATCTGTTCCACCTGGAGTTGTTCCAGAACCTCATTATTGGTTTTCCGATCTTTCCAAGAAACTCGTCCGTCTTCTCAATACCCACATTTCAAAGGCCTCAATACGCTTCTGAATGGTGAGGCCCTTCCATTGCACTTTGGTTGGGCTAGCTTCTGAGGGCGCACAAACCTAGCATAGGTACATACAGACGCACACATGCATCCAAGCACTGGTTTACGCGTCCTGATATCGCCTAATGGAGATTTTTTTTTTTTTTGCTAAGATGTTTCCCTCACTAGTTTCTACTGGCGGAGGCGCGCCATTTTCCACCCCAGACCGTAGTCCATTGGGCGATATCAGGACGCATAAACCAGTGCTTGGATGCATGTGTGCGTCTGTATGTACCTATGCTAGGTTTGTGCGCCCTCAGAAGCTAGCCCAACCAAAGTGCAATGGAAGGGCCTCACCATGAGGGTGCGTGTGAAAGTTGTGCAAGTTGTGTGACTGTAGGACAGAGTCAAATGAAACAGAGTGAGGTGAGAAGAGAGAGAAAGGGAAGAGTTGCCTCCAGGGTGAGATCCTTCACCCTCCGCCCAGTGCTCTCGCCTAATGGACTACGGTCTGGGGTAGAAAATAGCGCGCCTCCGCCAGTAGAAACTATTGAGGCAAACATCTAAGCAACAACATTCTCCATTTTGTTTGTCGTGGTCCAGGTTTCTACTCCATAAAATAAAACTGAATGCCCACAGCATATAATGATTCTCATTTTGAAGAACTGAGATATCAGCTTTGACAGAAGTGTATCTCTCTAAGATCTGAGATATCAGCTTTGACAGAAGTGTATCTCTCTAAGATCGGAGATATCAGCTTTGACAGAAGTGTATCTCTCTAAGAACGGATATTTCAGCTTTGACAGAAGTGTATCTCTCTAATATCGGAGATATCAGCTTTGAAAGAAGTGTATCTCTCTAAGATCGGAGATATCAGCTTTGACAGAAGTGTATCTCTCTAAGATCGGAGATATCAGCTTTGACAGAAGTGTATCTCTCTAAGTTCTGTGATATCAGCTTTGACAGAAGTGTATCTCTCTAAGATCTGAGATACCAGCTTTGACAGAAGTTTATCTCTCTAAGATCGGAGATATCAGCTTTGACAGAAGTGTATCTCTCTAAGATCGGAGATATCAGCTTTGACAGAAGTGTATCTCTCTAAGATCGGAGATATCAGCTTTGACAGAAGTGTATCTCTCTAAGAACGGATATTTCAGCTTTGACAGAAGTGTATCTCTCTAATATCGGAGATATCAGCTTTGAAAGAAGTGTATCTCTCTAAGATCGGAGATATCAGCTTTGACAGAAGTGTATCTCTCTAAGATCGGAGATATCAGCTTTGACAGAAGTGTATCTCTCTAAGTTCTGTGATATCAGCTTTGACAGAAGTGTATCTCTCTAAGATCTGAGATACCAGCTTTGACAGAAGTTTATCTCTCTAAGATCTGAGATATCAGCTTTGACAGAAGTGTATCTCTCTAAGATCGGAGATATCAGCTTTGACAGAATTGTATCTCTCTAAGATCGGAGATATCAGCTTTGACAGAAGTGTATCTCTCTAAGATCGGAGATATCAGCTTTGACAGAAGTGTATCTCTCTAAGATCGGAGATATCAGCTTTGACAGAAGTGTATCTCTCTAAGATCGGAGATATCAGCTTTGACAGAAGAGTATCTCTTTAAGATCGGAGATATCATCTTTGACAGAAGTGTATCTCTCTAACATCGGAGATATCAGCTGTGACAGAAGTGTATCTCTCTAAGATCGGAGATATCAGCTTTGACAGAAGTGTATCTCTCTAAGATCGGAGATATCAGCTTTGACAGAAGTGTATCTCTCTAAGATCGGAGATATCAGCTTTGACAGAAGTGTATCTCTCTAAGATCTGAGATATCAGCTTTGACAGAAGTGTATCTCTCTAAGATCGGAGATATCAGCTTTGACAGAAGTGTATCTCTCTAAGATCGGAGATATCAGCTTTGACAGAAGTGTATCTCTCTAAGATCGGAGATATCAGCTTTGACAGAAGTATATCTCTCTAAGATCGGAGATATCAGCTTTGACAGAAGTGTATCTCTCTAAGATCGGAGATATCAGCTTTGACAGAAGTTTATCTCTCTAAGATCGGAGATATCAGCTTTGACAGAAGTGTATCTCTCTAAGATCTGAGATATCAGCTTTGACAGAAGTGTATCTCTCTAAGATCGGAGATATCAACTTTGACAGAAGTGTATCTCTCTAAGATCGGAGATATCATCTTTGACAGAAGTGTATCTCTCTAAGATCGGAGATATCAGCTTTGACAGAAGTGTATCTCTCTAAGATCGGAGATATCAGCTTTGACAAAAGTGTATCTCTCTAAGATCGGAGATATCAGCTTTGACAGAAGTGTATCTCTCTAAGATCGGAGATATCAGCTTTGACAGAAGTGTATCTCTCTAAGATCGGAGATATCAGCTTTGACAGAAGTGTATCTCTTTAAGATCGGAGATATCAGCTTTGACAGAAGTGTATCTCTCTAAGATCGGAGATATCAGCTTTGACAGAAGTGTATCTCTCTAAGATCGGAGATATCAGCTCTGACAGAAGTGTATCTCTCTAAGATCTGAGATATCTTGCTCTAACAGAAGTGTATCTCTCTAAGATCGGAAAATCAGCTTTGTCAGAAGTGTATCTCTCGTACTGTTAAATATATTGTTGGACATTGCAATTTTTTTATGATCTCCCTTTTGCATTTGTCATCAATCTGTAATTATTGGTTTGTTGTACACCGTGTGGAGGTGTAAAAGGGTCTCGGCAGCTTATTTTCGCGGGCCTTGACGCTAACAGTTAACTATGAGTCTCTGAGTCGCTTCAGCTCAAGCGTTTTCATCGACCTTGATTAATAAAATAGAAAACTAGTTTCATTTTGGAATTATTTCGTTATATTTAACTTTCTATTTTTATAGAACAGGACTTCAAATGAAAAACATTAAAGTGGGATAGAAATGATGAAAACCTTCCTTTTACAATATAACGTGTTAATATATGTAATACGGATGTCAAGAGTATCCTGTACGTGTCATT
>JAVGWX010000020.1:14644391-14726891 GCA_036924085.1 Ariolimax columbianus | reverse complement strand
AGATGATTTTATTTTTCTCACACCAAGGTATGGCAAATGTTGTTGAATGGTGTTCATTGTATTAATAGTCATAGAGGAGAACCATGGGTCGGTAGCAAGGAGGACAAGCTGCATATGGGGAGCACAGAGCAGATATAAGCTCGTCGGGGGAACAGAAGAAACAGATACGGAGACTTTTTGGTCTCGAGGTAAAGTGGTCTCGAGGTAAAGTGTTCACCTTGGGTGCTGGAGGTCGTGGGTTCAAATCGTGGTATAGATTGGGCTTGTTTTCACGTTGTACTCATCCGTTTAAATGTGTCCCCGATCTCTGAGTAGTGAGATCAGACATCCTCGTGCAGTGGTGAGCACATTAAAAATCCCTTGTTAGTTGGAAATCGAAAATAGTAGGCTGTTTGGCAGCTGCTTGGACAAAATTCAAGTTTAAAATCGACTCAAAATTTTTAAAGAGTTCTCGCATCACAGAGAAAATGTCGACAAAATCAGAATGTGTGGCTATAACATTAGGACTGGGTTATGTGGTTAGCGGAGCAGCATGGATGGCACCTGACAGGCTCAGGGTCTACCTTTATTCTAATTTGCGCTTCCACTACCAACAATTCTAAAGATAGACGATCGTATATGCCAGAGACTACCAACCTAACGGTTTGTTACAGATACTGGAATTGACCTACCAAGTCCCCAGCGAATGTGGACATTCGTAAACAACAACAACAACAACAACAACAACAACAACAACAACAACAACAACAACGACACAAGAGGACTGAAGATAAAAGGATAGACAGGGACTGCTTAAATATGTCGCTGAAAAGCTTCAACGTTGATGTCACTTCCTTGAAGATGCATGCACAGAACTTTTCCGTTTGCCCGCTGGCAGCACACAAAGTGATCACAGGACAGAGCGAAATATCTTCACGGAGAATCAGAGAAAGCGAGCCGCCCTAGAGAACAGAGCGAACGACGACCTTAACTTCTCGTTTTTATACTGGTTTAGAATACTCAGCAGAGTCAAAAACTACCAGTTTCATTTACATTTCATTGGTCTAAAAGCTTTGTGCACCCAATCTATTCTTAAATGCATTAATCGTCCCTGCCTGCACTACTTCCTGTGGCAATGCGTTTCAAGCATTCACGACTCTCTGACTAAAAACAAATATTTCCTAATATCTAACACCCCACGACTATGTGCATGCCAAGAGCGGTAACGGCTGTTCTTCCAGGATTTGAACTAAGAGCCATACGAGATAACACCTTGCAGTATAAGTCTGATTCTGTCGCCATCTTCACTTGCAAGTGTCACAGGACTAACTTTACAGCCATCTTCTTGTTGTTTCGAATACACATAATAAGTAGGTTGACTCTCTTGTGCACCCTGAAAAGGACGTTAAGTAGCTCTGCTCACATCCCGAGCTTGCTGAGGAAGGTAGACCGGGGTCTCCCAGGTGGTTCTGCTATACTTGGCGTCTTCTATCGGTCACTATTACGGGGATCACGTCGATCCCTCACCTTGTTAGCCAGCTGCTATGAAAACAACTCGTTTGCATGGAGTGCTACAAGGAAGACGAGGTGAGAATCTTGACCAGTATATTGCGCCTGACCCTGGCTAACATTGTCTGATCATTATATATTTCCTGACCAGAGTCTTCCTCTATTTACATTCATCTTAAATAGCTTAATATTTTTATTTCATGGAGAATGCTGCAGAGTTCCATATTAGGCGCAGAGAGTTAAGAGCAAATCAAGCCTCATTGATGCTGGCGTTAACATCTTGGTTTGTTCTTCCATCTTTGTCAATGTTACTTTCGAGACACATATCTAGGGATGGTAATAGACAGCAAGGGAGGAATCAAAAAAGAGTTAACTGTACGAAGGCCAGCGGCTGGTAAGACTTTTCCATGTAATAAACAGAGGATTTCTCAGCAAAAGAGAATTAAGCAAGAAAACAAAGATGGATGTATACCGCTTGACCTATGTGCGTGTTCTGACATATGGATGTGAGTCATGTATATCGACCACAGCCCAAGAAAAGCAAAGACATACTTAAGAATTGAGGTACCCCAGAAAGGTGTTCCGGTGACGAAAAGGGACAAGATGCATAACTAGACAATACATAGCAATCTCGAAGTCCAACCCCTGCAGACACGAGTGGAGCAGTCTCATGTACATTGGTTTGGCCATGTATGTAGAATGGAAGAAGACCGGATATCAAGATGGTCATGGTATATAAAAGGTCAAGGACGCAGACCCCCAGGATGTCCCAAAGTACGTTAGGAAGACAACATACGACAGTCGATAAGTGACTGAGGGCTGAATTGGAAATAGACCAGGAAAAAGACGGAGGATAGAACAGTATGGCGTTCTCTCTGGCAAACCTCTACACCTCATGGTAGAAGAGGAGCAACTAAGTAAGTACTTCCCAGACAGGTACAATTGTGAACATCTCCAATTATCTGGCCATCTATTGTTAACACGCTCCCAGAATTGACCAATATTTATTATCATGGAGAGTTTTTGCTCTCTGCCGTTCTTGGCCGATTTATATAGAACAATGCCAGAAGTTGTTTCCTTTGAATGTTATTGTCTGCCTTATTGTTAGATGTGTCTACGTGATCTATCCACACATGCTGTGATGTGCTGGACTTATGAGATGGAATGTAATAATAACAGCTGTTTTATTTTTTCTCTCTTCAAAATAGTCAGTTTCTGGTTCTAAGAATCGTCATCAGTGCACTCTGGGCATACCTATAGGTGCTCAGTTTCTCTCAGCAAATGGCACAGGGTATGGATGCTGATGTCCATGTAGCTCGCTGGTTGTACACTCTCTTGCTCCGTCCTCTATGCGCCCAACTCCGCTCGAACCTCGTTTAATGTCGAATTTTTGCGGACTTTCGATTGCTGCGTCATCTATTGCAGTGTTCTCATCTAACCGGTGGCTATTGATTGATTTCAATGTCATTCCTATCCATTACTAACGTGCCCATGATGGGAGCTTGTGAAGCCATGATGTCAGCTCTTTCGTTGCCATGAACCATTGCATTACCAGGACAGTAGATCCAGGTCAACCCCTGGAGATGTGAGGCCTCAACAGCTGCTATCCACTCGTACAAAAGTCATGCCTTCTGTACCTTCTGGAGTTCGGCTTGCAAATCTGTCACGAGGGCTACTCTTGTTAAAGAAATCTCAGCGCTGAGGTCACTGTTTCTGTCTCCATTCTCAAACTTGAGCTTGTTGATATGTATGCCCTACTGCACTCGACAACGACCTATCCTCTCACTCTAGCCGAGAAGCTAGAGAAGTGGAAAAGAGAAGGAAGAGGAGGTGGGAGTGGAGGCAGAGAAGGGGACTGGACATGTCCTGACTCAGATTGTGGAAACAAGAACTTTGCTTATAGAACAAAGTGTCAGAAATGTGATGCACCAAAGCCAGATACTGGGAGCGATGCCGGAAATAGAGAAAGACACCATAACAGATGCCCTACCAAATAGTGTAGGTAACATTGGAAATATTAAATTAGTCACCACTAAAACTACTGAAATAAAACAAGAATATTTTCAAGAAGGACACTTCTTCTTCTTCTTTTTTGATGAACTGATGCTAGGCTTCAGGTCCATCGAGGTTCACGAAGAAAACTGCATTTCAGGTCTTCATCTATCCCCCACAGCTTTTGAGCATGGTTGCTCTCTTGGGCCAGTCTGCCTCTCTTTGGTCTGCATAAATGGGTCAGTCCTGCAGGAACTGTTAATGGTGTTTGCTAGGGTGTTTCGCAATCGCACGTGGCGGTGTCTTCAAGGCCAATTCCAGGTGGACCTTGATTCATGCTATGTTTCATTCTGAAGATTTGTGTCCCCCAATCTCTGCCAAGTTTGTCTATGCTGTCATTTTCTGACTTGTACTCTTTGTTATGGTCTCTCAAATTCGTCTTCATTGATGGTTTGATGAGTGTATTTGCTTCTCTACAGCAAGTCACCTAGTCCGGCTTCTGCAGGATTATCTGTCTTCCCAATTCTAAATATCCTACAGTGAGTCGGAATTCACCGTAGGACTAGATATGTTTTTTTGGGAGCAGCAATCCAATGTTGTTTTTTATTTTGTGTGAGAGTCTATCTTATTTGGGACTTTAGATGACTTGACGTATGCTCCTGAAGTCTGATAGAATTGCCGGTTTTTTATGTACTTGTAGTTGTGTACCTTTTATATTTTGGTTATTAAAAGCCTGAATTGCTGAATGTACAGCTGCTGTTTCAACTCTGAAATTGGAACCGTTTCTCCTCCTGGTATGAAGTGGTTTTCCATGTCTCCTGTTGGAGTGTGCGATGTAGAAAATTGTCTCCCCTTTTTGTGCTCTCCGTGTTTAGGGGTGCCTAGGGTACTTCCTCTTGAGGTCCTGCAGAACGTTGATTTTGTGTTCTGTTCTTGAATGCTCACTTTTCTTTGCTATCTCTAGATTATTTTGACCATCCCTGGCTCTGTATCCATTGTTCTGGGATGAGTGTTTTTCCCTTTTCGATTTCAGAAGCAAGAGACAGAACTAGCTTTTGTTTGTTTGACTGAATTTATTTTTCTAGCATATGAAAGCACACTGACTCTATAATATATATTGACTTCAAACTTTATTTTGAATGGAGACATCTTTTTATTTTCCGATGTCGTTTTATCTTCAAATATTTAATCGCAACTTACAGAGGATAGACAGTAGACATATATAATTTCTAAAAAGCCACATACATTTTTTTTCACTCAATGAGACAAGAGAAAATTTTGAAATAATGAATGACATGTTCTTAGAAAATTGAAAGTGTAAAAGAAAAATTGAATGTGTTTTTTTTTTAATATGCCAGATAATATATACAGCTCCGTTTGTTGTGTATCAGTTTATGACGTCCTCTAGGCTCAAGAAAGCAGTGATAGACTTCTTTGGATGTATCCGTTCAACAGTTAATAGCGGAAACTTTGAAACAAAACAAAGATAAATATGGTAAATATTAAAAGAAACATATGACAAGTCAGATTAACAAACAATGCAAGTTTCAAACTAATATAAGCTACAGGAGATACCATTCCGATATTGTGATTGGGTCACCACACAACTTGTATGATGTCATTAACGCTAATAATAGTGACAGATAATAACTTCAGGATTATATGGTTGCGTGTCCACACAACTTGTATGATGTCATTAACGCTAATAATAGTGACAGATAATAACTTCAGGATTATATGGTTGCGTGTCCACACAACTTGTATGATATCGTAGACGCTAATAATAGTGATAGATAATAACTTCAGGATTATATGGTTGGGTGTCCACACAACGTGAATGGCATCGTAGACGCTAGTAATCGATGCCTGCATCATTCATATCCGACTTGCACACATCCTTATACCGAAGTAGTGGCCGGCTCCGAGACCTTTTCCCCAACTTTAAATCCCCATAGAGAAGATATTTTGATATTCTGTCAAGATCCATCCTCCGAATATGTCCCAGCCATAGTGGCCTTCGATGACTAAGCATGGAAAAGATTGTGACATCGTCCGTTCTCTCCAACACCTCTGCGTTGGTGACCTTGTCTTGCCACCTAACCCCTAGAATTCTGCGCAGGCACCTCATGCGATAGCTATTTATCCACCTCTCCTGGTCCATATACGTAGACCATGTCTTACTGCCAATAAGAAGAGTACTGAGGACACAGGCCTGGTAAACAAGTGTTTTTGTTTTAACAGTGAGCTTCTTGTTATCCCAGAACCTTTTTGTTAATCTGCTTGTTGTTGCTGCCTTGCCTATCCTGATATTGATCTCTTGGTCTAGGGATAGTTTATTATTGACTGCGGATTCCAAGTGCGCAAAATGATTTACTACATCGATAACCTCATGAGTAATGGAGATTACCGGTAGTTTATTTACCCTTGGATCATAACTTGTATTTTCGTTTTGCTGATTGTTAACCCGAACTCATAGCTGGCATCCACAAATGCACAGATAGTAAGCTGTTCAGTTCCTCCTCTGAGTGAGCATCATCCGCAAAGAGCAGTTCTCTCATCAGCACCCTGTTTATCTTTGTCTCGGCTTTCAGCCTTTGGGAATTAAATAGGCCCCCATCATGAAGATACCACCTTCCTGGTCACTAAATGCATGCTTCAAGAGAAGTGGGAAATATACTCCACAGAGGATTGGACCAAGTACAACTATATTTATATCATCACATCAATCAACTCCTTATTAATACTAACAATCTGCCTTCTACCCGTTAACCAAATTTATATTCAATTAGCATCTCCACCACCTATGTCATGTGATTGCATCTACCGAAACAATCTGTGATAAGGTACTCTATCAAAGGCCTTTGCAAAATCCAGATAAATAACATCTACCTGCCCTCCAGCATCTACCATTTTGGTAACCTCCTCCATGAATTCTAATACATTCGTTAAGCACGATCTCCCCTTAGATAACCAATGGCGACTCGTCCTGGTGAGATTAAACTTGTCCAAGTGCATAACTATGTTACCTTTGATAATTGACTCTACAATAAAAACCAGTAAGAGAATAAACCATATTACTCACATCTTTTGACAGACGAACGTATTGAGCTTTGTACAACTCTTAGAACTCCACTTGTAACCAGAGTCTCGTGTTAATTCTAAGCAGTAGTCCTTATCAGCTAAGGAAGATATAAAGAATACAATTATGCCCACATGCAGAATGTGATATGTTAGCGTACAGACCAAAGCTTTGGTAATATTCACAGAACTTTGGGAAATAAATATGATAATAAATGGAGTTATAATCGAACAAGAAAAAATGTTTAAATATTTGGACCAAACTATAACAGAAGATGCCCGAAATGCACTGTATGGGGCTGAAACACGGATTCTGGTAAAGAAAGATGAAAAAAGATTGGAATCGTTTCAAATGTAGTGCTACGTTAAGATATAAAGAGATCGACGAAAAATGATCAAATCACAATATGCTCACTAAAGTGGGCGCACAAAGACCAATATTGCATATGGTACAACAACGTTGTTTGAGTTGGCTTCGCCACAATATGAGATATGAAAGTCTTGTACAGAAGAGACTAGAGGACAATATTCAAGGGAATAGAGGACTCGGGCGTCCAAAATTCAATTTTACGTCTCAGGCCTGCAGGGACATTAAAGTGCGCGCCGATGCTGAAATGAAGAGAGCTGCAGAGGGTAGTTTGAAATGGAGAGACAGACTCAGACAACCGTACAACCAGTCTTGGGACTGATCAACCAAATTATGGTGAGCGTATATATATATATATATATATATATATATATATATATATATATATATATATATATATATATACACACACACACAATCATAATTCTTCCTTTTTGTCCGTCCACAAAATTTGTCCGTCCACACAATTTGTCCGTCCACACCATTTGTCCGTCCATGCTTTATTGGTCAGTGTACCAAAACAGTCAAATGTTTTTCTTAGTACCAAAACTGAAAACAAATTGTCACATGCAGACAACAATATAACTTTAACATTTAAACATTATTTAGTTTTAAATAAAAGATGGACTATTAAATTTACTTTAAAAATGGTAATCAAAATATATTAATGTTTCTCTTGGGTCTTATTACGCTCCAATGACATGAAGCTAGCACCTTTCTTTCCCAATCAACATGTGAGAAAACATGTGCCCTTTAAACGTTTGGCCGTGGCAATGAAGAAGTTAAACAACATGCACAATCTAAGGCATAATACTAACAAACACCTGAAACAAGATTCTGATGACATGTATATGCACTGTGGCAATGTACGGGACTATAGACATGGACTATGACACAAGCAGCAAGAAAGAAAATTAGAGTGTTCGAAACAAAATGTTCCTGAAGAATCCTAAAAATTCCTTGGATAAAGAAAGTGACAAATAAAGACATCATAGAAGACCTGAATGTTGAAGAAAACTGACTCTTGAACAATATTATGTTTCGGAAATTGTTTTCATTCGGCCATGTCAAAGGTCAGAACGGATTCGAAAGAACGGTCATGGAGGGCATAGGACCTGGAAGGCGACGCAGGGGTAAACCAAGTCGAAGCTGGATACACAATACCAAGGACACTCTAAACATGAACTTGTAGCAGGTGGGAAGATTGACTGCAGACCGAGATTCATATCGGCTGGCTATGATGAGAGTGAGGTTCTATAAAGGACATGCTATATGATGATGATTGATTATTGATTGACATCCTGTCATTCTCGAAAGACAATGGACCCCGCTAGAGAGAGGCCTTAGTCAGTTGACCCTGCTTTTGCCATACACGATTTGAGTCCCCCTGCTTGCAAGCCAGCACCCAGAGTCTGGCTCTAGCCAGGTCTGTCTTTTGCAAGTTCCTCTCAGTTACAGTTGTTCATATCCACCGCTTTCAGGTCACGCTTGCAAACCACTTTGTAGCAAAGGAAGTGTCTACCTTTGCTACGGCTGACCGTGACCTAGTCTCTGTAAAGGATATCTTTTGAAATTCGTCCGTCACCCACGAGACCAAGTCATCGAAAGCGGTCCAACCATGACCTACTCTAGATCATGACCTACTCTAGATCATGACCTACTCTAAACTACAGATGGCCATGGTCCAACACATCGGTGCTTGTCACTTTGTCACTCCATGAAATTCCAAGTATGCACATCAAGCAGCGCGTATGAAAAACATTTAGCCTATATATATATATATATATATATATATATATATATATATATATATATATATATATATATATATATATATATATACATATACATATATGTGTGTATGTGTGTGTATATGTGTGTATGTATGTATGTATATGTATATATATATATATATATATATATATATTTATATGTGTATGTGTGTATATATTAATCTTTAGTTGTTCCCATTTGGAAGAGACCAGGAAACACAAGAGACTGACACATGCAGCGTACTGTCTCTCTTGAGCCATATAAGTAAAATGTACATGAATATCCTGGAAAACAAGTCCAATAGTCAAAAGACAATTATGTCACACTGTGAGGGCCCCAAGCGGATTCACTAATTGGTCTGTAGTTAAGACAGGGATGTGTACTATCACGAATCTTGTTCATTGTATACATGGATCGAACACCAACTGAAGCTAAACCAGAAACCAACACTATGAACGAGCTCCTTATTTCAGAAGATCAGAGTATCTTTCAGATGAGTATCAGTTCCAAGACCATCGTAATGTCTTATCAATGCCTACGATAGATATAAGATAAGGATTAGTACAGTCAAAACAGAAACAATGAAAATCATCAACATAGAGAAAACAAAAAATATTCAGGTAAAAAACATAGAACTTAAAGAAGTCTGAGAATTCAAATACTTGGGCAGCGTGTTCACACAAGATGGAAGGCTAGATAGGTAAAATCAAGAATACAGAAAGCTAATGCGATTACCTATCAGCTATCCTCATTACAAGGACACAAACAGATTCCAATGAAGACAAAGAGACATTTGCAAAAATTGTGTTTTTACACCAACTCTCCGCTAACAGTGTTAGATATGGACTCTCACCAAGGAACAAGTAAGAAAAATCATGATATGCGAAATGAGATGTTTGTGAAAAGCTGTCGTTGTCACAAGGATGGCCAGAGCACGAAACTAAGAAATCAGACAGAAAGTTGATGCAACACCGTGCGAGGAAAATAGGGAAAGGCAGAGAATAAACTGATTCAAACATCTGACATGAATTAAACCAAATTTGTCAGCAGCGCGTGTCTTCAATTCCATATATTAGGGTTGCAGGGCAAGAGGCAGACCAAGAAAAATATAGATAGATGCTGTTTCACCTGACCCTGCCTAACAAAGCCTGATCAGTGGCTTTTGTCTGACCGGACGTCAGCTTCCTCTCCCGTAAACACATGTTTGAGCGATGTAATTCTTCTGACGATGTCTGTCTGTGCGTCAATCAGATTGTGTATCCCCCTTTCAGTCTTACTGTCTGTATGACTATCACCTTTGGTTATCTGTTTGTCTGTCTCCTGGTCTGACTGTCTACCAGCATAACGTATGTCTATTTTTGTTTCTAAGAATCAACGTCACTGCACTCCGGGCACACCCATAGGGGTCCAGCCAATCTCAGCAAATGGTGTAGTGTATGGGTGCTTTAGGGTCCTGATGCTCGCTGGTTGTACACACTCTTGCTCCATCCTCTCATGGTACCCACTCCGCTCAAGCCTTGTTTAATATAAAAACGTTGCAGTCTGTGGATTGCTGCTTCAGCTATCGCAGCGTCCTCATCCAGCAGACGGTCATTGGTTGATTTCAAAATGACATTCCATCACTAACGTGCCCATGATGGGAGCCTGTGAAGCCACGATGACAGGTCTTTCGTTCCCCTGATCCTCAGCACGATCAGGACAGTAGATCCATGTCAACCCCTGGAGGTTTGAGGCCTTAACAGCTGCTATCCACTCGTACCTAATACATCCCTTCTGTACCTTCCGAAGAACGGCTTGCACGTCTGTAACGATGGCTGAACCTTGTTAAAGAAGTATCTGATATCCATCTCAACGCTGAGGTCACTGCTGTATCTTCATTCTCAACTGAAGGTTGTTGACATGCACGCCTAAAATACTGCCACCATTCGCTTTCTTTCTCCCAATTCCCCCGCCTATGTCAAGATGACGACGACTTCCTTCTCAGGGCCCACGAAATGCTTGACTTCTTCTACGAGCAACTCTACCCTGAGACCACTCTCTCCTCCGTCCTCCAGCGGGGTCTCCCTATCTCCAGTCACGACTCTCTCACTCCCACTCACCGCTTTCCCTCTGACCGTGTAAAACGTGTCTTACGTTTCACCCTCATTACTCCCCTATCCATGATATCTTATTCCACAAGCTCTCGATTCCCCCACTCTAATCCTGCCACTCGTAAAGTTGTTCCTGATCCTCCCCTTGTCGCCTACAAACGGGACTAAAACCTGATGGACTTGCTGGTCAGTAGTCGCCTACACACCAGTCCTCATATCCATCCAGGCATCAGGCTGTGCAAAAATTCAGGTGGATGTGTTAACTGCCCTCAAGTCATCCTCTCTCGCTTCATTACCTTTCCCAAAGCTCTTCATCAAATAGAGATTCACATGTCATTCTCATAACCTCATCAATTCCATCATATGCCGTCAGTGTGGTATGACATACATTGGGGAGACTGATATGGAACTGCGCGAGCGTTTCCGCCAACACCTCAATGATATTCATAAATGCACGGGTTCCCCATTTGGCAGCCACTTCAATGGCACTGGGCACCAGGGTAAGGCTGACGTTAGTGTCACAGGCATAGTTTCATGCTTCTCTGACGATTGAGAGCAGACATATCTCCAGCATGGGTTGCCTCCAACCAAATGACATTAATATCTTCCATACCTTTTCTTATATTCTCATACTGGCATCATCTATGTGTCTTTATCGCCCCCCCCCCCTTCCCTAACCTTATATTAACACCCCCCCCCCCCCCATTCCGTCGTATATCATTTTCTTTTTGTTCTTGAGAACTTGTTCACTATTTTGTCTTTTCTGTCTTTGGCCGCCACTAACTTATCCGACCACTTCCCATTCACTTCTTTCGCTCTACTGGCCACCTTCTCTAACCGTTATCCGTCATTTAGAGTCAAGCCCTCGACCTGATAAGTCGCATTGTACGATAATAAACCTGTTAAATACACTCTTTTTTCCTTCTATATTGACATACACGTATCCATCCATTCTTACATGATTTGCTGGTTCAGCAATGTTGTTATTTTGTTGTTCCTGATAAAGGCCTGTTGGTCGTAACGTAGCTTTCGTTTGTGTTCTCGTCTTGGTGCGGAATCTGACCATACCCATTAAAAAAATTGTGATTACATTTAATTTTAATCAACTTAAACAATTTTGTTTCATTTTTTGGGTGTATTTTTCCTGCTTTTTGAATGATCTGCTGCACTCGGCAACGACCTGTCCTCTCACTCTAGCAAAGCGGCCCCATCCTAATGCCCGGCTGCGCAGCACTGATCCATCAGCAGGGCTTGACATATTTTAGGGTGGCTCACCAGTCAGTCAAAAAATCAGCATGGTCGGACTTCACTCACACAGTTTATGTTAACAAATTTAAACTAGATACAAATTCACCTGCTTTTCTAAATAACACAGAGCACCAAAACCAAAATATATTGTCTCACTTACACAGTATTAGCCTATTCCTTTTAAAGAAAAAACGCACTGCTGTCAGATGCATGGCGTGTGTGTGCTTGAACATGCTTGGTAGTTTTAGCACTGAAGTATCATTTAGCAATGATCTTAGTAGGTTTAAACTGTGGTACTGGAGGTCCATTTACATTCTCCATCATAAGCATACGCTAGCTTATGTACAATCCATTCAAACTGTAATATAATTAATAATCGTGCGAGAGTCGTCATGTAGTAACGATTAAAAACGCAATTAACAATTAAAAATGGATATTTATTTACTCGTCAAGCAAACATATTTACTCGTCTCAGACGAGCAGACGAGTGCTTTTGTCAATCCCTGTCCATCAGTGTATATGACTCCATCACTGTTTTGTCTGTTCTTCTTAATCAGCTGATGCTAAACTCAACTAACATAAACTCAGCCAGCATGATATTTCTACTTACGATTGCTGGGTTCTCCGGGTCCCCAGTTATTAAATGTCCCAATAACTATATCGTAGTTCGGTAACCAAATCCAGGACGTGCTGGTGTCTGCATATCCGCCCGTCCAGGTGGCATCAACTGTGACATAAGAACAACATGGGGACTTTACGACATGTGTTTGCTAATTTTCGTAAAAGTTGGAGCTCATTAAATACTCAATACAGGCAATGGCTCAGTCAGTGACGCCAAAATATCAGCTCTTTATTGACGCTATCCCCAGTGTTGTAAGTAGGTTGGTAAAACGCTAGATATGCAGGTAAAAATATAAGTGGATAGGTAAATATGTAGGTAATTTTGTACGAGAGGCGTTCAAATCAAGCGGGGACTTTTTGTTCTAGTTCTACCTGAATGGGTTATAGCGTGCTGGAACTACTATCATTAGTTAGAGGCTCTTGTGTCGTATTACTGCTAGGTGACCCACTTGCCATTGGACAATCACATAACAAATAAATAAAAATGGTGGACAACACTGTTAGGACTTGCATGGAACAGCGTGTTGTGGTAACGTTTCTTGTGAAAGAAGGCGTGAAACCTGTGGAAATTTACTGAAGACTTCAATCACAATACGGTGATGAGACACTGAGCCGCAGTAGAACATTTGAATGGTGGAAACGTTTTAAGAGAAGGCCCTACATCCGTTGAGTGATGATCCCGCCCTAGTGGCTCTAAACCCACCACAGCCATTCCTGTGAATATCCAGATTGTGGAACGCCTTATCATGAATGTAGATTTTCTAATCCGTGGTGTCATTATCAGCAGTGAACATTATATGTACATTTTGAGTAATGTGCATAACCGTCTGCGAAAAAAACCACCTAGTTGGATCACAAAGGGCGTCCTTTTTCTGCAAGAATATCGTTCGACCTCATACGGATCAGCTCACTATGTGCTATGTGCAGCAACGCGACTGGGAGGTATTGCCACATCTACCTTACAGCACAGATCTCGCTTCAAGCGATCTCCACCTGTTTTGACCCCTAAAAGAATTTCTACCAGGTCAGTATTTCAACACCCATGACGAAGTGAAACATAATGTCCTGGACTGGTTCAGACATACTGACAAATACTTTTAAGCTGATGCTTTTCAAGCATTACTTAAACGCTGGGATAAGTGCATTTACGTTGCAGGAGATAGGTATTTAGGTAAATAGGTATGTGGCGAAGTGGTTAAGCCGTCGTTCTCCTGATCGGGTGGTGTCGGTTCGATTTCAGACTCCGCCGTCTTTTTCACGGGTGCTTATGCGGAGTCCCCTGCATATCGTCTTATCCTTGACTTGCCACTGGGGTCGGGCGGCTCGAGACGAGAGAGTGAGGATAAAAACTATCGCAGTTAATCCTTACTAAAAATAGCGCTAGAAAAATTAATTATGCCATCATCGCCTACTATGGACGGCGGCCTTTGCCTTTTTATGTAAGTAGGTAAATTGGTATATAGATAGTAAAGGTGTAGGTAGGTCGTTCGCTTGTGCGGCAAGGGCCAATATCCCCGCATTTCAATTCGAACAATGTACATCCTAGTGACCAAGCCGCTGTACCCCAATAGAGAGATAAGCCACAAGACCAGTGGGACACCCCAGAAACGTGCTGTGGTTCTACCTGCGCCACAAACATTTACGGCATATATGGTCCATGCTTGATGGTATTTAGATCAGGAAGTAATTGAGTCTATTAATATGTCTGGATTGAACTCGCCCCAATATTCTATAGCCACCAGTGCTGAATGACGAAAGGCTAGGCCATTTTTTGGGGTACCCCGCTGGTCTAATACATTAACTTATTTCTCTCTTGTGGCTCGGCGTTTCCGTCAGCCGGCGGTTCGGTGTAAGAATTACACGCTGCCTATTACATACTCATCTTCTCTGTTGTCTATTATATATGTTATCCGAGTGCAGATAAATAATTGCATTTTTATTGGATAGAGCACACATTACGGAAACCAGTGAACAACATTACAAAGCAATCATTGTTCTGGAATCCTCAGAGGAAAAAAAGTAGGGGCGGACCTAAAACCCAAAGAGAAGAGAATTCGAGTTAAACCTACAACCGACATGAAAGGAATGGGGAAAGGGGGTAAGGGAGGGGGGTGGGGGGGTTGAATTTATAGCACATGACAAAAAGACTTTGCGAGCAAATAAGTGCCTATGCTCCATATGCAGTTAAAGGGTTTTTGTTCGATTGATTGTGATCGTTGTAACTGTTTAACATTTTTTGCAAGAAACGGAACAGTTTCTCATACATTAAAATCTGACCATTGAAAACGTGCGTTATGACAGGCCTGATCTACTGATTTGACCTGCATAGCCCCACATGATGGCATTAAAATCACCAAGAATTAACCATCCGTGATTGGTGGATTCAATTAGGACCGTCTGAGGGCTGCGGAAAGAAGTAGTCTATATATTGTGATTTAGCAAATTATTGCCCCTGGTAGACCTATACTCAGTATAAAGTGCACTAGGTTATAACGCACACAAAAAATAATACAACGTAATCCCTCTTAGGAATGTAGATGATAGCAAGGTAAAAGCGAAGGCCAACTCACTGTTCAATTGGTTAAGTTGGGTCGCCAGCCATTTATTCTCTTCTGGCCCACCAATCGTCACCGGAATGGCCCCATATTTCTGACATGCATCCTGTCATGTAAAAACCAATGATATCACAGTGTGAATAGGAGCGGTTCTCAAAATGGGCAGAAATTAATCGGGATTAAGATAAATGTAAGAGTATACGCTAACGGAATGAATACCAAAACAAACGGACGGCATTTTACGTTAAAGGAATGATTCCAAATGTTGCAGTATTTGAGTTTAGGTTAAAGAAATGGTTACATAAATGGGCAGATTTTGAGTTTACGCTAACAAATGATTTCGAAAGGATTGGCAGAGTTTGAGTTTATGTTAAAGAAATGGTTATTAAAAAAGGCAAATTTTGAGTTTACGTTATATGAATGATTACATAATATGGGGAGAATTTTAATTTGTGTTAAAGAATGATTTCAAAAATTGGCAGAATTTGAGTTTACATTAAAGGAATGATTATAAAAACGCGGACAGAGTTTGAGTTCACGTTTTTATTTTTCGTTCGCCTTATTTCTCTATTCCCCCAAGTCGGTGTGCGTTGCACTGTGGTTTTTATTATGCGCCTGTCGGCCCAGTGCATCCGACTTCAGCATGCATTTTATGCAAGGATCTGCTTCCTCCTGCATTTTTTAAGGGGTTGCTTTCCCGGGGTAACGGCCGGTGCTGTGATGGGGACTGAACAAAGCATCTTGGGGTTGCGAGCCGTGTCACTTAACCACTAGCCCACGCTGTCACAGAGTTCACGTTAAAGGAATGGTTATAAAAAATAAATTTTAAAAATGTAGTTTACGTTCAAGGAATTGTTTCAAAAATGGGCAGAATGTGAGTTTACGTTATAGAAGTGGTTACAAAAAAGGGCAGAATGTGAGTTTACGTTAAAGAAGTGGTTATAAAAAAGGGCAAAATTGAGTATCATTATCAGGTGCCTTGCCGGTTTACGTTGGCGATGATTGACTTCCATCCTATTTTCTCCTGTGTATCGTTTACCCTGTTGTTGATTGTCACCCTTGCCATTATCTCATTATGTCCAACATCTTCTTTCTCTGCCTCCCTCTGTCTCTCTTTCCTGCTATCTTTCCTATTGTCACAACGTGCTCCATGCCGCCTCTTCAGATAACAAGCTCGAAAAATGATGACTACCCTGTTCTGATCCTTGCAATGAGCTGTCTTTCTATTTGTCCGTCGAGTACTGTATCATTAGTCTTCTTTGCATCCCATGGGATCCGCAGCGGTCTCTGTTGCTTCGAAAGATTAGCCCGCTTGCTTGCTGATTGTCCATGATTCACTTCTATTTGTTAGTACTGGCTCCAGGTAGCATCCAAAGACTCTCTTTCGCGAAAAAGGTTTTATTGTACAATATTCCTTTCATGGTTTTGAAGGTCCACAATGCTTGGGCTATTCTTAATTTGATTTCGTAATTACATCTTCAACCTGATGTTATGTATGTGTCCAAGTATTTAAACGTGTTAACCTGTCTCAGCACAGTCACCTTCGGTTTGACGCAACAATTTGGAAAGTCCGATTTCTTAGTCACTACCAACGCCTCCAATTTCTTGTTATTTAAACCCAGGCCTCTGTGTTCACTTTCCTGAACAACCGTGTTTACCACTTCCTGTAATTCGGTTTCATTCTAGGCTATCAATACAATATTATCAGCATATCGTAGATTGTTTATGTTGTGTGTGCCAATTGATATTCATGAAATTATCTGTATGTCTATATCATCATCATCATCAGTCCCGTAACCTAGAAAGTCGTTGAGGCACCGTTATTGCAGTTTGTCGAACCAGTTCCCGCCATACGTCTCGATTTTTCGCCAGGGTATTAGTTTCACCTATAGACCTTCTCGTCCACTCTTTCATATTGTCCTCAGATTTCTTTTTTGATCTCCATCTTCCACGCTTCCCAGGCACAGTGCCTTGCAGGACGGTCTTGTTCAGTCCCACCGATCGTGATATATGTCCATACCATGTCAAGTTTTCCTGTTTTTGCTATAGTCAGTATGTTATTATACTGCCCTAACTCCTTCCTTCCTAACAGTTTCAAGAATACTCTCGTTTCTAACGTGATCCAAATATGAAATGAACAATTTTTTTTCCATTGTAAAAATTTTACGTTCTAGGGCAGTCGTCAGAGTTCAAATTTCACACGCGTAGAGGTATACCGAGGTGACCATTGTATACATTAAAGTCGGTTCCGGTTTAAGGCTAATGTTCTTGTCAAATATTGTACAGCTGGGGCTGCATCTCTAGGATCCCTTGGGGACTTCATATTGTACAGTTGGGGGTGAAATCTATAGGATCCCTAGGGGACTTCATATTGTACAGCTGGGATTGCATCTCTAGGATCCCTAAGGGACTTCATATTGTACAGCTGGGGTTACATCTCTAGGATTGCTAGGAGACTTTATATTGTACAGCTGGGGTTACATCTCTAGGGGACTTCATATTGTACAGCTGGGGTTACATCTCTAGGGGACTTCATATTGTACAGCTGGGGTTACATCTCTAGGGGACTTCATATTGTACAGCTGGGGTTACATCTCTAGGAGATTTCATATTGTACAGCTGGGGTTACATCTCTAGGATCGTTAGTGGACTTCATATTGTACAGCTGGGGTTACATCTCTAGGATCGTTAGTGGACTTCATATTGTACAGCTGGGGTTACATCTCTAGGATCGTTAGTGGACTTCATATTGTACAGCTGGGGTTACATCTCTAGCATCGCTAAGGACTTCATATTGTACAGCTGGGGTTACATTTCTAGGGGACTTCATATTGTACAGCTGGGGTCACATCTGTAGCATCGCTAGGGGACTTCATATTGTACAGCTGGGGTTACATCTGTAGGATCCCTGTGGGACTTCCTATTGTATAGCTGGGGGTTACATCTCTAGGATCGTTAGGGGACTTCATATTGTACAGCTGGGGTTACATCTCTAGGATTGCTAGAGTAGTTCATATTGTACAGCTGGGGTTACATCTCTAGGATTGCTAGAGTACTTCATATTGTACAGCTGAGAGAAATACTCCGTCCATTTCTGCATGGCATCCTTTTCCGCAGTCATGTTATTCCCTGCCTCATCTTGAATTGTTACTAATGTGGGAGTGAATTTATTTGTCAGGTATTCTAACTAGTTGGTTAGCCGTTCTACTATTTTTTTGACGATGTGGTCTTGAATTTGTGTGCACTGATCTATTATCCACTCCTCCTTTGCTCTCGCATGTCCTTTCTTAAAAAGTTTTTTTTTTTTTTTTTGGTGTTCGCCTTATTTTTCGAATTCCCAAGGCGGTGTGCGTTGCACTGTGTTTTTATTTTACGCCTGTCGGCCCAGTACATCCGACTTCAGCATGCATTTTATGTAAGGGTCTGCTTCTTCCTGCATTTTCTAAGGGTTTGCTTCCCCGGGGTAACGGCCGGTGCTGTGATGGGGATCGAACCCAGCACCTTCTGGTTGTGAGCCGTGCCACTTAACCACTAGGCCACGCCGTCCTCAAAGTGTTGTTTAATATCTCTGTATTTTTCCGCTCCAACTGTTTAGGTGTTCTCCTTTTTGAGAGCTTCCCTAATGTCACATAGTAGTAATATATGATCTGAGACCCAGGGTTTAGGGCTCTGCTAGTGTCACACAGTAGTAATATATGATCCGAGACCCAGGGTTTAGGGCTCTCCTAGTGTCACATAATAGTAATATATGATCCGAGACCCAAGGTTTAGGGCTCTTTTAGTGTCACATAGTAGTAACATATGATCCGAGACCCAAGGTTTAGGGCTCTTCTAGTGTCACTTAATAGTAATATGATCCGAGACCCAAGGTTTAGGGATCTCCTAGTGTCACATAACAGTAATATGATCCGAGACCCAGGGTTTAGACCTCCGTTTGTACCTTCCCAGTATTTTCTCCTTGGGTATAGTGTTGAAGGCTTCTAACATAGACTGTACATCCTGGAGTTTTGTATCTGGGTCAGTGCTTGCTGATATCATTGTTCCTCATGCTATCATGAAACGCTTGGACGGTTAGTGGATCTTTCAGTCAGTCAAGGTCATTCCAATCCGTGGACGTTGTGGTCTGGCTATATTCTTTGGGCAGAGACGAAATGTACGCATAAGCAGGTCATGGTCGCTGAGTGATAAGAGAGTGGTAGAGGTTTTGGTGTGGTTTATGTTCAGTCCTTACACTTTTGTCCAGTTCTCCACCTTCTCATTTGCCTTTTGGAGTATGAGGCTATTGTTGCGTGTTCTGTGGCTTCTGTGTAAACTGTTTGAGACATGCTGATGGCAGCATTTAGTGATGTCGTTTATATATATCAAGAAGAGAGCAGGTGCTATTACACTTCCCTGTGGCTCTCTCTCTCTCAGCCTGATTGACTTGTTAGTACAGTTGTCCAATTTAACCCTGGTAGATCTTCGGAAGAGGTAAATTTGTATCCATGAAAACATATTGTTGGTAACTCCCGCTTCGAAGATTTTTAGCTTCCGGCCTTCTCTCCAGACAGTAACGAAGGCACAGAAGAGGTAAAGGAAGATGGCTAGCATTTTCTTTTTCTCTTGAAAGGCGTTTTATATGTCCTGTGTTAGATATGTTAATTGTTCGTCTGTGCGTCTGTGCTGTCTGTATTCTGTTTGATTTGAGGCGAGTAGCGAGTTGGTCTCAAGATACCAGGCTTGTCTGTTATTTATCCGTCTTTCCATCAGTTTCTTCACACAGCTTAGGAGAGTGATGGGCCTGTAATTTTTAGGATCGTGGATGTCATTTCCTGGTTTAGGAATAGGCTGAATGTAAGCCTCCTTCCAGAAAGCTGGAACAGTACCCTCATGCCAGCTCTGGTTAAATATTCCAAGGAGGAACCGTTTACGCATGGGGCCGAGGTGTTTGAGGAATTCATTTGTGATACCATCTGCCTCTGGTACTTCTCTCTCCTTTAGTTTCTTACTTTCCTCTTCTAGCTCTCGTAGGGTCAACTTCACTGTCATGGACTCTGTTGGAGTGCCTGTGCTATGGTGTGTTTTTTTTTAGTTCTGATCTGTGTTCTTACTCTTGAAACTTGTGTCTTACTTTCTGACTGAGAAGTTATGGCCATAAGTTCTGCTACCGCCTTGCCCGTCACTTGGCCAACGGTTGTATGAAAACCGGTGTTCGATCTCTCTGTCTTGTCGCCGTTTAGAGTTTTGGTGAGATTCCCCAATCGTGTAGTCTTCTTTAGCAGATCTAAAGAGCTGGTCAGTTTGTACCAGCTCACTCTCATACTCTTCTTTTTCTCTTTTATGAAGGATGCTTTTGCTTTGTTGTGCAAGATTGTATTTTGGGTTCATGTTTGGTTCATCTCCATGATTTCTCTGCACGTAATAAGTTCGGTTTTCAGCTCTAAAAGTTCTTCAAACTGCAATATCCTAAACTTTGTTTTCTTCTTCTTTTTCTTCTTCGATCAACTGATGCTATAATTCTAGCCCGGTAAGGACACGAAGGTTTTCGCCTGTCCTCTACAGCTTTTCGAGCATGGTCGATTATCGGCGCCAGAATTTTTATCTTTGGTCTGCGTAAGTCTGGCATTCCTGCAGGACGCGTTATGTTTGTTTGGGTGCTCCATAATCGCACGTGGTCGTGTCTCTAAGACCCATTCTGGATAGGGAAGCCTCTGGTCTGAAATGTCTCGTTCTGAGTCAGAAGATCTTTGTCTGTCCAGCTCTGCCAAGTTTGTTTATACTATCATTTTCTGGCTTGCATTATTTATGCTGGTCTCTCCATTCCGTCCTTGTGGATTGTTTCATGAGTGTCTTTGCTTCCTTAAAACTCTGTGAATAGCGACTCTTCGTGCCGCCACTTCTAGTCTTAGCTAGCTAATATGCCTTTTAGTTTCCAAGGATTCCACAGTGGGCCGGATTCCACAGTGGGACGGAATCCACTGTAGGAGTAAATTTGTGGTTTTTTTGCGATAACAAATCCAACGTTATATTTTAAATATTCTCAGCAAATGATATGTATATATAAAAGTATTCATGACAGACATTATAGTTTACCCAAACGCTGTACCAAGCTAAGTGTGTGTCACTGAACAGATAACACATTCTGTTGTACTCAATCCAGCCAGGTGGACAAAGCAAGATTGAAACTGAAACATCACAAACACGCAGGTGAACATTTTAGGCAAGAATAAGAACCTCAATGGTAAAAACAGGTCATTCAAGTAACTTAACTTAACTTAACTTAACTTAACGTCTTTATACTCGTTTAGAAGACTCTACAGAGTCTGTATACAACCAGTTTCATTTACATCCCCTTGCTCTAAAAGCTATGCGAATCCAATGTATTCTTAAATTCACTAACTGTCCCTGCCTCCACTACCTCCCGTGGCAATGCATTCCAAGCGTTCATCACTCTCTGGCCAAAAACGTACTTCCTAATATTTAATCTCGAACTCACTTTAGTTAATTTGTAGCTATGCTCTCTTGTTCTTGTGGGTGGCTGTATTTTTTAAACTTGATATAGTCTAATTTATCCATTCCTCTGATCGTCCTATTAACCTGTATTAAGTCATAACGAATTCTTCTCTCTTCTAGACACTGTAGGCCGGTTTTTCAGAGTCGTTCCTCATAACAGTAATTCTGGAATCCTACTATCAGCTTTGCCGCTCTTTTTTTGTATTCTTTCCAGCATGTTTATATTCCCTCTTTGATAAGGACTCCACAGCTGTGCACAGTACTCCAATCTAATGCTTTATACAGTTTGTCTATCACTTCCTTGCTCCTATGTTTAATATTTCTTTTTATCATACATAACATTGCATTTGCCTTTTTCACTGGTACCTGAACTTGTTCACTCACTTTACCTGTATGATCTATTATAACCCCTAGGTCCCTTTCTATATCTATCTTTCTAATATTGTTCTCTCCCATTCTGTAATTGTGTTCCATATTGGATTTACCCATGTTGATGACTGTACATTTATCTACATTAAACTTCATTTGCCAGCTTACAGACCACTGTCGAATTTTATCTAAATCCGACCTCAATATATCCACTTCCGCTTTAGATGAGACACTACGGCATAGTTTTGTGTCATCAACAAATTTTGCAATCATGATCCCCCATATCAATGTCCAAATCATTTATATATATCAAGAACAAAATTGGTCCCAAAACCGAGCCCTGTGGCACTCCACTTTTTACTTCACACCACTCAGAGTACTTCTTATTAATGCCCACCCTCTGCCTTCTTCCCGTTAACCAATTTTCAATCCAGTTGGCAATTTCCCCATCTATTCCAAGTGATTTTAACTTTCGAAATAATCTTTGATGAGGTACTGTCAAAGGCCTTTGAAAATCTAGATAAATAACATCCACTGGCTCACCTTTATCTATCATTTTAATATCCTTCTTCATGAAAACTGACAGATTAAGGGGAGTGAGCAAGCCAAAGTATCAGTGAAAAAGGCAAATGCAATGTTAGGTATGATAATAAGAAATATATATATATATATATATATAATATCTGTCCATCATTGTCGATGAGGACCGCCGACATCATCCTTGTCATCCATTTCCCTGTTGGGTGTGCGCATGTGGCTGAACAGGCCAATGCGAGCACGAAAACATCTGCTACCAATCGGGCCCACGAGGTTTGTAGAAGGTGATGGTGTTCCCGCTGTTCGGGATTTCCGGGTCTCGCGTCTGCTCTGGTCTTTCACAAAACGGTCGTCTTGGCCGGTAGCTGTACCCGATTTCACTGCGCGTCTCCAGTCAGATCTGTTTTGCGCAAGACATTCCTACGCGTCGATGTCTATCTGGCAACTTTGAGTCCTTCATACCGTCTTTAAAACGTTTCTTTGGGCGCCCTCTCTCGCACCATCCCTCTCTTAGCTCGCCGTAGAAAAGCTTCTTTGGGAGCCGCTCGTCTGACACACGGACGAGGTGTCCGGCCCATCCTAGTCGTGCTTTTTCTAGCAGTGCATGGATGCTGGGCATGTTAGCCCTCGAGAGAACCTCGATGTCAGTGACACGATCTTGCCATCGGATGTGGAATATTCGCCTCAGGCAACCTGTGTGGAAATGGTTTAACCTCCTTGCATGTCCAGAGTATACAGTCCAGCTTTTGCAAGCGTATAGTGGGGTTGGAATGATGGTTGCACGGTAGACTTTGAGTTTGGTCTTGATGCTGATGCCACGACGTGCCCAGACCATCGAGCGCATTCTACCAAAGGCTGTGCTGACCTTTGCTATTCTGCTTGCCACCTCATCGTCTAGGCTGACAGATCTCGACAACGTGCTGTCCAGATATGTGAATTTGTATACGGCATTCAGCGTCTGCCCGCTGACTGTAGTCTCTGGTTTTGTACATGGCATGCCTGGTGCTGGTTGGTACATGACCTCTGTCTTTTTTGGCATTTATGGTCAGCCAAAATTTTCGCATGCGGCAGAGAACCGGTCCCTTCCAACCTGCATGTTCAGTTCTGAGTTGCTCACTAGAGCGCAGTCGTCAGCAAATAGAATTTCCCACTTTGATTTTGGCCTTTATTCTTATTGGATTGAGTAACTTGCCATCTGTGCGGTACTTTATGTGTATTCCAAACTCCAGTGATCTGAAGGCATCTGTCATCGTGGCCGCGAACATCAAGGTGAACAAAGTCGGGGCGAGTACACATTCTTGTTATACTCCGTTTGATACTAGAAACGTTTTAGAGATTGCACCGCTGTCCAGTACACGAGCACACATGCCTTCGTGTAGCTGTTTCACCATAGTTATGAACTTGTTGGGGCAGCCAAACTTAGACATTATCATCCACAGCCCTCCTCTGTTTACTGTATCAAATGCCTTTGTCAAATCAATAAATATGGTGTACAAGGCCTGATTTTGTTCTCGACACTTCTTTCTTACTTGGCGAGCCGCAAAAATCATGTCCACTGTTCCTCTTCCGGCTCTGAATCCACGTTGGCTTTCTGGGAGGTGGTGGCTTTGTTCAAGGTGTTTGTTGAGCCTGTTTAGCAGTAAGCGAGCTAGGATCTTGCCTACGAAGAGTAGTGATATTCCACGATGATTGTCGCATTCCTGACAGTTGCCTTTTCTCTTGTACATGTGAACGATTGAGGCGTCCTTTAACTCCTGCGGAATTTTTCCTTCAGCCCACATGTGACAGAAGCGTTCAGTGATCCTTCTGGGGAGGGATGGGCCAGCTGTCTTGTATACCTCTGCTGGTATTGCATCAGCTCCTGGAGCGTTTCCTATAGATAGTGAACTGATTGCCCTGTCGACTTCCTCCTCAGTGATGACTTCATCCAACGCCAGGTTCAGTTCCACATGCGGTATTCGCCGGATGGCCTCTTTATTTATGGACGATGGGTGGTTTAGTATTTTGCATAAGTGGTCTGCCCATCTGTCTAAAATCTAACCTTATCTGTTAGCAGTACCCCATCCGCACTGCGAACTGGAGTATTACTAGAGGGCTGCGGGCCGTAGAGAGCTTTCAGTGCCTCGTAAAACCATTTGGTGTCATGACGCGAACATCTTAATTTCGTCAACTATTTTGCTAAGCCAGGAGTCTTGCATCTCTCTAAGCCTGGTCTGGACAGCTTTGCGAGCAGTATTGAAGGCAGCTTTTGCTGCAGGAGATGGTGTGTCCCTCTGGTATTCCCTGTGCGCTTCATGTTTTGCATTGAGAAGGCCCTGTATTTCCAGATCGTTCTCATCAAACCAGTCCTTATGCTTGCGCGTGAGTAGGCCAATGTGTTTAACAGCTGTATCGTAGAGTGTGTTTCTCAATGATGCCCAGTTCTCTTCGATGTCATTCTTTTCAAAACGAAGCTCAGATAGTCTGCCCTCAAGCTCTTCCTGGAAGCCACCTCTCGTGGGTTCGTATTTCAGCTGAGAGACATTTAGCCTCCTCGGTAGTTTCTTTCCCTGGGTACGCATTTTGGGCTGGATATTGAAGTTTAGCTTGGCAATGACAAGTCGATGGTCGGTCCAACATTCTGCACCACACATGCTCTTCGTTACCATAGTATCCGCTCGATCCCTACGTCTGATGATAATGTAGTCAATGAGGTGCCAGTGGCGGGACATTGGGTACATCCATGTATCGTGACTCAGATAACGAAGCATGAACACTGAAACGAAGGAGGTCATCCTGACCCCGTCAAATAGACGGTACTTCAGAAAGGAGCTCATCGCGCTTCGATCAGCACACTACGTTTCTTCAAACTCAGATCTACATCTGTTGCGTGTGCTAAAAATACACTTAACCGAGGAGGCATCGGAACTCACAAGTATACAATCAAGGCGAAAGACCAGAGGAAAGAGAGGTGGAAGAAGAATACACAAACAAATGCACTCAGTACACTTCCTCCCATTCCCTATCCTGTCGCGATTCGCTTCCTTTCTCCCAACTCCGCCTCCGACGCCTATGTCAGGATGACGACGACTTCCTTCTCAGGGCCCACGAGATGCTTGACTTCTTCCGCAAGCGACTCTACCCTGAGACCACTCTCTCCTCCGCCCTTCAGCGAGTTCTTCTTATCTCCCGCCAAGACTCCCTCACTCCCACCCGCCGTCCTCCCTCTGACCGTGTGAAACTCGTCCTCACCTATCACCCTCACAGCGTCTCTGTCCGGGATATCCTATTCCGCCATCTCCCTATCCTTCACTCTGATCCTGCCACTCGCAAAGTTTTTCCCGATCCTCCCCTTGTCGCCTACAAGCGTGACAGGAACCTGAGGGACTTGCTGGTCAGTAGTCGCCTACACACCAGCCCTCATAGCCTCCCAGGCACCAGATCGAGCAAAAATTCACGTGGCTGTGTTACCTGCCCTCATGTCATCCTTTCTCGCTCCATCACCTTTCCTAAGGCTGAATTCTTCATCAAAGAGGGTTCACATGCAAATCTCGTAACCTCATCTATTCCATCATCTGCCGCCAGTGTGGTATGACTTACATTGGGGAAACTGGTATGGAACTACGGGAGCGTTTCCGCCAACACCTCAACGACATCCGCAACCGCACTGGTTCCCCAATTGCCAGCCACTTCAATGGTCCTGAGCACTGGGGTATGGCTGACGTCAGTGTCACTGGTCTAGTTTCGTGCTTCTCTGACGATCGTCATCGATTCGCCCTTGAGAACAGACTTATCTCGAGTATGGGCTGTCTCCAACCACATGGTATTAATATCTTCCATACTTTTTCTTAAACCCTCACACTGGCCCCCATATATTTGTCTTCCTTCCCCCCCACCCCCCCCCCCACCCCCCCCCATTTTTCCATCAGTTCTCTTGCCCCCTCTCTTATATCTATATCACGCCCTCCCGGCTTATATTGCCTTCTCATTGTTCTCCTATCTGGACCATTCTTTGGCCATGCTTGGCTTATCAGGCATATTCCGCCACTTTTTGTTTGTCCGCTCCCATTTCAGTTTCTATCGAGTACTTGGCACAACCGGTCGCTTAGACAGAAAGCGTCTCCTACCTGAAACAGATGAGTTGACCCTTTTTTTTCTTATATGTTGATTTGTTAGTTCAGTGTTGTTGTCCCTGATGAAGGCCTATTGGTCGTAACGTAGGTTTTGTTTGTGTTCTCGTCTAGGTGCGGTATCTGACCATACCCATTTTTAAATTTTGACTAAGCTCAACCTTAATCAACTTTTACTAGTTTTTTTTCATGTTTTTTTCCCATTAAACAGATACCTCAAAGCTCCACCCCAGCAATAAAAGAGAAGTGAGGGGCTACCGACAAAATGAGGCACACGCTGACACCATACTGTCTGCATCCGAACCCTTCACTAGAAGTCTTGACAATGTTTTGCCTCTAGAACATGTTGAGTCCGGACGAGAGAGTGAGGAAGATCCTGCGCACATCTCCATCACTATAAACACATTGCGCAACTCACGATATCACCCTACAGATCACACCCTGACTAGCAGCTCGCAACTGGCAGGGCCCCCAAACTGCAGCGGCGGAACAGGCAGAAAACGATCACGAAAACTACCCATCACGCTTGCAACATGGAATGTCCGCACGCTACTGGACAACGCAAAAACAAACAGACCCGAATGACGGACAGCACTGATCGTCAGGGAACTGGCTAAATACAACATCTGCATAGCTGCCCTGAGCGAGACACTACTGGCAGAGGAAGGGCAGATCACAAAAGAAGGCGCTGGTTATACTTTCTTCTGGAGCGGCCGCAGCAAAGAAGAACGCCGTGAAGCTGCAGTTGGCTTTGCCATCAAGACCAACATGGTCGACAAGCTCACAAGCATGCCCAGAGGAATTAATGACCACCTGATTACACTGCGTCTCCCCCTAATAGGAGGGCGAACTGCAATACTTATCAGTGCATACGCACCCACAATGACAAATCCTCAGGAAACAAAATATAAGTTTTATGAGGCCCTTGAGGCGCTCATCGCTGCAGTTCCCAAATCTGATAAACTGGTCATCCTCGGTGATTTTAACGCTAGGGTTGCCACAGACCATACAGCCTGGGAGGGGGCCATTGGCAGACATGGTATCGGAAAATGCAATAGTAACGGACTGCTCCTTCTGAGGACATGTGCCGCAAATGAACTACTCATTACAAGCACAGCTTTCCGACTTCCTGTCCGAAATATATATATATATATATATATATATATATATATATATATATATATATATATATATATATATATATAAATATATACACACGCTTACCACACTGCACTGTTAGCGCCAAGAGCAAGACAACTCTTATCTAAGGGGAGAGAAAACAAAGAGACGTGTTTGTGTTATCTTATGTCCCAGCAAATGTGTCTGCCATATCATCTTTTTCTATGTTTATATAGGTATTTACGCGCATACAAATGTGCATACATTCATAGATACATGCATCCTCATGTACGTACATATAGAGACCATAAACATTGCCAATTTCAGGCGAATATTGCATCAGACGTATGTTATATGATATGATTTCGTGTAACTGTAAAGTCAAATCCTGGTACGGTAGCTGTGTTGTAGTTGGGGCACACTTGTTAGAAGTCGGCTGGGAGGGGGGGTGGGGGGGGTCATCGAGTGTTCTAGTCGTCATCTCTGCTCGCTTTCTACATATAGACACACATACATACACACATACATACACACACACATACATACACACATCAACAGATACATACATACATACATACATACACACGTACTTACACACATACATACACACATACATACATGCATACACACATACACATATACATACATACACACGCATACATACATACACATACATACATACACACACATATATATACATACATACATGCATACATACATACATACATACATTCATACATACATACATACATACATACATACATACATACATACATACATACATACATACATACATACATACATACATACATACATACATACATACATACATACATACATACATACATACATACATACATACAAGCTAGTGGCCATATGTACAAAGTGTGTTGGATATCCACAAGCTAGTGGACAGATGGTTAAAGTGTGTTGGACATCCACAAGCTAGTGGACAGATGGTTAAAGTGTGTTGGACATCCACAAGCTAGTGGACAGATGGTTAAAGTGTGTTGGACATTCACCAATTAATGGACAGATAGACAAAGTGTGTTGGACACTCACTAGCTAGTGGATAGCTAGACACAGTGTGTTGGACATTCACCAGCTAGTAGATAGCTAGACACAGTATGTTGGACATTCACCAGCTAGTAGATAGCTAGACACAGTATGTTGGACATTCACCAGCTAGTAGATAGCTAGACACAGTGTGTTGCCAGACACGTTGACTAAATCGAACAATAAGGCACACAAAATGTTTCTCGTATTCAAACAGGCCAACGATAGACTCACACATCGGTAAGCCACTCTCTGGAAGTCCTCTCCCAGGACATAGAGTATCTGACCTCTAGTTAGCAGTTGGCAGGGACTTCGTCCAACCAACTCGGGATGAATGCCCGAATTAGACAAGGTAGTCGATCGAAGCTATGGCCTGAGCTGACTTTGTGAACGTACATATTTTTCATTTATCACGAACGACCGCTTGACGGTGAAGCTGGTTTACAAACTTCAGATAATTGCCAGTTATCGATTTTTTAAAATGTTTTCTACTCTGATCAGAAATGGTGTCACTGTGGGTAGGAAACAAAACAAAAACCAAAAAATATAGAAGAAAGTGTACATTTAGATTGTCATTAATTGGTCTCGTCTGATTGGTCAGCGGTTCTGACATGTCAAAGTGGATCGGACAAACTACATCTGGTATGCACCGACCTCTGACGTGTATGGAGTAGAGAAAGGATTAAACTTAAAAGAAACATTCGCATCTACCGGTCATAAGTGGTGCCAGTCCCCCGTTGCTGCTTCGAAACCTGTACATTACTCAAATAGGACATATCAAGACTAGAGGCTCTTCCATGTGCAGAAGCAGTGGCGTATCGTGGACACCCGATGACTACACCCACATCGTTGAAGTGTCTGTTAAAACAGGCTCACACAATCTCGGAAACTCTTGATCAATGGCGTATTACATTGTTCGGGCCTATGTTACGGCTTTACAGATCGCTTCCCCTGATGGCTCGAGTTCTAGAAGGAGCCATTCCTGGACAGTATGGATTCAGCAGAAAGCAACCTCACCCTCCGCTCTGAGCGAGGACTTGGACCGTACCGTAACAGTGGACTACGGATGTGGTCGGTCGACGCATCGGGCCTCAGAAGGCTATGCAATTGTTCCGTTTCTTCTGTTGTCTTACTTCCCTTTCCATGCGGCGTCGCACAAAGGCGAGATGCGTTGATTTCTTGTTATCCCTAAGTGTGAGTCTTGTGCTGACGTTAGGGGTAGCTTCCTGAGAAACCGTTGAACCACTGACGTCAAGGTCGGCGCCTTGCTCGTGGTCCGGAAACATGTACACGAAATGCTTTTGCGGCAGGCTGGTCATAATGCATTGTGACTAAATGAAAAAAACTCACTTCATTGTCATTTTTGAACGTCTATTTAGGCCCTAACTGGGTTTATTCCCACTATCTGCCTCAGTGTGGTGAACTTAGTTAAGTTCAGTGAGGTCGTTGGGGCACACAAGAAGACATCCTCACAAGCACACGCCATCCTTCTCTGTTAGCGACCACTGCCTGTACGTCTTCTAGTCGGAAATTATTTCATTCGTTCATGTTTTTATTCCATCTCTTTTTGGTACGGCCTCTACATCGTCTGCCTTGCACCTTTCCGTGCAGGATCGTATTCAAAAAACTATTGGTGTGCAATAGTGTGTTTGCGCTCAGCATCGCAACCCATCCATGTCGGGGTCGGCTAGCTCTTCTTCTGAAGGGCGGAAAGTGAAATGAATAGGATGCCGATAATGCGAACACATAAGTCAACCTCACCTCCAAGTGGTGCACACTGGGAAACTATGTCGGCGAGGCTGTAGGCAAACAAGGCAATGGTTCTCCTGGTGAGATGGGCTCCTCCAGGTCAGATGCAGGTGTTGGCCCGCACCGGCTTGGAGACGAGATGGGCTCCGCCAAGAGACAACCGCGCAAGATGCACCAATGAAGACACAATTACAATCAACTATACCGGCTCGGTCGCAGCCCGGGTTAACAGTGATGCGCCTGCCATCTCACACCAGATCGGAGGTGCTAAGTATGCTACTGAGGGAACCATAAAGCTTAGGAAGGACAAGCTCACAATAGGAACATGGAATGTCAGAACATTTAAGTCATGCTGTAAAAACAATGAGCTAACACACGAGATAAAACATTATCAGTGGGACGTCCTCGATGGAAAAACTTTGGTGAGTTTACCACGAAGGAAAACCATAAGTTCAGTTAGATGATGGTGTTGGTTTTAACAGCTTGGATTTTTATCACAAACAAAATTACTATTAAAATATTTCAAAATCCAAACCTCTCCAGCACTTTCCACATATGATAGACCAAAGGTTAGTGAAGGAACTTTTGAATAATAACAATACTGAATATGTATTAATAATTTATTGAGGATACTGACATTCATTCATTTCAGTAGACGAAGCGTAATGAAAGTATTAGGAAAGTACAGAGAAAACTGACATCCAAATCCAGAAAAAGTGCACAGAAAATGGTAAGCTATTAGAAGCAACGTTTGACGTATAAATGAACGTACCATTTTTGTCGAATCTAGAAGTTTTCACGTATGCAAGATGTGAACCGAGGTAACTCTAAGCTGTCACCGCAAGAGTTTTGGGACTTGTGAGGTAAATGTCCCTATCCATACACGAACGCGCCGTTACAACGTGTATTGATGTGGTATGGATGGCGTGTCACTGTTTATGCACTTTGATCTTTCAATACATCAGCAGGTGTAAGTTAATTAGATAAGGTTAGACAGTTGACCTTACCTCTGCAGGTTAAATGTGTTAACTATATCATTTTGAGAATACACCTCACGTTTTGTATTTGCCGATAAAATTGAAGGTTATGTATCAGTTTTATCGTCTTTTGTAACGTTTCTTTTACTTTCCAAGACTTGAGGGTATGAGTAGCCAGTGACGGATTCTCGGAATTCAGTGGCACGACCTGGTTCACGATGCTCAGCTCAACGCACAGACAAATCTCCCCCCCCCCCCCCCCACCCACCTCCCCCGCAAAGGGGGCACTCAGTGGTCTAGAGAGAAGGTGCCCGGACGTCGCGTCTTCAAATCACAGTGGAGACATGCATTTTTTTACGTGAATCTTCAGGTAATAATTCCTCTGATCTCTGGGTAGTGAGATCCGACTCCCGTGTTCAGTGTCGAGCACATTAAAAAAATCCTTGGAAGTTGAAAATCGAAAAAGTAGACTTAACGGCCGCTACCTGGACACAATTCAAGTTAACAATTTTCCCAAGTTATTTGGACTTTTCCACAGGACGTTAGTTAAAAGCAGCTATAGATGGCGCCTAACAGGCTTCGGGTCTACTTAGCTCCAGTATATGTCTATTAAGATAGACTCACATCATTAAAAAACACCCTTCGAAGAAACTGGTTGTATACAGACTCTGTAGAGTCTTCTCAACCAGTATAAAGAAGTTAACTATCAAAGAATATCTGGTCCAACGCCGTCATTCCATCTTCGTCCATGATGTTCGGCAGGAACATGATGTCTCAGCTCATCGGCCCCTTTTCAAATAAATCCTCTGTGCCAAGGACCACAGACTGACTGGCTGGTTACGCTTCCCCATATATATTATATATATATATATATATATATATATATATATATATATATATATATATATATATATATATATATATATTAGTAACTATCAGAGCATTTAATAGTTTAATAGGAAATATAATTGTCACCTGAAAAACCCCCTTTGAAAATGACACTCATGAATTTGGTCATTCACCTTCAATTCCTGAAAAACAAAGCTCCCAACAACAATTATGTTGTTTAGTATTATGTCCTTAACCGACATAGATGACTCAGAGCCAAATATTGAATGTGAAACTGCTAGCATAATTGTTATGAGTTCTTTTTGTAATACTGAGTAATCCCTAACGTATTTGCTGATGTCATGGCTAAGTCTTTCAGGATACGAGCGACTCTTTGTGCAAGTCATCGCTGTGTATATAACGGATGTTGTTTAGCAACCACATTGAAGTGGAAAATAATCCAATACAACCTCTGCAGCGTATTTCAATCCACGTTTTAAATAGAGGTTTTGCATCTGTTTAGGACCAAATCAACGTGTTTCGAAATGGTATGTCAATAATTAATCACATGTTAAACCAATTACACACTTACATGCCCACTGTATTTTGTTAAGAAGCCATAACTATTGTTTTGTTAAATACAATCTTTCACTTGTATTGTAAACTAGGATAAGGCAAAGACAAATGCCGTGGCCCATTGTAGACGATGATGGCATAATTTATTTTGCTAGCGATATTTTTTGTAAGGATTAACTGCGCTAATGTTTATCCTCACTCTCTCGTCTCGAGCCGCCCGACCCCAGTGGCAAGTCAAGGACTAGACGACTAGGGGGCGACTACCAGATGCATGGGACTCCGCATCAAGAACCCCTGAAAAAAAGACGGCGGAGTCCGAAGTCGAGCCCACATCACCTGATCACGAGGCCGACGGCTTAACCACTTCGCCACGGAATCCAGTTAGGCGCCATCTATAGCTGCTCTTTACAAATGACCCGGAAAAAATACAAATAACTTGGGTAGATTCTTAACTTGAATTGTGTCCAGGTAGCGGCCGATAAGTCTACTCTTTTCAATTTCCAACTGCCCAAAATTTTTTAACGTGCTCAACACTGATACGGGAGTCGGATCTCGCTACCCAGAGATCAGAGGAATTATTACCTGAAGATCCACGTTGGAAAAATGCGTCTCCATAGTGATTCGAACACGAGACCTCTAGACACCTTACCTCTAGACCACTGAGTCTCACCTTGCGAAGGAGGTGGGGGGTGGGGGGGGGGGGTGAGATTTGTCTGTGTTTTGAGCTCAGAATCGTGAATCAGGTCGTGCCATTGAATTCCGAGAATCCGTCACTGGCTACTCACATGGAAACCCTCAAGTCTTGGAAAGTAAAAAAAACGTTACAAAAGACGGTGGAACTGATACATAACCTACAATTTTAACGGCAAGTACAAAACGTGAGGTGTATTCTCAAAATGATCTTGTTAACACATTTAACCTGCAGAGGTAAGGTCAGCTGTCTAACCTTATGTAATTAATGTACACCTGCTGATGTATTGAAAGGCCATAGTGCATAAACAGTGACACGCAATCCATACCACATCAATACACGTTGTAACAGGTGCGTTCGTGTATGGATAGGGACATTTACCTCACAAGTCCCAAAACTCTTGCTGTGACAACTTAGAGTTATCTCGGTTCACATCTTGCATACGTGAAAACTTCTAGATTTGACAAACATGGTACGTCCGTTTATACGTCAAACAGTGCTACTAATATGTTACAATTTTCTGTGCGCTCTCTCTGGTTGTGGATGTTAGTTTTATATGTACTATCCTAATACTTCTCCAGTAAGCTTCGTCTACTGAGAATTATGACTGTCAGTAGCCTCAATAAATTATTACTAAATATTTAGTATTGTTATTATTCAAATGTTGTTTCATTAACCTCTGGTATCATACGTCAAAAGTACGGGGACGGCGTGGCCTAGTGGATAAGTGGCACGGCTCACAATCCGAAGGTGCTGGGTTCGATCCCCATCACAGCACCGGCCGTTACCCCGGGGAAGCAAACCCTTAGAAAATGCAGGAGGAAGCAGACCCTTTCATAAAATGCATGTTGAAGTCGGATGCATTGGGCCGACAGGCGCAAAATAAAAACCACAGTGCAACGCACACCGCCTTGGGGATTAGAGAAATAAGGAGAACGCAAAAACAAAAACAAAAAAAATGAAAATACGTCAAAAGTGCTGGTAGGTTTGGACTTTGAAATATTTGAACAGTAATTTTGTTTGTGATAAAAATTAAGCTTTTTATGTGCCCTAACGACCTCACTGGTTACGGAATGACCTTACCTGACCTGAACCTTACTGTATATAATGTCTTTATACTGATTTAGAAGACAGAGTGTGTATACAATCAGCTGTTTTTTTCACATTCACTTGATATAAAAATTGAAATGCCCACCCAATATATTCTTGAATGCATTAATTGACCCTTACTCTATTAATTCTTGTTTCAATGCATTCCAAGCCTTGACCACTCTCCGACTAAAAATATATTTCCTGGAATTGAATATGGACCTTTCTTTAATTTATTTATAGCCCTGTCCTCTTATTCTCATAGGCGGCTGTATTTTTAAAAACTTTTTATAGTCCAATTTATCCTTTCCGATAATTATCTTAGAAACCTGTATCAAATCACCTCGAATACTTCTTTCGTCTAGACAATATAAATACAGTTCATACAGTTCGGCTATCATTTCCACGCTTTATGTTTAATATTTCATTAATTTTTTATCATGCATAACATTAAAATGTGCCTTTATTACTGCTACCTGCACTTGCTCACGTGTTTTACCCGTTCGGTCTATTATAACATCTAGCCCTTTTCCTTTTATAACTCTGTTAATATTGTTCTCTTCAATTATGTAGTTATGTTCCATATTGGATCTACCCATGCGAGTGACTATACAATTGTTTACATTGAACTGAATTTACCAGCTCTCAGATTATTCCAAATTGAATCTAATCATAGAGCCAGTCATACTTGGAGGTGTGGCACTGATAGGACACATTTAAATGTCAGGGTAGCACCATTGACATTTCAGGGGGCACAAAGACAGATCTGGGCTCAGAGACGGATCCGGTCACAGATAGAGGTCTGCGCAGAGACAGATCTGGGCAGCACCGGTCTCAAAAAGATAATAATAATAATAATGGGGACGGCGTGGCTTAGTGGTTAAGTGGCACAGCTCACAACCAGAAGGTGCTGGGTTCGTTCCCCATCACAGCTCCGGCCGTTACCCCGGGGAAGCAAACCCTTAGAAAATGCAGGAGGAAGCAGACCCTTACATAAAATGCATGCTGAAGTCGGATGCACTGGGCCGACAGGCGCAAAATAAAAACCACAGTGCAACGCACACCCGCCTTGGGGAATAGAGAAATAAGGCGAACGCAAAAAAAAAAAACATTAAAAAAAATTATAATAATAAGTTCTCCACGCTGATGGAGATAGTGGGGACAAAACACAGTTAGGGCCTAAATCGGCCTACAACAATGACTATCAAGTGGGTTTTGTCATTTAGTCAGAATACATTATGACCAGTCTTCCGCAAAAGTATTTCATATGCAGGTTTCCAGTCTACGAGCAAGGCGACGACCTTGACGTCAATGGTTCAAGGATTTCTCTGACGTTCTCAGGAAGCTACCCCTAATGTCAGCACACAACTCCCACTTAGCGATAACAAGAAATCAACGCATGCCGCCTTTTTGCGACGCCACATGGTAAGGGAAGTAAGACAACAGAAGAAGGGAAACAATCAGTGCGCAGAGGCGTCTGAGGCCCGATGCGTCGATCGACCACATCCGTAGTCCATTGTTACGGTAGGGTTCAAGTCCTCGCTCAGAGCGGAGGGTGAGGTTGCTTTCTGCTAAATCCATACTGTCCAGGAATGGCTCCTTCTAGACCTCGAGCCTTCAGGGAAAGTCCTTTGGCGCTGAGGATCGATCTGTGAAGCATCTTGTGAGCTGAGGTTTCCCTAATCAGCCGTAAAATATGACCGAACAAAGTAACACGCCGTTGATCAAGTGTTTCCGAGATTATGTGAGCCTGTTTTAGCAGACACTTCAACGATGTGGGTGTAGTCATCGGATGTCCACGATACGCCACTACTTCTGCACATCGAAAAGCTCTAGTCGTGATATGTCCTATTTGAGTAATGTACATGTTTCAATGCCGCAACGGAGGACTGGAACAACACAAGACTGGTAGATGCGAATGTTTATTTTAAGTTTAATCCTATCGTTACTCCATACACGTCACAGGTCGGTGCTTGCCAGATATAGTTTGTCCGATCAACCTTGACATGTCAGAATCACTGACCAATCAGACGTGACCAACTAATGACAATCTATTTGTAAACTTTCTTCCGTATTTTTTGTTTATTTGTTTGTTTTTCTTTTGTTTCCCACCCACAGTCATACCATTTCTGACGGAGGGGTGGGGGGTGGGGGGGAGGGAGATGTAACACATTGATAATTGGTAATTATCTTAAACTAGTACAGCAGCTTTTACGTCAAGCGGTCGTTCGTGTTAAATATGTACGTTCACAAAGTCAGCTCAGGCCATAGCTTCGATCAACTACCTTGTCTAATTCGGGCATTCATCCTGGGTTGGTTGAACGAAGTCCCTGCCAACTGCTAACTAGAGGTCAGATACTCTGTGACCTGGCAGAGGACTTCCTGAGAGGGGCTTACCGATGTGTGAGTCTACCGTTGGCCTGTATGAATACGAGAAACATTTTGTGTGTCTTATTGTTTGACTTAGTCCACGTGTCTGGCAATACACTTTATCTAGATGTCCACTATCTGCTGAATGTCCAACACACTTATCTAGTTGTACACTAGCTGGTGAATGTCCAACACACTTTGTCTAGCTGCCCACTAGCTTTGTTATGTCCAACACACTGTGTCCACCTGGCCACTAGCCTGTGGATCTACAACACACATTGTTCACCTGTCTACTAGCTTGTGGATGCCCAACACAGTTTGTCCACTACCTTGCGTATGCCCAACACACATTGTCCGCCTATCCACTAGCGTGTGTATGCCCAACACAATTTGTCCACCTGTCCACTAGTTTGTAGATGTTCAACAACACTTTGTCCACCTGTCCCCTAGCTTGTTAAAGCTCTCTTTAAATAAAGTTTTTTTGGTGTAACCTTCAACCAATTTTTCACCGCTTCCGTTACGTTGACGTCATCTACGAACCTTTGACCCCGTAAATATTCTTTCAAGGGTCCAAACAAGCAAAAGTCAGATAGCGCCAAGTCAGAACTGTATTCTGGATGTTTTAAGACCTCAAATTTCAGAGCATCAATTGTATCCACTGTTTGCACAGCCGTGTATGGATTGGCGTTATCGTGCAGCAGATATACTCCTTTTGATAGAAGTTCCCGACGTTCCGTTTGTATCTAGGACTTCAACCTATTCAGTTGCATGTCACTGTATCAAACACTGGGCCCCGTTTGGCACCTTTCCTGGAAATGTCCCGATATAGGGCCAGGTACTTGTGCGTTAATTCACTCACGGATTATAATAGGTCAAATTTAGTAGACTGTAGCCATACGAAGCACCATACTTTTCAATTCGCGCTTCTTCAATTCGCGCGGTAAACCTATGTCCATGTCATTCTCAGATCTAATACCGTACGTGGGAGATGGATTTATTGCAATTGTCACACTTGATACTTCAAGAAAATAAATTGTGTGCAGTTTTTGCAGGAAAGACGAATTATACACACCGTCCGACTGTGTGCTAAAAATCATGTTATAACTTTGTCTCTCACAGTTTGCCAAGATCGGTATAGATGTCGTACATTTCAGCAGGACATTCCTGTTCGTTCTGGCACATGGTTAGAGAGCACCTAACCCTAACCCTAACCAAAACGGAACACACAGACACATGATAGATTCCTACATATGTGAGTTTCTGTGGCGACATCGGAATAAAGTCCGTCAGTTAGACCCGTTCGACAATATTCTGCAGGACATGACAGAATTTTGGCCTCCTGTATCTAGACACTTATAATTATTTGTGAACGGAAGCCCGTGCGGTCATTGAATGGTATAACATTTCAGAATGGGTGAATTAACGCACTAGAATCTAGGGCCATTAACATCCCAATAGATGGTCATCATTTTTTCCCAGAGGAAGTCTGTGTTTTGAATTTTTTTCTTAGCCGGAGACACCGGGTTCTTCCATTGAATCGACTGTCTCTTAATCTCTTGCTTGAAATGGTGCCCCCGTGACTCATCTCCTGTTCCAATTTCATTGAGAAAAGCATCTCTTTCACTAGCATGACGGTCCAAATGGTCCTGACAAATCAAAACAACAATACACACCAACAATCCTACAGACAGTCAAACAAGACTGCGAACAAAGAGACCTGGGTGAATAGATGGGAGAGAAATCTACAGACATATAGCTATCCCAAATTCCAAAGACAACATCAACGTCCTGAAAAGGAGAGACCAAAGAATTTTTTTCCGAATTTGCACTCAATACATACAACTTAACAGCCACTTGAACAGAATCCAACCAGAACATACTCTTGAGTGCCGTATGTGCACACATTCCTATAAAACTGTTTAGCATCATCTTTTTGAATGTCTGACTCTTGCCGGTATAAGGAATGAGCGTCTTCCTCCAAGGCCAGACAAATGGAACTCTTTGTACGGAACTAAATAACAGATTACAAACACTTGCAGATACCACTATGTGTCATTGAGCCATAGAGCAGGAGCCCATAGGCCGCTAGATCAATAACAAACCAACAAACTACGCTTGTGATCATTGGACAGCTGTCTTTGTGCCAACCTGCTACCCACTTTCCTAAAACCCAGGTTATAATATATATATTTATGCGCAGCGCCGGACTCATGTTCAAATCTACGGCTATTTCAACAATATTGACTCGCTTGTTGCCACAGACCAACTGGTCGATCTGCTGTTCCACTGTGTCAGTTTCAATGCTTGTTCGTCCCAAAAGCCGCAGTTCATCAATGATGTTTTGGCTTCTGTTTTGAAATCGTTCTACCCATTCATAAACTCTCCTCTCACTCAAACAACTGTCTCCATACTGGCCATACATTCTTCAGTAAATTTGAGAAGTTTCCACCCCCTCTGAACACAACAACTAGCTAAGGCTTCGTTATTCTGCTTTGCAAATTGACAGTGGGGCGGCCATAGCACAACCGCCTGAAGGACCCTGGTCTACCTTCATCGGCACGCTCAGGATATGAGGAAAACTACTGTAACCCGCCACCAAAAGTCCTTTTCAGGGCGCACAAAAGAGTAACCTACTCATTGTGAGCATTCGCAAACAAGAACAACAACTGCGGATGACAATACTGCACAATAGTCACAACCCTTTCACGGAGTAAAACAGCAATTGTGTGTCCTGAAAAAACATTTCTCCATTGTACAGACTCTTTCATGCACTTTACAATCAAATTGATGTTACTTACCGACTATCTATCTATCTAACTACCTATCTATCTAACTATCTATCTATCTATCTATCTATCTATCTATCTATCTATCTATCTATCTATCTATCTATCTATCTATCTATCTATCTATCTATCTATCTAACTACCTATCTATCTAACTACCTATCTATCTAACTACCTATCTATCTAACTACCTATCTATCTATCTATCTATCTATCTATCTATCTATCTATCTATCTATCTATCTATCTATCTATCTATCTATCTAACTATCTATCTATCTAACTATCTATCTATCTATCTATCTATCTATCTATCTATCTATCTATCTATCTATCTAACTACCTATCTATCTAACTATCTATCTATCTATCTATCTATCTATCTATCTATCTATCTATCTATCTATCTAACTATCTATCTATCTATCTATCTATCTATCTATCTATCTATCTATCTATCTATCTGTCTAACTACCTATCTATCTATCTATCTAACTACCTATCTATCTATCTATCTAACTATCTATCTATCTATCTATCTATCTATCTATCTATCTATAGTCCACTTATGTCGTTAGACGGTGTGAGCAGGTGAGACCTTCTTTGTTTCATATTTTTTTTTTTTTTTTTTGTCACATGACTTGCACTGGTGACTTTCCAGGTCAATCCCAGCATCTGTTAGTCTATGGAATATATGATCATCCATTTTTGAGACTGGAGGAGGTGGAAGCGTAAATTAGATTAAGATAGACCCGCGGCCTGTCAGGCACCATCTAAGCCGCACCACTAACCACATAACCAAGACCTGTTGTTATGGCCACACAGTCCCCTCTTTTGCGACATATTCTCTGTGGGGCAAGAATCCCTATAATAATTTGAATAGATTTTTAACTTAAATATTTCCCGAGCAGCGGCCCTTTAGGCCTATTCTTTTTTATTTCCAACTGCTAATGTATTTAACGTGCGCGCCACTGCACTCGGGTGTCAGGGATCAGAGATCAGAGGAAATATTTACCAGATGATCCACGTGAAAAAATCCCGATTTATTCCTCAAAAATAGAATGAAGCCTGTACAATGGGTCATAGAAATTCGTTACATGGCAATCAAATTAGTAACCCATGTCTGTTTCAGTATAGTCACACAGTCAGCAAACTAATTCATTCAAATAGAAAGCCAAATCATGTTTATCTGGTTTATCTAAACGTTGTAACAACAATCAATAAATGTTCGATTATGTTATTAAGAATCGATTTTACTGCAATCCGGGAAGATCCAAATTAGCTAACTCTAATTAAATAATGAAGGATGTGGATACTGATGGTTCCTGTAGTTCGCTGGTTGTACACGCTCTTGTTCCCTCCTCTCAAGCACTCGACTCCTGTTGAATATAGTTTGATTTCAAAGTTCTGAAACATGTGAATTGCCGCTTCATCCACTGCGGTATTATCGTCCAACCAGATGTTGCTATTGTTGTTGTTGTTGTTCTTGTTGTTGTTGTTGTTGTCTAATGCTCAGAATGAATAAGCTTGACCTTTTGTGCGTCCTGAAAAGGACGTTAAGTGGCGAGTTGTAGTAGTTTTCCTCTCATCCCGAGGATGCTGAAGAAGGTGTACCGCGATCCTCTAGGAGGTTGTGCTATGCATAGTTTCACCTGTGTGGCACTCACTACTTCGGGGATCACATCGATCCACGTTGCGTCAGCTAGGCTGCCTTGACAACAGCATGTTTCGAGGGAACGCTATTTGGAAGGACAATTGTGGTCTTGGTAACTGTATTGTGCCTAACCCTTACAAATCAGTGCCTTACTGGACTAGAGTCTCGGTACCCCACCCCTTTCCCCCACCCCTTTACCCACCCCTTCCCACACCCCTTTACCCCCACCCCTTTACCCCAACCCCTTTACCCCAACCCCTTTCCGCCACCCATTTCCCCCCCCCACCACCCATCCCCACAAAAAATAGGATGTAATTGATAGATGTTAAAATGCCAATCCGTTTCATATTTACTCTACCCATAATGCGTATGTAAAGAAGGATGTTAGCTCTTCCGCTGCTCTGAACCCGCTGAACTTCAACCTGACTAGCGCAATAGGTCCGCCCCTGCATCTCTAGAGGCCCTACAGCTGTCTTCCAATTGAGTCTCAGATTCCTGCACCTTCAACAGAAGGAACTGGGAGTCTGACACGATGCACCTCCTAGAGTCTGACACGTTCCATGTTATAGAGTCTGACACGATCCATGTTCTAGAGTCTGACACGATGCATGTCCTAGAGTCTGACACGATCCATGTTCTAGAGTCTGACACGATGCATGTCCTAGAGTCTGACACGATCCATTTTCTAGAGTCTGACACGATGCATGTCCTAGAGTCTGACACGATGCATGTCCTAGAGTGTGACACGATCCATGTTCTAGAGTCTGACACGATGCATGAGCTAGAGTCTGACACGATGCATGCCCTAGAGTCTGAAACGATGCATGTCCTAGAATATGACACGATGCATGAGCTAGAGTCTGACACGACGCATGCCCTAGAGTCTGAAACGATGCATGTCCTAGAGTCTGACACGGTGCGTGTCCTAGAGTCTGACACGATGCATGTCCTAGAGTCTGACACGATGCATGTCCTAGAGTCTGACACGATGCATGTCCTTTTATACGGGGATTATTTCAACTATCTCAGCACTACTTCCATCTTCATTCTCATTATTAAGGCTGTTATTCTGCATGCCTCGTTCTAAATATTTACTTATTCGTCTTCTTTGTTCGTTCAGAAACTCCCGCTACCCAACCATGAAAAGAACTTTGCAAGTAGCCGGATGTAGACCGAAGAACGAAATGCGTTGTGTCGTAGTTTACATCTTCACTGTGATAGTTGCATCTTTGGTGCAACACATCCGATTTCAGTCGAAATTTTTGGTCACCGAGTTACTCTTCGCTCTTCGATCCTTTCTTCTTAGCCAGTCTGCCTTGTTGCAGCCTGTGATCCAGGACCATCACGTCGTGATGGAAAAGACTCTAGATTTGCTGGCCCTTACGCTAGCAACCATCTTGGGTGGCTTACCGCTACAGCTTCTGTTTAGCATCTGGACTCAGTCTGTTCCACAATGACCTGTCACCTCACTCTAGCAGAGAAACAACGGTACGATTTCTCACTGCGAAACGCCGATCCACCTGTATACATGACGGCATCACTATCCTGAGATCTATAAATCATCATATGGTTAATATCGAACTCTGATTTTCCCGTGCACCACTTACTAGATTCCCTAACTGAACTGAAATGAATAGAATTTCTTTTCTAAACAACTAAATCCACATTAAAATATATTTACCATTATCATATCTCACTCAGATAGTGGAGGTTATCTTAGCCTTGTCCGTGACAGTGGTGGCCGTCAAGGCTGACTGTACACGTGAGTACAATCTTATATAATTTATCTTAAGACATTTGCCTTGCTGTATTTTTATGGCTATAATAGTATATGTTTTGGTGCATGTATACCAGCAATCTCCTTCTTCTTCGTCTTCTCCTTCTTCTTCTTCTTCTTCTTCTTCGTACGCTGTCAGACGTCAACCTGTATTTTTTCGAAAAAAGCAGCGGTCATCCTGAGGCTGTCGACACTGCCATAGAGCTTGTCTAGTGTTGCCACTGGTGATGGCCACATCTGCTTTCTCTGATCCTCGTATGTCGGGCAGTTTTGCAGCAAATGTTCAGTGGTCATTTTCCCAGTATCACACGTGCATTCGTCAGTGCCACTTATCTTCAGTTTATTGAATAGGTGGTACCTCAGTCTATTGTGGCCTGTGCGAAGTCTGAAGACCACTACCTGCTCTCGTCTGTTCAACTGGCAATAGGCATCGTTTTTTTGTGTAGACAGTATGTTCTGTTTCCCATTTGGTCATGTATCTAGCTCTAATAAGCCTTTTGGACTCTTCGTATGTCACACTAAAATCTGGTTGTGGTAGTCTTGCACCTTCTTTTGCCAGTCTGTCTGCCTCCTCGTTGCCTTGGGTGTTACAGTGGGATGGAACCCACTGTACCACTACTATTTTTGGTGCGAACAGCTGGCATAGTTGACAGAGTACTGCTCTTAAATCATTAAGTTCAGTATTTTTCTGGCTTTTTAGTGCTGTGACTACGGCCAGGGCATCTGTAAACAGGACTATATGGCTTTAATTTATTTTGCCTGTCACCATTTCTTCCACTGCAGCCCTCAGTGCCTCTGCCTCTGCTCTGAAATTGCTTGAGTATTTTCCAGTTGCCACTGCCAGTGTTTACCAGCAATTAGAACTGCACTTGTTTACATAGTTGAAAGTAATGTTTTTCTCTAGCTGTTGATTATTTTCAGCTTGTGTTTGTTGTGATGAGGGTGTTGTGATGTTGATGAAGATAATTATATCGATTCTCGTGTTAAACACAATCCACTATTTGATATTAGAATGAGTAACAGCTGGAAATAATCACGCTTAATCAGTTAAAGTATGCTTAATTAGACGTGAGATGTTGTAGTGGGGTCCTCTGTGCGGTTATGTTATGCTTTGCTTCATCTGCGTGTCGCTCACTGCTACGGGGATCACGTCGAACTCTCGCTTCGTTAACCAGGCTGCCATGAAAATAGCCCCCCATTTCCAGAGAAAACTTCGAGGCAGCCGAGGTTTTGGTCAGTATGGTTTGCCTGAGTCAAACATGTCTTATCAGTATATTTTGCCTGACCAGACGTTAGTCTTTCTCCCCGTTGTCGTGTTGTCGACGGATGTAAATGTTGGTGCTCTTATAATGTTGTCATTGTGTATGTCCAGCGATCCAAGTCACCAAATACACGGGCACCAATTGCAGAAAGCGAGACTTAGAACTAGACTGAGTTTCCTACGGACAACACAACCTCTCCCCGCAAGCTCTGGAAAGCGTCGATACATGACGAGACAAACAACAGACCACGTGAATAAAACCCGCAAGAGGAGGCTACACAAGTAGCACAACCACCAAATCCAACGGGAACTGAAACGCTAGTCCAGTCAGGCACATCACACTGACCAAGACAACAATCTCTCTTCCATGTAGCGTTCTCTAGAAACAGGCTGTTTTCAAGGCAGCCTGGCTGATAAATTTCGTCTTTGTAAGTGAGCTCCACGCAGATGAAGCCAATCATATCACAACTCCTGGATTAGCGCATGCCACCTACATCAGCATGCTCGAGATGTGCGGAAAGCTACTACAACCCGCCATGTAACGTCCTTTTCAAGGCGCACAAAAGAGTAAACATATCCATTGTATGGCAATGCTTATGTCTACCTAGGCCAGGAAATCAACAATAACATTGATAAGGAGATCTCACGCAGGAGAGCCGCGGGTTGGCTTTGCTTCAATCGTATACTCTAGGAAACCTTTAGTCTGGGGGTCTTCTTCTTCTTCTTCTTCGTACGCAGTCAGACAGTAACCATTATTTTTTCGAAAAAAGCAGCCGTCATCCTGAGGCTGTCGACACTGCCATAGAGCTTGTCTAGTGTTGCCACTGGTGATGGCCACATCTGCTCTCTCTGATCCTGGTATGTCGGGCAGTTTTGCAGCAAATGCTCAGCGGTCATTTTCCCGGTACCACACGGGCATTCGTCGGTGCCACCTATCTTCAATTTGTTGAATAGGTGGTACCTGAGTCTATTGTGGCCAGTGCGAAGTCTGAAGACCCACGACCTGCTCTTTTCTGTTCAACTGTTAATAGGCATCGTTTTTGGTGTAGCCAGTATGTTCGGTTTCCCATTTGGTCATGTATCTAGCTCTAATAAGCCGTTTCGACTCTTCGTATGTCATACTAGTATCAGGTTCTGGTAGTTTTACAGCTTCTTTTGCCAGTCTGTCTGACTCCTCGTTGCCTTGGATGTTGCAGTGAGATAGGACCCACTGCACCACTACTCTTTTTGGTGCGGCCTGCTGGCATAGTTGACAGAGTACTGCTCTTAAATCATTAAGTTCAGTATTTTTCTGGCTTTTTAGTGCTGTGACTACGGCCAGTGCATCTGTAAGCAGGACTATCTGGCTTTCATTTCTTTTACCTGTCACCATTTCTTCCATTGCCGCCCTCAGTGCCTCTGCCTCCGCTCTGAAATTGATTGTGTATTTTCCAGTAGCGAATGACAGTGTTATTTTCAGCTCAGGAATGCTTCTGCCCCTCCGTTCTGTGTTGAATTTGTTACGGAACCGTCGGTGTATGCATGGGTCCAGTCCATGCGTGGGTAGTTTTCCGTAATGTAACTCAGGGTAGTATCTCTTCTTTCTTTTTTCAGACTGGCAGTTTTTGTTTCTAATACCTGATATATTTTCTACCACCTCTGGAAATATATGCTGCCTCCAGGTAGGTTTTCGAACAGTAGGGATAGGCTTTGGTGTTGTTAGTGCGTTCATGGGGTTTTCGTGCATCTTTGCTTTGGCTATTTCTGCAAAGTTTCTTCGCTTTAGTTTCCCACTTCCGAAATTGTTTAGACTCTGATGCATTGGGTGGTCAGTCAGTCTTCTGAGTATCTCTGATTGCAGCTGGGCTCTGCAGTCTCTTCTGTCGGCCATGGATTGCAGTTTTGAAATCTTTTCAAGTTCTACAATTGTTGTTGACTTCATGCCTCCTGTTATAACTCTCATGGCTTGGTTTTGGAGTTTGCTAACTTTATCGAAGTTCACCTTTGCTGCTGTTGTCCATGCCACAATGCCATACTCGAGAACGGGTCTGACTTTTCCAGTGTACAGTTTCTTTAGTATACTTTCGTCCGCTTCCCAGCTTGTGCCAGCAAGTTTCCTCATGATTGCCATTCTTTCTCTGGCTCTCATTCGGTTTCTCTCGATCTGACTGTTCCATGTCATGCGCTGATCAAATGCGACTCCCAGATAGTTTGGGTTGTCGTTTGGCTGGAGGTATTTGCCGTTTAGTCTTAATTTGGTGTTTTGGGGTTTGATTGATAGCGAGAATATTGTACATGTGGTCTTTTCCTCGTTTATTTTGACCAGCAATGAGTTCGCCCACTCTTCCAGCGATTTTAGGGCCTGCTGCATCCGATTTCTTGCTATGGTGAGGTTCTTTTCAGAGGTCCGCATAGCCAGATCGTCTGCAAACATTGAGTTATGAACAGTTCTTGGTATATTCTCTGTAATGTCATTTATATACACCAGGAAGAGTGTGGGTGACAGTACTCCCCCTTGGGGTACTCCCTGCTCAAGTGTCACCTTTTTGCTCATCTGTCCTTGTACTTGGACTCTGGCCGTTCTGTTTTTGAGGTAGTGGTTGATCCACTTGTACATTTTCTCACAAACTGCACTTCTTCTTAGCTTGACTCTAAGTCCATCTTTCCAGACATTGTCAAATGCCTCTTCCAGGTCCACCCAAACCGATACTGTATGCTTTTGTTCCTGGTAGGCATCTTCTACTTCCTGGGCTATGAGGATGACCTGATCCTCAGTGGATCTGTGCTGTCTAAAGCCTGCTTGCTGTGGAATTAGTATCCGTTTTTCTTCCAGATGCCACATCAGTCTGGTGTTTATCATACGTTCCAACAGTTTGCCGACACAGCTCAGTAGACTGATAGGTCTGTATCCATTTGGATCGGTTTTGTCTTTTCCTTGCTTTGGTACTGGTACAAGTACTGCGTCTTTCCATGCCTGGGGTACAATACCCCTTTTCCAGATTTGGTTCAGGATCGATAGCAGTTTCCTCTTTGCTGTTTGGCCCAGCCCAATCAGCATTTCGTTTGTTATCCCGTCTTTTCCGGGAGATTTCCTTTTCTTTAATGTTCTCATGGCCTCTTCCATTGTTAGTTTTGCCATCATATGCTCTTCTTGTGCCATATTGATGTTGTCGTGCCCCTTTTGTTCTTCATTAATGTCCTTATGCCTGTCTGCAGGGAAATCTATGTGGTTCGCTTTGGCATAGTGTTCGACAAAGGCGTTTGCGGCTTTTTTTCCAGGGAGCAAGTTTTCGCCCTGCTTGATGGTAATTTGTTTGTTTGATGGAGTTTCGTCGATTGGTTTAGAGTGTATTTGTATTTTGCCGTGGCGGCTTTGAGGGCGATATTTGCCTCTATTGATTGTTCCTAGCATTTGGGACTGCGTCTTCCACTTTCTGCAACTCATCATTCCAATATGGCGTATAATTTTTCCTTGCCCCTTTTGGGATAGTTTCAGTGGCATCTTGAATTATTGCTTTGCTTAGACTTTCCACAATGGACTTCATTTTGTTGTTCCGTGTGTTGATGGTTTCACACAGCCCATCTGTCAGGATTGCAAATCTGTCCCAGTCGGCTCGTTTGTAATTCCAACGTGGGAGCGGTTTTGTTTCCTGTGGGCCTACTTCTCTATCGATTTCTAGCCTAATTGGCCTGTGGTCGCTACCTGCCAATTGGTACAGTACCTGGCGGTCTATTTTATGGTGAATGTCCATTGTGGAGAAAGCCAAATCTGGAGTAGAGGTGGTATGCCATGTTCTAGAATAGTAGCTAGGGCTATTCTCCGGCCTATTGATTAGATGGAGATTTGTGTCTATCTCCCAATTTCCACTTCGTCACCTCTGCTGTCTGTGTCAGAGTATCCCCATCTCTCCGAGTGGCTGTTGAAGTCTCCAACTACTATGCAGTTGGAGTCTTTGACTTCCATACTCGAGAGCGATAGGTCTTTATTTGGTGGTCCGTACAGGTTGAAGATGCGGATCTTCGTCTCTTGAGCCATTATGTCAACTCCTACAATTTCTGCTTGTCCGGTGTGATTGGCAGCTACCGCGCTACTCGGTATGCAGTTACGGGTCAGTATCAGAACCCCTCCTTTGTGACCTTCTCTGTCCAGGCGGAAGGCCTGGTATCTTCTGATTAAGAATTTATGGTTGCTGTTGAGGTGCGTTTCTTGGATATATGTCGCGTCAATCTTACCTTCATGCAAGTGATGTGTCAGGGAAAGCTTTTTGTTAATGACTCCCTCCGCATTCCACTGTAGTATTTTGAGGGTCTTTAGTTTTTGGTCAATAGAAATTGCCCCATAGCCATGTGCCTTGACTCCACAACACATGGGTGGGTGACCACCAGTAGTCAAGGGTGGGCCCCTTCGAGGCATGAGGTCCGGCACTCTCGCTGCCTGGCGGGACTCCGCAGGATGAGCGCCATACGATTTTCTGATAAGTTGTACTGTCATCATACTGCGATTTACGTTGCACTGTTTCGTTAAGCCTGTGGCCCAGTGCATCCGATTTCAACATTTGGCGTTTCAGTAGGGATGCCCTCTTTAGCCTTTGGCTGCCCCCAGCTTATCTGCAAGGCAGCAGTTGTTTGTTATCAGAGTTGTCTCTCTTATGGAAGTTGTCTTACAGGACTAACGAGTCTTCACTACTCGTTTCTATAGGGTGCGGTGATGATATATGAGATATGATATATGATATGGACTATGTACTGGTTTGTACTAACCCGGAAGAGAGGCAGTCCAGTGTGTCTGTATCCCAGGATCGTCACGTCCTGCCAGAACGTAGCATTTTCATGTGAGTGGGGTATCTCTTTGCTACCTTTATTTTCTCGGCGTCTCTGCAGTGATGGTACGCTTAGCATTCCCCGCCACCTGGGAGGTTGACACAATAGGGCAGATGTGCAATGTCCGCTAGTCTGCATTTCTTCTGCGTCCATTGGTATGGCTGATAGCATACAGAGGTAGAGATCGAGGCAGAAGTGCATTTAACCAGGGGATAAGCCTGGTAATGTCACGGAGATGTTGTTCGCCTAGTGTGCTGACAGATCTCATGGTCATTGGTTGAGTCTCGACAGTTCACAGTGAGGTGGCTGCTCTACTGTTTTCGACACCCCGACCAGGAACTAAGTCTTATTTTGGTGGTTTCGCACCCCATCGCCGTATAAGGTGAATATCAAGCAGCTATCCGCCCGCTTTGATCGGCGGACGGCAGAGACCTCTTTCTGCGGCTCGACCGGATAGGGCTTAGGCGCGAGCCCCATGTTCCGACCATGTCGAAGCCTCCCATTGCAGTGGTGCTGCGATTTTGGGCGGGATTCCGGCTTACAGGCGTTCGGCCGTAATCCCTCACATGGTAGCCTCGCGCCATTGGCTTATCAGCCTGGTACGTGAACCAAAATGTCTGCGGCTCCTCTGGAATTGAGCAGGATTACCGTAGTAACGCCCTGTAATTAGTAGGGTAAAACTGACCTGTCTTCCGATGGTCTATTACCAGCACCCGTTCACTATTAGACCAGACGAATTAATAGAGGGCTTTTGTTTGTCAATGACCAGGTATCTGAAATCTGCGGTTTCTGATGGGTTAAACACGATTTCCGTAGCGTTCTTACATTAGAAGGTTAAAAAGGTGACTTGTCTTCCCGTGAGTCTAATACCAGCACACGTTCACTATTAGACCCAACGAAAGTGCTCTCAATTTGTCAGTCGTTCTACAGTATTGGCGTGTTGAGTCAAATTAAGCCGCAGACTCCACTCCTGGTGGTGCCCTTTCGTCAATTACTTTAAGTTTCGCTTTGCAACCATACTTCTCCCGGAACCCAAACACAGAGTCATCGAAGCAACTCCTGCAGATCGCTAGTCGGCATCGTTTATAGTCAGAACTACGACGGTATTTGATCGTCTTCGCGCCTCTGACTTTCATTCTTAATTAATGAAAACATTCTTGACAAATGCTTTCGCAGTAGCTCGTCTTGCGGCGATCCAAGAATGTCACCTCTAACGCCGCAATACGAATACCAACGTTTGTCCCTGTTAATCATTACCTCCAGTTCCGAAAACCAACAAAATAGAACCGAGGTCCTATTCCATGCACCATTATTCAGGCAGCCGCTTTCAACACTCTAATTTTCTCAAAGTAAACGCGCCGGCCACCCGGGACGCTCAGCGAAGAGCACCCGCGGGAGAGAGCCGACAGACGGTAGGGCAGGAGACAACGGGCAGTGAACCGGCGCGAGCCGGACCGCCTGCCTGCACCTGCCACCTGAGATCCAACTACGAGCTTTTTAACTGCAACAAGTTTAATATACGCTATTGGAGTTGGAATTACCACAGATGCTGGCACAAGACTTGCCCTCCAATAGATCCTCATTAAAGGGTTTCTTCTTCTTCGTACGCAGTCAGACAGTAAGCATTAGTTTTTCGAAAAAAGCAGCCGTCATCCTGAGGCTGTCGACACTGCCATAGAGCTTGTCTAGTGTTGCCACTGGTGATGGCCACATCTGCTCTCTCTGGTCCTCGTATGTCGGGCAGTCTGGGGGTCACTCAGTGCAGAAAAAAACCTGATGAGGTCGGGATTCAGAGACGCCGATATCTGTGCATGGGCACTGTCCAGGTCTAGGAATATCTCATGACCTGCCCATATCCAATACACGTATGTAAGGTGGATGATTTGTTTACGGAAAGGACAAGTCAGTCAGTGTAGCAGACGGTAGAGTATGGACACATACAGTAAGTAAATAAGTATGCATGTGATGTTTGTATGTTTTGTCATTGTATATGTTATCCGGCTCAGGAGCTAGCTGTTTGGAGACAGTCAATGGAGGGGACCTGGTGACTGCTGACGCTATTTTAGCCTTTTTGGCTGTAGAGGAAAGAAAAAGACTGAAGAGATGAAGGAACAGCCAGGCAAGTCAGCTTCTTCAGTATGGTCTTACAATTTGGGGCAATGGCTGTCATTCGCGGATCGGCTTTATACAACCATAGCAACATGTATACAGACTAAAGATATCACACACCGATTAAACCCATGTGGAAGAGGGAGCCAGAATCCTGAACGCATTCTACAGGAATGTCTACTCTATAGGGACATTTTTACCGGACCTGGTCAGAAGGTGTGGAGTTGAGACAAAAGCTGTGGGGCAGCCGTTCTGATCTGGTGAAAACTATAAACTTCATCATGGCGACTGGCCTGCAGATTTATCGCCTGACCAGAAGATCATGAACGCATGGTAGACAGTGTCGGAATACAGGAGACAGAGCTGGACAAAACTAACAAGGTGCCATGCGTATGGTCTATAGGGACTGAGACACTTATGGTGATGATATTGTGGGACTGATGTCCATTAGCTTGTTGTACGAGTAAATCGGTTTGTTTGAAACAATTTTTTCTTCTTAACACTCTTGACTGCAGAAATCGGAGGACGAGGCAAAGCAAGTGTTGTAATCCATATGGAAGATACTTGCTGTGACACTGACCCAGATTGCCGGAGCTCAGGTGAGAAACATTACATTCACAACAATTTCAGACACTATATCGTATTGTTGGTCACACTTACATCATTGTCATTGTTACAGAATGTATCATTTCTTCTACGAGGTTTGCAGGTCTGCGTGGCTTGGGGGGTGAAACGTTCGTTTTACAATCCTAAAACACCCGGTTCGAATCCCACCATGTCCAGTTTTTCCAGACACAGCATTTTATCGGAACCATCGCTCATCCACCTTATAAAGGTGAAGCACATCTGCAGAGAAACTGATAACAGATAAATAGGTTAGCGATTGTAAGAAGCCACGGTCTGCAAATGTCATGCTACTGACATTTTTAACTTGACAAGGTGTACAGAGCTATAGAATATCTTCAGAGTTATACATCTCCGGACTGGCCTACAGGCAAAACGAAGCGTGACAGACCACAGCCTACTTTAGATACATGCCTTATGACTCACGGGCTGTTGTCGAGGACAATAGTCTAGCTAACAAGGTGATGTTCAACGTGATCTCCGTAGTAGTGAGCGACACGTAGATGAAGCCAAGCATAGCACAACCACCTACAGGACTCCGGTCCACCTTCATCAACACGCTCGGGATATGAGGAAAGCTACTTAACTTAGCTTAACGTCTTTATACTGGTTTAGAAGTCTCTGCAGAGTCTGTATACAACCAGTTTCATTTACATCACCTTGCTCTAAAAGCTATGCGCATCCAATATATTCTTAAATACATTACCTGCCCCTGCCTCCACTACCTCCCGTGGCAAAGCATTCCAAGCATTCACCACTCTCTGACAAAAATAGTTCCTAATATCTACCTACTACTGCAACCTGTCACTCAACGTCCTTTTCAAACTGCGCATAAGAGTAACCTACTCATTGTGGGAATTCGCAAACAACAAACAACAACAACAACGACTCACAAAGAAATATCTTTGAAACTTCACATTCCGATGCTGACTAAATTACGGAACATGCATGTGTCAACTATCAGTGCAACTATAATAACGTGTTCAGGAAACAAAGATGGATATGCAGCTGGTTTCAGGGCAGAATTCTGTGAACGGATCATTCAACATTGATCTGTTATGTTTTGTAACGTGAATTTTTTTATTTTTTTTGGTGATACGCATGCATTGATTATAAACCTTCTCAGATATATGAGTTCCGTTATTTAGTCTGCGGTGGAATGTGTACCTTTCAGTCCGACACATCCGACTTCAGCATGGTATTTTTTGGTACAGGGTTAGCCTTCCCTCTTCAATTGCTTCTCCTTAACCAGTCTGCTCTGCCGCAGCCTGTTATCCAGGATCCCCACTTACAAGTGTGGAAGGGCTTTAGCAGCTCTGGTTCGCTGACTCTTTTGCTATCAGTCACCTTTGAGTCTCTGTCCACTACAGCGCATGTACTGCTAAACACATTGATATTAAAATAAACTCAGCAAGAACAAAATGCGATGATTGCAAATGTAAACCTCATTTTATCTCGGTCATCTAAACTCAATTATTATGTGGAACCAGACATACTACAAACAACTCATCAACATCGTGTGTAATTTGAACATTTCTTCAATTTTCTTAGATTTTTTAAGTATTTGTATTATTGTAAATTGATGTCAGGATAGAAATTCCCACTTCAATTACTTTGGCCTGGTGTCCTCTAATCAGCTCACGAACATCTGGAAATCAACGACACTGAGCAAACATACCAAGCTCAGACTATTCAACTCAATCGTAATATTAGTCCTGACATATGGATGTGAAAGCTGGAAGACAACAAACGCGCTTGAAAACTAACTTAATATCTTTGAAAATAAATGTCTAAGAAAATTATTGAATACACGCTGGGACAAGTTCATAATTAATGACTCGATAAGAACAGACACAAACCTACTTTACTCGTCGACCATCAGCATGAACAAACCATGGACATACATCGGACATACATGTCCTTAGAATGAACAACAACCGTCTTCCATTGTAATCACTCGAGTGGACACCAAGGGGCGTTCGGAAAAGAGGGAGACCATAGGAAACACCCAGAAGAACAATCATCCGAGAGGGCTCAACTATGGGCCTCAGCATCACACAAGATCTACAAATAATGGGGTCACACCGTTCCAACTGGAGATAATTTGTCTCTGCCTTATGGGCCGTATTTAGCGCACAGAACATAGATAGATAGATAGATAGATAGATAGATAGATAGATAGATAGATAGATAGATAGATAGATAGATAGATAGATAGATAGATAGATAGATAGATAGATAGATAGATAGATAGATAGATAGATAGATAGATAGATAGATAGATAGATAGATAGCCATATAGATAGATAGATAGATAGATAGATAGATAGATAGATAGATAGATAGATAGATAGATAGATAGATAGATAGATAGATAGATAGATAGATAGATAGATAGATAGATAGATAGATAGATAGATAGATAGATAGATAGATAGATAGATAGATAGATAGATAGATAGATAGATAGATAGATAGATATAGATATTAATACAGATAGATAGATAGATAGATAGATAGATAGACAGACAGACAGACAGACACACAGACAGACAGACAGACAGATAGATAGATAGATTGATAGATAGATAGATAGATAGATAGTTATATAGATAGATAGATAGATAGATAGATAGATAGATAGACAGACAGACAGACAGACAGACAGATAGATAGATAGATAGATAGATAGATAGATAGATAGATAGATAGATAGATAGACAGACAGACAGACAGACAGACAGACAGACAGACAGACAGACAGACAGACAGATAGATAGATAGATAGATAGATAGATAGATAGATAGATAGATAGATAGATAGATAGATAGATAGATAGATAGATAGATAGATAGATAGATAGATAGATAGATAGATAGATAGATAGATAGATAGATAGACAGACAGACAGATAGATAATGATGTTACCTGAGTATGGCAAACCGTTTTGTGGTTTCTGATATTTCAGCTGATAGCATTGTGTGCCGCCAAGGATGGGTATACTATAATAGATCTTGTTACGCATTTGGAGACGTCCCGCAACCTTGGGCCATAGCCGCAGTGAGTACATGGTTTCATGAAGTGATTAGAAAGTCGTCAATGAGTACTTGCTATTCGTACTTCTTCTTCTTCTTCTTCTTCTTCTTCTTCTTCTTCTTCTTCTTCTTCTTTTCATCTTTTTTTTACTTTTCTTGTTCTTCGTCTTTTTCTTGTTGTTCTTGCTCTTCAGCTTCTTCTTGTTCTTCTTTTTTTTCTTCTTATTCTTCTTCTTCTCCGTTTTCTTCTTTCTTCTTTTTTTTTTCTCTTTCTTCGTCCTCTATTTCTTAATCTACTACTTCTTGTTCTTCTTTTTCTTTTTCTTCTTGTTCCTTTTCTACTTCTTCTGTTTCTTCTTTTTCTTCTTCTTCTTCTTGTTCTTCTTCTTGTTTTTTTTTCCTTCTTCTTCATCTTCTTGGTCATTTTCTTCTTCTTCTTCTTCATCTTCTCTTTCTGCGTTTTTCCTAAAAAAATACGTTGAGTAGTAAATACAGCGATGCTTAGACATCTGTGCCTGTGCTTGAGATCGCGGGTTCAAATCACGGCGCAGCTGGGATTTTTTCAAGACGACTTTCGAATATTTCTCCGGACCTCTGGGTGGTAAAGATCAGATGTACATTTGCAATGCCGTGGACGATAAACATCCCTAGGCTGTTTGACATAAAAAAGGGAAGCGCATGAGCTGCAGTGATCAGCTACCAATAGCTGACTGCTAACGTCAGGGCCAGGGAACCAGAGCTGCCAAGACCCGTCTACACCTTCACGCGGTGATCCTGGATAACAGAATGCAGCAAGGCAGAATGGCTAAAGAGAAGGGATCGCAGAGGGAATGCTAACCCGGAACTCAATAAATGCTTGCTGTAGTCTGATGTTTTGGACCGAAAGGTGCTAATATCCCAGTCAAGCTGTAAACTACGACACAAGGTATCCCGTTCTCTGGGCTATGTTCTACTAATTAGGCCCGTGGCAGGGTTTGGTAGCGGGAGATTGAGAACGAACGAAGCCAAGCCAAGCCAAGCCAAGCCAAATAAAAAATTGTAGGTTTAACGCAACGAGAAAATTCAAAATTATGTTAAATGTGTACCCAATCAATTACGGTATCCTTGCCGGTGCATCGGAGTTCGGGCATTGTTCATAGATTCTCCAAAAATATGGAGAGGAACACAACACATATGTGTTAAACCGTGTGCAATAACATTGTTTCTTCGAGTGAACAAAATTAAATCTTTGACTCCCTTTTCCTGTCCTCCGGAAAACAAGAATTCACACTTCTTTTCCCTGTGCCAGGAAGCGGAAGGTGAATTTTTTCTTCTGTTGTTGTGCTTCTCCGTACATGATGTTGGTGATTCGGAATGTTAACTCAACTTTACGTATTTATACTGGTTTAGAGGAAGGAAGTCAAACGTTTGGACAGGCAAAATATACTGGACAGACATGCTAGTAAGGTTCAGGCGAAATATACTGGACAGACATGCTAGTCAGGTTCAGGCAAAATATACTGGACAGACATGCTAGTAAGGTTCAGGCAAAATATACTGAACAGACATGCTACTCAGGTTCAGGCAAAATATACTGGACAGACATGCTAGTCAGGTTCAGACAAAATATACTGGACAGACATGCCAGTAAGGTTCAGACAAAGCATACTGCACAGACATGCTAGTCAGGTTCAGGCAAAATGTACTGGACAGACATGCTAGTCAGGTTCAGACAAAATATACTGGACAGACATGCTAGTCAGGTTCAGGCAAAATATACTGGACAGACATGCTAGTCAGGTTCAGACAAAATATACTGGACAGACATGCTAGTCAGGTTCCGACAAAATATACTGGACAGACATGCTACTCAGGTTCAGACAAAATATACTGGACAGACATGCTAGTCAGGTTCAGACAAAATATACTGGACAGACATGCTAGTCAGGTTCAGGCAAAATATACTGGACAGACATGCTAGTCAGGTTCAGACAGAATATACTGGACAGACATGCTAGTCAGGTTCAGACAAAATATACTGGACAGACATGCTAGTAAGGTTCAGACAAAATATACTGGACAGACATGCTAGTCAGGTTCAGACAAAATATACTGGACAGACATGCTAGTAATGTTCAGACAAAATATACTGGACAGACATGCTAGTCAGGTTCAGACAAAATATACTGGACAGACATGCTAATAAGGTTCAGATAAAGCATACTGGACAGACATGCTAGTCAGGTTCAGACAAAATATACTGGACAGACATGCTAGTAAGGTTCAGACAAAATATACTGGACAGACATGCTAGTAAGGTTCAGACAAAATATACTGGACAGACATGCTAGTAAGGTTCAGGCGAAATATACTGGACAGACATGCTAGTCAGGTTCAGGCAAAATATACTGGACAGACATGCTAGTAAGGTTCAGGCAAAATATACTGAACAGACATGCTACTCAGGTTCAGGCAAAATATACTGGACAGACATGCTAGTCAGGTTCAGACAAAATATACTGGACAGACATGCCAGTAAGGTTCAGACAAAGCATACTGCACAGACATGCTAGTCAGGTTCAGGCAAAATGTACTGGACAGACATGCTAGTCAGGTTCAGACAAAATATACTGGACAGACATGCTAGTCAGGTTCAGGCAAAATATACTGGACAGACATGCTAGTCAGGTTCAGACAAAATATACTGGACAGACATGCTAGTCAGGTTCCGACAAAATATACTGGACAGACATGCTAGTCAGGTTCAGACAAAATATACTGGACAGACATGCTAGTCAGGTTCAGACAAAATATACTGGACAGACATGCTAGTCAGGTTCAGGCAAAATATACTGGACAGACATGCTAGTCAGGTTCAGACAAAATATACTGGACAGACATGCTAGTCAGGTTCAGACAAAATATACTGGACAGACATGCTAGTAAGGTTCAGACAAAATATACTGGACAGACATGCTAGTAATGTTCAGACAAAATATACTGGACAGACATGCTAGTCAGGTTCAGACAAAATATACTGGACAGACATGCTAATAAGGTTCAGACAAAGCATACTGAACAGACATGCTAGTCAGGTTCAGACAAAATATACTGGACAGACATGCTAGTAAGGTTCAGACAAAATATACTGGACAGACATGCTAGTAAGGTTCAGACAAAATATACTGGACAGACATGCTAGTCAGGTTCAGACAAAATATACTGGACAGACATGCTAGTAAGGTTCAGACAAAATATACTGGACAGACATGCTAGTAAGGTTCAGACAAAATATACTGGACAGACATGCTAGTCAGGTTCAGACAAAATATACTGGACAGACATGCTAGTCAGGTTCAGGCAAAATATACTGGACAGACATGCTAGTCAGGTTCAGACAAAATATACTTGACAGACATGCTAGTAAGGTTCAGACAAAATATACTGGACAGACATGCTAGTAAGGTTCAGGCAAAATATACTGGACAGACATGCTAGTCAGGTTCAGACAAAATATACTGGACAGACATGCTAGTCAGGTTCAGACAAAATATACTGGACAGACATGCTAATCAGGTTCAGACAAAATATACTGGACAGACATGCTAGTCAGGTTCAGAAAAATATACTGGACAGACATGCTAGTAAGGTTCAGACAAAATATACTGGACAGACATGCTAGTCAGGTTCAGGCAAAATATACTGGACAGACATGCTAGTCAGGTTCAGACAAAATATACTGGACAGACATTCTAGTCAGGTTCAGACAAAATATACTGGACAGACATGCTAGTAAGGTTCAGACAAAATATACTGGACAGACATGCTAGTCAGGTTCAGGCAAAATATACTGGACAGACATGCTAATCAGGTTCAGACAAAATATACTGGACAGACATGCTAGTAAGGTTCAGACAAAATATACTGGACAGACATGCTAGTCAGGTTCAGACAAAATATACTGGACAGACATGCTAGTAAGATTCAGACAAAATATACTGGACAGACATGCTAGTAAGGTTCAGACAAAATATACTGGACAGACAAGCTAGTCAGGTTCAGGCAAAATATACTGGACAGACATGCTAGTCAGGTTCAGACAAAATATACTGGACAGACATGCTAGTCAGGTTCAGGCAAAATATACTGGACAGACATGCTAGTCAGGTTCCGACAAAGCAGATTGGACAGACATGCAAGTCAGGTTCAGGCAAAATATACTGGACAGACATGCTAGTCAGGTTCAGACAAAATATACTGGACAGACATGCTAGTAAGGTTCAGACAAAATATACTGGACAGACATGCTAGTCAGGTTCAGGCAAAATATACTGGACAGACATGCTAGTCAGGTTCAGACAAAATATACTGGACAGACATGCTAGTCAGGTTCAGATAAAATATACTGGACAGACATGCTAGTAAGGTTCAGACAAAATATACTGGACAGACATTCTAGTCAGTTTCAGACAAAATATACTGGACAGACATGCTAGTAAGGTTCAGACAAAATATACTGGACAGACATGCTAGTCAGGTTCAGACAAAATATACTGGACAGACATGCTAGTAAGGTTCAGACAAAATATACTGGACAGACATGCTAGTCAGGTTCCGACAAAATATACTGGACAGACATGCTAGTCAGGTTCAGACAAAGCAGATTGGACAGACATGCTAGTCAGGTTCAGGCAAAATTTACTGGACAGACATGCTAGTCAGGTTCAGACAAAATATACTGGACAGACATGCTAGTCAGGTTCAGATAAAATATACTGGACAGACATGCTAGTAAGGTTCAGACAAAATATACTGGACAGACATTCTAGTCAGTTTCAGACAAAATATACTGGACAGACATGCTAGTAAGGTTCAGACAAAATATACTGGACAGACATGCTAGTCAGGTTCCGACAAAATATACTGGACAGACATGCTAGTCAGGTTCAGACAAAGCAGATTAGACAGACATGCTAGTCAGGTTCAGGCAAAATTTACTGGACAGACATGCTAGTCAGGTTCAGACAAAATATACTGGACAGACATGCTAGTCAGGTTCAGACAAAATATACTGAACAGACATGCTAGTCAGGTTCAGACAAAATATACTGGACAGACATGCTAGTCAGGTTCAGAAAAAATATACTGGACAGACATGCTAGTCAGGTTCAGACAAAATATACTGGACAGACATGCTAGTCAGGTTCAGACAAAGCATACTGGACAGACATGCTAGTAAGGTTCAGACAAAATATACTGGACAGACATGCTAGTCAGGTTCAGACAAAGCATACTGGACAGACATGCTAGTAAGGTTCAGACAAAATATACTGGACAGACATGCTAGTCAGGTTCAGACAAAATATACTGGACAGACATGCTAGTAAGGTTCAGACAAAATATACTGGACAGACATGCTAGTAAGGTTCAGACAAAATATACTGGACAGACATGCTAGTCAGGTTCAGACAAAATATACTGGACAGACATGCTAGTCAGGTTCAGACAAAATATACTGGACAGACATGCTAGTCAGGTTCCGACAAAATATACTGGACAGACATGCTAGTAAGGTTCAGAAAAAATATACTGGACAGACATGCTAGTCAGGTTCAGAAAAAATATACTGGACAGACATGCTAGTCAGGTTCAGACAAAGCATACTGGACAGACATGCTAGTAAGGTTCAGACAAAATATACTGGACAGACATGCTAGTAAGGTTCAGAAAAAATATACTGGACAGACATGCTAGTCAGGTTCAGAAAAAATATACTGGACAGACATGCTAGTCAGGTTCAGACAAAGCATACTGGACAGACATGCTAGTAAGGTTCAGACAAAGCATACTGGACAGACATGCTAGTAAGGTTCAGACAAAGCATACTGGACAGACATGCTAGTAAGGTTCAGACAAAATATACTGGACAGACATGCTAGTAAGGTTCAGACAAAATATACTGGACAGACATGCTAGTCAGGTTCAGACAAAATATACTGGACAGACATGCTAGTAAGGTTCAGACAAAATATACTGGACAGACATGCTAGTCAGGTTCCGACAAAATATACTGGACAGACATGCTAGTAAGGTTCAGAAAAAATATACTGGACAGACATGCTAGTCAGGTTCAGAAAAAATATACTGGACAGACATGCTAGTCAGGTTCAGACAAAGCATACTGGACAGACATGCTAGTAAGGTTCAGACAAAATATACTGGACAGACATGCTAGTAAGGTTCAGAAAAAATATACTGGACAGACATGCTAGTCAGGTTCAGAAAAAATATACTGGACAGACATGCTAGTCAGGTTCAGACAAAGCATACTGGACAGACATGCTAGTAAGGTTCAGACAAAGCATACTGGACAGACATGCTAGTCAGGTTCAGACAAAGCATACTGGACAGACATGCTAGTCAGGTTCAGACAAAGCATACTGGACAGACATGCTAGTCAGGTTCAGACAAAGCATACTGGACAGACATGCTAGTCAGGTTCAGACAAAGCATACTGGACAGACATGCTAGTAAGGTTCAGACAAAGCATACTGGACAGACATGCTAGTAAGGTTCAGACAAAGCATACTGGACAGACATGCTAGTAAGGTTCAGACAAAGCATACTGGACAGACATGCTAGTAAGGTTCAGACAAAGCATACTGGACAGACATGCTAGTCAGGTTCAGACAAAGCATACTGGACAGACATGCTAGTAAGGTTCAGACAAAATATACTGGACAGACATGCTAGTAAGGTTCAGACAAAATATACTGGACAGACATGCTAGTCAGGTTCAGACAAAGCATACTGGACAGACATGCTAGTAAGGTTCAGACAAAGCATACTGGACAGACATGCTAGTAAGGTTCAGACAAAATATACTGGACAGACATGCTAGTCAGGTTCAGACAAAATATACTGGACAGACATGCTAGTCAGGTTCAGACAAAGCAGACTGGACAGACATGCTAGTCCGGTTCAGACAAAGCAGACTGGACAGACATGCTAGTAAGGTTCAGACAAAGCAGACTGGACAGACATGCTAGTCCGGTTCAGACAAAGCAGACTGGACAGACATGCTAGTAAGGTTCAGACAAAGCAGACTGGACAGACATGCTAGTCCGGTTCAGACAAAGCATACTGGACAGACATGCTAGTAAGGTTCAGACAAAGCAGACTGGACATGACCCTTCGCTTCAGCGTAGCCCTTCTTCGAAACGGGCTGCTTTCATGGCACTCTGGCTAACAAGGTGAGGGATCTTAGGGATCCCCATTGTAGTGAGCGACACACATATGAAGCGAAGCATAGCACTACCTCCTGGAGTACTCCGGTCCACCTTCATCAGCATTCTATGCATGTGAGGGAAGCTGCTGTAACCCACCACTTAATGTTCTTTTCAGGGCATATTAAACTTCTCATTGTAGTCATTGGCAAACAACAAAACTCGTTTGGAAGACTGTAAACAACTAATCTGGTGAAGGGTGGTTTTTTAACCGATGTGGTGGTCTATCATAATAATAAACAACTAGTCTAGTGAAGGGTGGTTTTAACCGATGTGGTGGTCTATCATAATAATAAACAACTAGTCTAGTGAAGGGTGGTTTTAACCGATGTGGTGGTCTATCATAATAGACTCAAACACTAGAGCTAAGTTGGCCCGTAACGAGTTAGGCGGCATCTATAGATGCTCCTCACAAACTGCCTGGGGAAAGATACAAATAGCTTTGATAGATACAAATAGCTTTGATAGATACAAATAGCTTTGATAGATACAAATAGCTTTGATAGATATTCAAATTGAATTTTGTCCGGGTCGCGGCAGTTAAGACTACCATTTTCGATTTCCAACTGCCAAGGAATTGTTAACCTGCTCGACACTGAACACGGCAGTCCGATCTCACTACCTAGGGATCAGGGGAATTTTTATCAGGAGATTGCCGTGAAAAAAATCGCGGTCTCTACCGTGATTCGAACACGCAACCTTCGGCATTCGAGGCGGGCACCTTACCTAGAGACACCTAATCCTCATGTTGGTCAATGCAGTTTATGCTGCATTTTTGGAAATCACTGGTAACCCAGAAGATGTCTTACATTATATCCTTGTCCGTTGCTGTGTTTAACCCATTCAGTACGCGAAACAACACAACCGCTTGGGATAGGTATAAATCAATACGATAAATCATCGTATATTAAATGCCGGTTTTACTCCGTAGTCTGCTTAGAATTATACTTTCTGTCGTTTGATGTGTGAGTCCGATGTTCGCCCGTGTGAATATGTGCTAGGTATACATCACTATTGGCCCTGTCAGGAAACAGAGTGAAGGCCGCCGAACTCGTGAAGTTCAGCCGGGTAATCTTGTAAATTCGACACGTGGTACTCGACATACTATTTCAAATAGCCCGTGAAATAAAAACAACACAAGGATGAAGATCTCGAGCAATGTATGTTCTCCCTGACACAGCTCTCAGCAGAACACCCAAGGTTGGTCATACAGTGGATCCCATCCCACTGCAATATTGAAGGCAATGAAGCTGCAGACAAACTAGCAAAGAGTGGAGGAGCATCCCCACAAACAGATCTGAGTATCACATATAATGGGGCCAAGACCATAATTAAAGCCAACTAAATGGGGTAAAATGGGCTGATCAACACCCGGACTTACGAAAAGAAGACATCTACTATAACTTAACTAGAGAAGAGCAAGTCATCATCTTCAGACTGAGAACTGGGCATAACAGATTCAAGAGTCATCTTTACAACAAAATGCGGATTGGGACAGATGACAGGTGCACATGTGGGGAGCATATCATGACCGTGGAACAAATCCTGCAAAGCTGCAAGCTCACGCAGGAAAATAGAGAACAATACTGGCCTCGTGAGACAGATATGAGACAAAAGCTGAAAGGAGACGAAAGAGCCTTACAAACTACTGTAAGAGAAACCGGAACCTTGATCCGAGGATGAACGAAGAAGAAGAAGAAGAAGAAGAAGAAGAAGAAGAAGAAGAAGAAGAAGAAGAAATATGCCGTGACTTTGCCAGGATGGTCGGAGCAGAAAACATCACAAATTTAATGAACTAATTAATCTAAATACCACAAGACCCACTATAAATCAAATTCCAGAAAAACCCAGGTATGTGCCTACCACCTCAGAATGAAGTGGCCAGGGCAGGAGCTTGAACACTGCACGGCTCCCAAGTATCTAGACGTCAAATTATACCACAAATTGTCCTACATGACGCACATTGTCCTACATGACGCACATTGTCCTACATGACGCACGTTGTCCTACATGACGCACATTGTTCTACATGACTCACGTTGTCCTACATGACGCACATTGTCCTACATGACGCACTGCCAGGAAACAAAGCGTAAAATACACGCAACAAATAATATCATCCGAAAACTGGCCAGCACAACATGGTAGGGCGACACATTCACCAGTTCTTCGGGCATCTGCACTTGCCTTGTGTTTTTCCGTAGCGGAATACGCTGCGCCAGTCTGAAAAAACTATGCTCATGCAAAACTAGTTGATACAGCAATAAATGGGGCGGGTCGGATAGTATCAGGGTGCCTAAAACCCACCCTCATTGGTAAAATATACCACCTAATTAGCATATCACTGCCCGATTTTCGAAGAAGCGTAGCAGGAGAAATCGAACGAGAAAAACAGGATCACCACTCAATGCACTCAATGTTTGGACATCAGATACAGAGCACAAGACTCAAAGTCCAGACATTGCTTCCTAAAATCAACTCAGCCCTTACAGACCAACCCTGAAAGTGACGGTATCGAGAGATGACACGAATTGATGTAGGCCTCGGAGATGGAACTTCGGGGTGAACCTGCAAAACACAACATGGAGGTCGCTGAATAGACTCCAAAGTGGAGGAATATAAAACAATGGAGATAAACAGATAATGTGACGCAATACAAGACCCAGACCACCTGAAAACCTGCCTAAACTTCCAGAAAACATGCAATAGCTGGGACATGATAGAGGCAAATGACAAGGCAATCAATGTTGCTGAATACTGTATACACACTGTATAACGAAGTGATTAGGCACGGTCAGTAAGTAAGTATTAATCTAATGGAAAACCGCATCACTTACCGTTGACACAGATGTAAGTCATCGACAAGTGGGCATTTGATTCAAATTCGTGACCTTGCAGCAACAGTGTTTGACTAAAACACGAGAGCAAATAGGATCGAAGTCGGTAAGGCACCATCTTTGCTACTTGTAAACATTCCATATAATGATGAATGATGATATTTCAGTCTCTGTGTACTTCACAAGGGAGTAATCTAGTTGAGATTGGCAGCGCTGAGGAGAACAACTGGGTCGTAACGCAGCTCAAATACCGCAATTGTAAGTGAATATTATGCATGAAGAGTTCAAATATATGTGTGTCTATTTATATATATGAGGTTTGACAATGAGGCTAACGTCTGGTCAGGAAAAACACACTGATCAGAGAATGTTAGACAGGGTTAGGAGAAATATATTGGCCAAGACTTTCAAAGACTTTCACCTGACCTCCTCGTTGGTCGTCCTGGAAACAGGTTGTTATTGAAAATAACAATCTGGCAAACAAAGGTGAGGTTCGACGCGATCTCTGTAGTAGTGAGCGGCATCCAGACGAAGCCAAACATAGCACAGCCGCCTGGAGGAATCCGTTCCACCTTCATCAGCACGATCGGGATGTGAGGACAGCTACTGCAACCCGCCAATTAACGTCCTTTTCAGGCCGCACAAAAGAGTAACCTACTCATTGTGGGAATTCGCAAACCACAACAACAACAACAACAGCGATTCACAAAGAAATATCTTTGAAACGTCACATTCCGATGCTCACTAAATTACGGAACATGCATGTGTCAACTATCAGAGCAACTATAATAACGTTTTCACGAAACAAAGATGGATTTGCAGCTGGTTTCAGGGCATGATTCTGTGAACGGACATATATATGTGGTGTGTTCAAAAATTTTCCAACTTTGGGCCGGGAAAATACAATTATTCACTTGTACTTTTGAAACATTAATCCACTTCAAAGTACTCTCCTTGCGGCTCTACACACTTCTCCCAGTTGTTCCGCCTATGTTGGAAGTATCTAAGGAAGACCTCTTTGGAAATGAAACAGCTGGGTCGATGTGTTCATCAAACTACTTTCACATCGGCTCCCCATTCAGCGGAATTTGTAGCTTGGGGAAGAGCCAAAAATCGCAAGAACCATATCGGGAGAAAAGGATGTCTGGCGAAGCAGAGGAATGTTGTGTTTAGCCAAGTAGTGAATCAGATAGGAAGAATTGGTGGATACTTTCTCGTGATGCTTTGTCGTGACGCTTTGTCGTGATGCTTTGTCGGGTTACTTTGTCGGGTTGCTTTGTCATGATGATTTGTCGTGATTCTTTGTCGTGATGCTTTGTCGGGTTGCTGTATCGGGTTGCTTTGTCGTGATGCTTTGTTGTGATGCTTTGGCGCGATGCTTTGTCGTGATGCTTTGTCGGATTGCTTTGTCGTGATGCTTTGTTGTGATGTTTTGGCGTTTTGCTTTGTCGTGATGCTTTGTCGTGATGCTTTGACGTGTTGGAGCTACCACGTTACCGTTGTCCACAGGTCCGGTGTGTTTGGTCAAACAGCATCACGAAGGGGACGGATGCCATCCTGGTAGTAGTCTTCGGTAATGTTTTGGCCTTGTGGTGCATACTCGTGATGTATAACCATACGGGAGAGGAGACGAAGAAAACGGTCTACAGGACTTTGATATTGCTGTGCACCTGGTGAATGAAAACCCGACGGGTGGTCGCTACACTCAACTCTGGGAGTCTGACTGACAGCGACTGACGGGTGCTCGCGAAACTCAACCCTAAAACTTGACTGACAGCGACTGACGGGTGCTCGCGACACTCAACTCTGAAAGCTTGACTGACAGCGACTGACGCAATCTCCGGGCGGGAACATATTCACGCATGCACGCAACTGTCACATATTCCACCCTGCCGAAGTGCAGCATCCATTCTTCATTTGTTTCCCATGAAAAAATTTAAGTCCGATACTTTCTGAACACATCTCGTGTGTTTATATATCATCGTCATTATCATCATTATTATCATCATAATCATATATCACGCATTTACACAACGTCGCGCTCACGACCGCCGATCTGTGCGACACTCAATCCCTGGTCAGCTCTCACGCCTCTGCCACTTTCAACCCCCCAACATCTTGTACCTTGTCCATATTTTCCTTGGTCTGCCTCTGTGATTTTGTTGCCAAGCACCACACTCTTTCATATCGTTCTTTATAGATCATTGTGTCGTTTGATGTGGCCAAAAAATGTTAGTTTCTTAGACATTTTGTTGACTAGCCTGTTTGGATTTTTATCTGCCTTCTGTAGGATTTCTGTGTTTATAATGTTTGGGCAGTTTGGGCTCATTAGCCTTGGTTTTCAGCAAATCTAAGAGAAGGTAAACTCTAAACCCGAGTAGACTAAGCTCGTTAGCCTGTTCAGGCAGTTCGCCTAGGAGTGGAGGAATTCTGATTTTAAACACAGAAGTCCCAGAGAGTACTGGCTAGTCTTGGGACGATGAGAGTATCATCAGATGTCTCGAGTAACTAGCATCAACTCTACTGCCTTGTTTAAACCTCGAGAGAGAGGGTAGGGCTACTGGAGTAAACCCAGACAGAAAATCCGGAGTGGTAGCACCTAAGGCGGATGGTTTCAAAATTGCAAACTCATTTCGGCACTACTGCAGCTGAGCTGGTGGCAAATTGTCATGCTTTTCATTCTTTTGGATTACACCAGCGAGACCGAGAGGGGGATCCTGCAGTTTTGGCAGCCCATGGTCTCCATAATCAGCGATAAGGCGTGCGCCCTGAAAGGCTACTCGCAGGGTGCAACGCGCATGATCTGTAAAGACTGAGATGCATATGAATGAATGTTTCAATCCTTTGTATTTTAACCATCCTCCTGAAGCACTTTAGTTCGAAGGATTCATTCTTGATCTGTCATTTCCATTTTTGCATCATTTATGTGACATATCACTTTTTTGTCTCCTACTTTAACTGGCATTGTTCAGTCTGGATATACTCTAACCACGCACGCAATAAGTCAGGATAGTGTTTAGATGCCTAAAACACACCCCTACTGCTAAAATATACCATATTATACCTTATATTCCAGGTAAAGACATCCAGGAGTGCCTGGGTATGATTGGCAGAGACTTGAGTTTTGACAAGGGAAAGAGTTTCTTTCAGACAGGCTGTAATGGGTGCGACGTTCTACTATGAAGGACATGCTACATGATGATGAACTGGCATAGCTCCACTTGCCGTCAGAAGAATAGGTGCTGCTGAAATTGAACGAGATAAACAGGGAAACGACCCTAGACATCTTTTGAAACCAAAACCAGATTACAAGACTCAAATCCAGACATAGTTTCCTTAAATCAACAAAGCCCATACAGCCAAGCCCTTAATATCGTCGTATTGAATTATGACAAGAAATTGTACAGGACCTATGGGAATCTGTACCTGAATAGCACTTCTCCCTACTCACATTGGAAGACATTAAATAGACTTCGAACTGGCGTATTACGATGTAGGAGGAACATGAAGAGATATGGTCTCTTGGATGGCGATACATGTGACTTCGGTGCGGTACACGATCCAGATCACCTGATGCTGTGTCCCATTCTTCCAGGATATATGTGACTTCGGTGCGGTACACGATCCAGGTCACCTGATGCTTTGTCCCATTCTTCCAGGATACATGTGACTTCGGTGCGGTACACGATCCAGGTCACCTGATGCTTTGTCCCATTCTTCCAGGATATATGTGACTTCGGTTCGGTACACGATCCATGTCACCTGATGGTTTGTCCCATTCTTCCTGGATACATGGGACTTCGGTGTGGTACAAGATCCAGGTCACCTGATGGCTTGTCCCAACCTTCCAGTATACATGTGACTGCGGTGCGGTACAAGATCCAGGTCACCTGATGGTTTGTCCCAACCTTCTAGGATACATGTGACTGTGGAGTGGTACACGATCCAGGTCACCTGATGGTTTGTCCCAACCTTCCATGATACATGTGACTGCGGTGCGGTACAAGATCCAGGTCACCTAATGGTTTGTCCCAACTGCCAGGATACATGTGACGAGAGCCCACGCTGAATACGAATGACCGTCCAATTCAACTCGCTAAATACTGGATGAACGCTTCCTAGCGTGGCCCTTGTACACGGACATGTATATGTGATTGAGATTGCTCTAACTATCTGCTGCTCAACTTAACCAAATGTTGTGTAATTCTTAAGCATAATTTATTTCTTATAGTTGGCTCCATTTGGATCGGGGCCACGGAAGGGTTACACAGAGGAATTTGGCAGTGGGCAAAAAGTGGGAAACCGTTTACTTTCACCGATTGGTCGGAATCTCAACCATCAGATCCCCCCAGAATATGTGAGTACCAATGTGTGCTGAGTGCTGTTGTTGTTGTTGCTGTTGTTGTTGTTATCGTTGTTGCTGTTGTTGTTGTTACTGTTATTGCTGTTATTATTGTTGCTGTTGTTGTTGCTGTTGTTGTTGTTACTGTTGTTGTTGTTTGCTAATGTTGTTGTTGCTGTTATTGTTGTTGAATGCCCGGAGCGAGTAAGTCCTCTCTTTCGTGAGTCCTGAGAATGGTTGCAGTAACATTCCTCGTATCCCGAGCGCAATGATGAAGGTGGACTGGGGTCCTCCTGGCGGTTGTGCTATGCTTTACTTCTTTGCGTATCGCTCATTACAACGGAGATCACGTCCATCCCCACCTCGTTAGGCAAGCTGCTAAGAATAAAGCCTATTTTAATGGAGAACTACAATGTATATTTTGGTGAGTGAATCGGTGCATGCACGATAGCAACATCCAGATGTTAGGAAGGTGATTGAAACAAATACTCCATGACGGAATTTCTGAATGAGACCGCACGCACAAGTATAACTCTGCCCGAAGTGCAGTGACGTCGATTCTTAAAGGAAAAACAGAATGAAGATCTATTTATTGACTGATTTATGTATATATTAACGCACGCTTCTGTTCTGTTTGATATATCTAGTGGAAGACTGTCTGGAAATACGGGAACCGTTTGGTTACAAATGGAATGACTTCGTGTGTGATGCAAAGAATAAATACATTTGTGAGACCAGGTAAGTCCCATTGTAAGCCTATCCGATTAGCTTGGTTTCTGATGTAATGTAAGGTCATTTTACAGATTAGGATATGTAATGTCACTTCATGGACTTTGATAAAATGTAATGTATGTTATGGACTTTGATTTAATGTAATGTATATTATGGACTTTGATATCATGTAATGTCACTTCATGGAATTTGATATCATGTAATGTATATTATGGACTTTGATATCATGTAATGTCACTTCATGGAATTTGATATCATGTAATGTATATTATGGACTTTGATATCATGTAATGTCACTTTTTAGCTTACAATATTTAAATTCTCTTTGTGGACTCTTATATAGTATAATGTCTCTTTCCGGACTTTGCTATAAAGAAATGTCACTCTTACTACTCTGATATAATGTAATGTGACTTTCTGGATTTTGATATAATGTAATGTGTTTTTGGGGAATTTTAATATATGACAATGCCGCTTCGGAAATTCAGATACAGCATAATATCCCTTTTATTATAATGAATTAGCATGATTTCTATAAGACAGTAAAATATGCACGTTAGTGTGAATATGGTGCACACGAGTTGATGTCACTCACTGTCACTGTTAGCCTTATCCTTGAATATTTGAATGTCCATGTTAGAATGATCCTTTCTATACTGTAATACATCTGTTAGTATTACTACTTGAATATTTGAATGTCCATGTTAGAATGATCCTTTCTATACTGTAATGCATCTATTAGTATTACTACTTGAATATTAGAATGCTCCTGTCAATATAAATCCTGGAGTGTTGGCATGTATCTGTTAGTATGAACGATTATATATTGTAATGTCCATGTTAGTATGATCCATTGAATATTGTAATGTCCCTGCTAGTATGAACCATTGTATATTGTAATGTCCATGTTAGTATGATCCATTGAATATTGTAATGTCCCTGCTAGTATGAACCATTGTATATTGTAATGTCCATGTTAGTATGATCCATTATATATTGTAATGTCCATGTTAGTTTGATCCATTGAATATTGTAATGTCCCTGCTAGTATAAACCATTGTATATTGTAATATCCTTGTTAGTATGAACCATTGTATATTGTAATATCCCTGTTAGTATGAACCATTGTATATTGTAATATCCCTGTTAGTATGAACCATTGAATATTGTAATGTCCATGTTAGTAAGAACCATTGTATATTGTAATGTCCCTGTTAGTATTAACCATTGTATATTGTAATGTCCATGTTAGTATGAACGATTGTATATTGTGATGTCCATGTTTGTATGAACCATTGAATATTGTAATGTCCCTGCTAGTATGAACCATTGATTATTGTGATGTCCTTATTAGTTTAAATCCGTGCATATTTAATGTTTCTGTTTTTATGTGATCCAATGTATATTTTAATGTATCTGTTAGTTAAAATCCGTGTGTATTATAATGATCATGTAACACAACAAACTGCCATCATCAAACAAATATTTCTATTTGTAGGAATCTTGTCTTTTTGTAGTGTATACTTCAAAGCCCGTTTTACTATAGAAACACGTTTATTTCAAATGCATGTCAGGTCTATTACTGAAAACCTGTTAACCGTAATTTCACTGTTAAAATTAACCCTCATAACTCTAATGCGATTGTTGTTGTTTTTTAATTAAGGAGATGCAATATTCCTGTAGCATGACACGTATTTGACACATAAAGAGGAACAGATGTAAAGTAAAAGTAAAGTAACCCATAGCATTACTGCCGTAGGGGTGTGAAGTGTTAGCGATCTCACATTTCAAAGGCTCGGCTATATTAGGTCGGTTAACCATCTCCTCTCTCTCCCCGCTTTTACTTCCCGGACTGAACCGGTATCCATTTACGGCTAGGTCGACCCGGGAGCCGTTGCGGTCTGAAATAACATGTCCACCTCAACTGGGAAATGAACCAAAGACCACTCACATGTGAAGTCAGCGCGCTAACCACTACTCTACGTGGCTCCAGATATAAGGATCAGAATTAGAAAGACAAGAGGGGCATTCCTGAAACTAAGAAACATATTGAGATCAATAGAAATCGAGATTCACACTAAAAATAGAATATTCAACATCAGTGTCAAAATGGAGCGGAGAAATGGAGAACGGCCAGTGGTAGACAATAATGACTCAAGTCCAGAGTTAACGGACGCCTTCTAAGGATAATGGGCATTAAGGTGCAGGAAATGGCGAGGAATGAAGGACTATGGGAAAGATGCTAATATAAGCCACTGTAACAACAAATTAAGCGAAGCAGATGGAGTTGGAAAGGACATACGCTATGGCAGGCACTGCTCAACATAGCAAGACATGCTCTTAAATGGCATCCTCAAGAGAAGAGAGGGACAGAGAGAGAGAGAGAGAGATAGAAAGAGAGAGAAAGAAAGCCCCCAATATACTCGGAGAATAGAATGTGTGAAGAAACTAAAATCATATGATTACCCCTGAAGAGAGGCAGAAAAACCAGCCCAAGGCTGTGGGTGCTGGCAGGAAGTTGTCAATGACTTACACATAAAGGAGCCACCGATTTTGATTGGCTGACTGATTGAGTGAGTGATTGATTGACTGATTGACTGACTGACTGATTGATTTATTGACTGATTGTTTGACTGATTGATTGAGTGATTGATTGACCTATTGGTTGATTGATTGATTGACTGATTGATTGATTTAATAATTGATTCACTAACTGATTGCTTGATTGATTAATTGTCTGATTGATTGAATGACTGATTGACTAACTGATTGATTCATTCATTCATGTTTTGACTGATTAATTGACTGATAGATTGATTGACTCATTGAATATTTGATTGACTGACTGACTGACTGATTGATTGATGCAACAACAGCGCTGACCATGGCTGCTCTGACAAAACTGAGACCGCTATGGCGGGACAAAAGCATCAACCTGAAATCCAAGTTGAGTTTATTGTAATCGCTTGTCACTTCCGTGTACATTTACGCGTACAGACTCTGGCAGCGGTTCTAAAGCGAAGCTTTCATCCAATAGAGATGAGATGTCTGCGTTCGAATTCTCAGCATTTTGTATCTAGGCCTTGGAAACAAAAACTGTCAGACTGAAAAAGAAAGAAGAGATACTACCCTGAGTTACATAACGGAAAACTACCCAAGCATGGACTGGATCCATGCGCACACCGACGGTTCTGTAACACACACAAAACAGAACGGAGGGGCAGGAGCATTTCTGAACCTACCAAATGGCAGAAAAATAACACTTTCACTCGCTACTGGAAAATACACAAGCAATTTCAGAGCGGAGGCAGAGGCACTGAGGGCGGCAGTGGAAGAAATGGTGATAGGTAAAAGGAATGAAAGCCATATAGTCCTGCTCACAGATGGCTTGGCCGTAGTCACAGCACTAAAAAGCCAGAAAAATACTGAACTTAATGACTTAAGAGCAGTACTCTGTCAACTATGCCAGCAGTCCGCACCGAAAAGGGTAGTGGTACAGTGAGTTCCATCCCACTGCAACATCCAAGGCAACGAGGAGGCAGACAGACTGGTAAAAGAAGGTGCAAGACTACCACAACCAGATACTAGTATGACATACGAAGAGTCAAAACGGCTTTTTAGAGCTAGATACATGACCAAATGGGAAACCGAACATACTGGCTACACCAAAAACGATGCATATTACCAGTTGAACAGAAGAGAGCAGGTCGTGGTCTTCAGACTTCGCACTGGCCACAATAGACTGAGGTACCACCTATTTAACAAATTGAAGATAGGTGGCACTGACGAATGCCGTGTGGTACCGATAAAATGACTGCTGAGCATCTGCTGCAAAACTGCCCGACATACGAGGATCAGATGGAGCAGATGTGGCCATCACCAGTGGCAACACTAGACAAGCTCTATGGCAGTGTCGACAGCCTCAATATGGCCGCTGGTTTTTTCGAAAAAATAAAGGTTGATGTCTAACTGCGTACGATGAAGAAGAAGAAGAAGTATCTACGCCACGTCACGAATAAGGCAATTTGGGACACCGTTAAGATAGGTCGGCCAAAATAAAGACCTATTGACCATGGTAAAAGCACGCAGGTACTGTGCCTGGGAAGCATTAGAGGTGAGGAATGAGGGAGCAGAAAATTAGATGGGAAGACATCATCAGAGAGTGGACGGGAACGTCCATAGCTAGAACAAATATCCTGACACAAAATCTGTGGTGTGGCGGGAACTGGTCCAACAATCTGCAGTATTGGTGCCCCAATGACCTTTCAGGTTACGGGACTGATTATGATGATAATGATGATTGATTAATTGATTGATTTATTGATGATAGTCTTAAAGTTTTTGTTTACAGTTCAGAAGCTAGAAATTTCTAAAAAAAAGTTTGTAACTGAACTTTGATCGTTTATTCCCTTTCACGGCATTCTCCTAATCAATTACTTATTTTTTAAATGGAAATTTCTCTTTCTTCCAGGCCATTGAAAATATCTCACTGACCCAAATGGGTCCCATCTACAAAGCAACATCCTGCGTGAGATAGCAAGAGGATCCTACCCATTTCTTCTTTAAGAGATCATCTCTTCATAGCCGCCATTACTATTGTGATTGTAAACCTTCAAAATAAACTGATGATGTCTACTGTATTTTCGATTTTCCGTATAGAAATTACAATTTGTATTTTCAGAAATAGTGTATGTGTTACACATCCACACTTCCATGGACATATAGAGACACACAAAACAAACTGCTAACAATATTGGCAGAGTTCAGATACGTAGTACGGACATGTCGGAATAGAGCTCTCTACCACGGACACACCTTTAACCCAGGCAGTTTCCTAATTTTGTTCAGGGAAAAAAATAAGTTCTTTGCCTAGATGTCTCACGATCTGTGAATATTCTGGGTATTACCTACGAACTGCCTGGGGTCAAATGGTGGAGATGGGTATTCATGTACGAAAGAGTGTGTATGAGAATATGTCGAGTGTGTAAGTGAGCACACATGTGCTAGGATGCGTATATTTATGTACATAGTTTATAGTTTTGAACATGTGGATAAGTACAATGTATGCATGCGTAGCTGTGTGTGTGGGAGAATCAGCAATGTATAGGAGTGTGTATGCAAGGGTATGCTGAGGTGATGGATGGATGAAAGGATATGCTGAGGTGATGAATGGATGAAAGGATATGCTGAGGTGATGGATGGGTGAAGGGATATGCTGAGGTGATGGATGGGTGAAGGGATATGCTGAGGTGATGGATGGGTGAAAGGATATGCTGAGGTGATGGATGGGTGAAGGGATATGCTGAGGTGATGGATGGCTGAAGGGATATGCTGAAGTGATGGATGGGTGAAGGGATATGCTGAAGTGATGGATGGATGAAAGGATATGCTGAAGTGATGGATGGGTGAAGGGATATGCTGAAGTGATGGATGGGTGAAGGGATATGCCGATGTGATGGATGAATGGATATGCGGAGACAGACCCGCCTGCGTGATGCTTGACCCTGTAACATTTATGTGGGTGTGTGTGGATTATTTTATAATTAGTTTTAATTGAGTAATTTGTACAAATATAATTAATGTTATAATTAAGAGTTAATTCTTTCGTTCTGGATACATTGTTTCAATGATAATGCACCTTTAAAACTTTTCAACGTTTAATAAAAAAAACTTACAATCGGGAGTTCTAGCTAGATACCCAGAGATCAGGATAATTTTTATTAGAAGATCTATGTTAAAAAATATCCCGATCTCCATCTTGACTCGAACCGAAGACCTCCGGAAACCGAGGCAGACACCTTACTTCGAGACCAGTGAGTCCCTTATTTATGGATCTGCCTCTTTTGGTAGGTATCATACCGTAAAGTATCGTTCTTTCCAGGCCTGTGTGCAGTTTGATTTGGCCAAAGTTTTCCGATTAAGAAACAAAAATAACGCTTTCAGAGATTGTCTATGTATTTATTATTTTTCCAATAGCTGAAAATACATTGACTTGGTAATGTCAAAAATATAGATTGTCTTCAAAAAGATTCATATTTTCTTCGTCAGGTATAGATCCCAGCTTTAGATCTTCATAATTTGAAGAAAAAAAGAAAAAAAACAGAGATATAATACATTATATATTTATGTAAATAGGTTAGAAAGGACTGGCCATTCAAAATTGAAAATAGACAAGGACTTAAGTAGGAGACCTGACTTAAACCACCAGCTCCACATAAACCAACAAACCACTATCTTTTGCCTGAGAACAGACCACTTCAGACTATAGGGTAAAATACATCGGCTCAATATATCACACACAAGGGATTGCACACGTGGATCCCAGGATAAGATCCCATAACACATCCTACAGGACTGTCCAGAATACAGAGACCTACTATGTCAAACCTGGCCAGACGGAGTCGAGATGACGCAAAAGATGCAGGGCTACGACCCGGACCTGGGGAGGAAAGTGGACTTCGTCCTAGCAACGGGACTGCATATCTGGCATGACTAAAAATCCTGAACGGAGAAAAAGATTAAGATGACAGCGACCAGAAGAAAGAAAATGCTCAAAATTGTAACAGAACGCTAAAAAAATAGACATTTTTCAAGCTGTCAATCTTCCGATAAGTTTGGTCTGTTTTGTTTCAGTCTATTCTGACGTCCATATTATATACTGGTGGGCTGATGGACTAGTGTACTGCACAGATGTCTGGCCTGTTGGTAGTTCAACATATGGAGAAATTAATGAGATGACTGACACTTAACATCAACTGGTAAATAAGTCAAGACAATTATTGTACAATGCGTGACTATAGTTCAAAACCCAAGAAGATTATATTATTGATCGAAATAACAAGACGAAATACCAAACGACTAGACGTGATTGCAAAATGCAAAATCGTGGAACAAAAATGAAGAAAAACCAGCAGCCATTTACGAGAGTAAGTCAGTAAGTATGTCATTAACTGGTATGAGACAGCTAAAAAATGTAATTGGTGGCTTAAGAAGATGTCATTAGTTTTAGGAAACATCCAGTTTTGTGATTACTGTAGGTAGCTGACGCTTGGTGTCGCATGCACATGCACAGTCGGATACAAATTTGTGTACCTGCTCACATAGTGTAAAATCAATAAACAGTTTGCTGCTTAGAGCGGGTGTTTTATGGAGAGAAGGGGTAGAGTGAGATGTAAAAGAACTTTCTTCAAAAGATATTCAAAAGGAAATAGCTCTTCTTTATGGTGAGAGAAGTTAAATACAGTGCATAACTGGGTCGATATATTTTTTCAAGCACTCTCTAAATCGCTGATGAAACCTGACCTGGTCGTCCTGTTCAGATTGCAACAGAAGTATCTGCGCTATGGGTAGGGGGGGGGGGATGATTCGAACAGACAGGCGAGTAACGTCAGACAGTATAATAGCTAAAATAGAGTGTTCCCATAGTGTGGCTTGAAGCATAATGTGTTTTCCCCCCTTGGCGACATATGTTTAGCGAATGGCGAAGAGGTTGAACGTGAAGTTAAAATGTGGCTGAGGCAGCAGACCAAATGTGGCTGAGACAGCAGACCAAATGTGGCTGAGACAGCAGACCAAATTTGGCTGAGACAGCAGACCAAATGTGCCTGAGACAGCAGACCGAATGTGTCTGAGACAGCAGACCAAATGTGGCTGAGACAGCAGACCTATGGAGTCTTTGCCACAGATTTTGGTACGATTTCTATAAATGTATGAATGATGGTAACAATTATGTTGAGAAATAAGAGACGATGTATGTGCAATAGTAAAATTGTAAATGGTGAGCACCAATAAAATGATTATTGTGAAAGTCTTTAGAGCCTGTGTTTTTCTGTGGCAGCTTATGGTCGCGAATCATGGAAAAAGAGTCATCGAATCCTTCGAGTCAAAATGTGACATAAAGATCTTCAGCATACCCTGGACAGAGAAATAGACAAATGTAGACATTTGGCATGTTTGTGGAAGGTTGTGGGGATGTGAGAGATTGTGTTGTTAGCATGTTTGTGGAAGGTTGTGGGGTGTGAGAGACCGTGTTTGTTAGCATGTTTGTGGAAGGTTGTGGGGATGTGAGAGATTGTGTTGTTAGCTTGTTTGTGGAAGGTTGTGGGGGTGTGAGAGAGTGTGTTGTTAGCTTGTTTGTTGAAGGTTGTGGGGGTGTGAAAGAGTGTGTTGTTAGCTTGTTTGTGGAAGATTGTGGGGGTGTGAGAGAGTGTGTTGTTAGCATGTTTGTGGAAGGTTGTGGGGGTGTGAGAGAGTGTGTTGTTAGCTTGTTTGTGAAAGGTTGTGGGGGTGTGAGAGAGTGTGTTGTTAGCTTGTTTGTGGAAGGTTGTGGGGGTGTGAGAGAGTGTGTTGTTAGCTTGTTTGTGAAAGGTTGTGGGGGTGTGAGAGAGTGTGTTGTTAGCTTGTTTGTGGAAGGTTGTGGGGGTGTGAGAGAGTGTGTTGTTAGCTTGTTTGTGGAAGGTTGTGGAGGTGTGAGAGAGTGTGTTGTTAGCTTGTTTGTGGAAGGTTGTGGAGGTGTGAGAGAGTGTGTTGTTAGCTTGTTTGTGGAAGGTTCTGGAGGTGTGAGAGAGTGTGTTGTTAGCTTGTTTGTGGAAGGTTGTGGGGGTGTGAGAGAGTGTGTTGTTAGCTTGTTTGTGGAAGGTTCTGGAGGTGTGAGAGAGTGTGTTGTTAGCTTGTTTGTGGAAGGTTGTGGGGGTGTGAGAGAGTGTGTTGTTAGCTTGTTTGTGGAAGGTTGTGGAGGTGTGAGAGAGTGTGTTGTTAGCTTGTTTGTGGAAGGTTCTGGAGGTGTGAGAGAGTGTGTTGTTAGCTTGTTTGTGGAAGGTTGTGGGGGTGTGAGAGAGTGTGTTGTTAGCTTGTTTGTGGAAGGTTGTGGGGGTGTGAGAGAGTGTGTTGTTAGCTTGTTTGTGGAAGGTTCTGGAGGTGTGAGAGAGTGTGTTGTTAGCTTGTTTGTGGAAGGTTTTGGGGGTGTGAGAGAGTGTGTTAACATGTTTGTGGAAGGTTGTGGGGGTGTGAGAGAGTGTGTTGTTAACATGTTTGTGGAAGGGGGATGTGAGAGAGTGTGATGTTAGCTTGTTTTGTGGTAGGTTGTCAGAATGTGTGAGTCCAAGTGTGTTTTTGAAACAGTGTGTATATGAGCATGTTTGTGTATATGCATGTGTGAGTGAGGATTTTTGTTTCTTTTTCTTCGCTCGTTCCTGATCTCTGGCTATGGAGATCTGAAAAGGGCTTATGATTTAGCAGGATGTTGACTTGAGAACGGGATGCGTTGTATCGTAGTTTACAGCTTAACTGCAATATTTGCACCTTTCGTTCCGGCATATCCGACTGCAGCAGGCATTTTTTAGTACTGTGTTGCTTTTCACTTTCGATCCTTTCTCCTATGTCAGTCTGCTCTATTGCAGCCTTATATTCAGGATCACCATGTGGAGATGTAGAAGGGTATCAGCAGCTCCAATTCGCTGGTCCTGACGCTAGCAGTCGGCTATGGGTTGCTGACCCTTGGTGTTCAGCGTCTTGATCGCAGAAAGGATTTGAGAGAGTGTATGATAGCATATGTATGTGTATGTGAGTGTCTGTGTGAGATTAAGTGAGAAACAGAGAGAGAAAACATATGAGTGGGCTATTGTGTTGCATTACCCACATATAATTAAAACAGGATCAATAGTAGACGTAAAACGTTGAAAGACAAAGAAACCATTTTAACAGAAAAACAGTCAAGGATTTTCTGGAATGCAATCACATAATGACAGAAATGATTTATTTGTGTTTTAATTCTCAAAAATGTTGTTTTATTCTTCGATAATAATGTTGTTTGTCGCAGTTAATGCTATACCGTCAATGTGTGCCATCAATGTCCTTGGTAATATCATCTGATGGCTATGTAGCTGTTGTATCAGAGGAGACTACTTGTGTCTGAAATTAAATGAACACACGACGTAATCAGTTCATGTCGATTTATTCCCCCATTAAGTTTGGTAAGCCTTTCTCGTTTTTCTTAAAAGACTTGCAAACCAATACTTATCTAGCAATACGTTATTCGATAACAGTGATATAAGATAAAAAGGGACGTGAGAGATAAAGTAATGTAAGAGATACATGGATGTAAGAGATACCGGGATGTAAGAGATACAAGGATGTAATAGATGAAGGGATGTAAGAGATAAATGGATGTAAGAGATACAAGGATATTAGAGATACAGGGATGTAAGAGATACAGGGACGTAAAAGTTGCAGGGATTTAAGAGATAAAGGGAAGTACGAGATAAAGGGATGTAAGAGATGCAAGTGATGTAAGAGATACGATGGTGTATGAAATACAAGTGATGTAAGAGATACGATGGTGCATGAAATACAAGTGATGTAAGAGATACGATGGTGTATGAAATACAAGTGATGTAAGAGATACGATGGTGTATGAAATACAAGTGATGTAAGAGATGAAAGGGATGTAAGAGATGAAAGGGATGTAAGAGATGAAAGGGATGTAAGAACATTGAAACTGTGTGTAACCTGATCACCGTACGACCTCGCTTGGGCAACAAGTTGTTTTTAACTTAACCTTACATCTTTAAACTGGCTTAGAAGACTCATCAGAGTCTGTATACAACCAGTTTCTTTTACATTTCTATGCTTAGTATGGCTATCTTTCATTTCATGGTATCTAACAACAGGTGGGGTGACTGTGTTGGTGCGGTTCGCTAATGTTTTTTACACGGAAGTATGATCCATCTGAAGTGGTAAAACGTTTCAAATATCTGGGATCATTGATCAGTGAAGAGGGATCGTAGCCAGAGGTAATTGCAAGAATAGAACAAACAACAGCGGCGCTGACTCGGCTGAAACCTATATGGCAAGACAAGCGACTCGCTCTCGGCATAAAAGTCAGACTAATGCGCTCTTTGGTGCTATCAATATTTCTGTATCCCTGCGAGACCTGGACGATTACAGCAGGAATCCAGGGCAGGGTCCATGCAATGGAAATGAGGTGCTATAGAAAACTCCTAAATGTTACATATGAAGATCGTGTCACGAACGTAGAAATCCGGCAGAGAGTTGAAGACGCTATTGGTCCTTTTGAAGATCTGCTCACAGCTATCAAAAGACGAAAGATGGCCTGGTGCGGGCACGTCGCGAGGTTCAACAGAATTACCAGCTAGATACTCTTTGGTTCCGTACCGGGACAGAGAGGGCGAGGACGTCCAAGGAAGAGATGGGTGGACAACATCACTGAGTGGTCAGACCTTCGTCCCGGTGAGATACGTCAGGCGGCAACAGACAGAGAAGTATGGCGTGGGGTTTGGGGAGTGTCTTCATGTGTGCCCCAACGACCTGATGGGTTGCAGGATGAACTGAACTGAACTGATGAACAATCTGTAGCTGGTCTTACTCCCTGAGATTTGGAATTGAACCGACATCATGCAGGTAGTCGTAATAGTGTCCTGCCAATAAGGCCAGTAATTATGAAACCTTTACATTACATGAATACATTACTTGAGATATGATAACATAAAATGAACAGCCACAATGTGTGTCTAGTGTAAGTGTTCACCAGTTCTTTACCTTGATATTGACAGTTATATATAGTCATTGACTGCTGTAGACCAATGAGACCTAGTCAACTATCGTCTTGTCATCAATATTACAAGCATTTTCTCTCCACAACCCGTTCTCATGCAGATACCATTAAGAAATCTGTTAAAATCATCCAGCATCCTCAATAACACACATTTCAATTGGCAGCGAATTTCCAATTAAGAAATACAAGGTGGAGGCAGACGGAGTGGAGGCGGACGGAGTGGAGGCAGACGGAGTGGTATGCATCCGGGCGGAACTAATGAAACCATCGTCTCTGGTCAGTACTGTCCGTTTGATTAGGTAAAAAATTGGCCAATGACAGCCCTGAGCCATAAGCCCAGACGCCTACAGCGCCAGCATGACTGTGTGGGGGGGACTTCGTGTGCGCATGAACATCCTAATCGTCCGCTGGTCACTTTGTGACTAAACTACACGACTGGAAAGTAACACTGGTTGCCTGAATACGCTGCAGAGTCTTCTGTGGTCTCTGTGGTCGAGATGTAAGGCACTCGCCTTCCAAAGCGATGAACAG
>JAVGWX010000020.1:14549391-14639391 GCA_036924085.1 Ariolimax columbianus | reverse complement strand
CTAAAACCGATAATATAACAAACACATGCGCTGTGCGTACTTCATTACGATATAGTTACTTGGTAGTTGAAACCTACTTCAACTGAAACATATACCCCATAATCGTCGTAACACCACATGAGACAGCCAGAAAAGTTAGATCAGATGTTGGGCTCAAAACCAGTGTTTCACAGACCGCAGAAATTTCCAGACAATTATTGAAGATCAACTCCATAACTTAGAAGGTCGCTTTAGGGGTGATCTATGCTCTAATTGGCTAATTTTGTTAACTCAGATGACGTCAGCTACACAAGTATTTGTACTTTACAGACAGAAGAGCTCATCTAAATTGTGCGTGTTTATCAAAGTATTGTGAGGTAGTTTTTTTGGTTTTGGGGTTTTTTGTTGGTTTTTTTTAAATGAGTAAGCCCCCAAATATGGCTTAACCTAAATTAGATCAATCGGAAATTGATAGACAAGTTTTAGAGGTGAATTTATCTGATAATACTGGGCCAAAGGGCAGGAGAACATAGGTTGTTTGATCAATAACCAACCAACCAACCATCTGATAATACTGTGTTGTGGTATTTCAGCAGACAAGCTATTTTTAATATGTTTGTTTTATTTCTGTCTGTTTTTATTTCGCTATTCGCAAAAGAAAATGGTTCTGAACTTCACTAGCCCGCGTGAAATGTTTTTAACTTCACCTGTTTTACGAAAAATGTTTTTAAGTTTACTGTTCTAAGAAAAATGTTTTTAACTTTATTATTCTACGAAAAAAGGTTTTTAACTTGACTGTTCTAAGAACAATGTTTTTTAACGTTACTGTTCTACGAAAAATGTTTTTAACTTTACTATTCTACGAAAAAAGGTTTTTAATTTTACTGTTCTAAGAACAATGTTTTTTAACTTTACTGTTCCACGAAAAATGTTTTTTAACTTTACTGTTCTACCGAAAATGTTTTTCACTTTACTGTTCTACGAAAAATGTTTTTAACTTTACTGTTCTACGAAAAATGTGTGCCATTGTCATCGCTCTGTACGACTAAAATGGTTTCGTGGTCCAGCCGTATAACACAACAAAGAAACTAGTCGGTTGTACAGTAATCTTGTAGGCCGAGGTTTCGTGGTCCAGCCGTATAACACAACAAAGAAACGTGTCGGTTGTACAGTAATCTTGTAGGCGGAGGTTTCGTGGTCCAGTCGTATAACATGACACAACAAACAAACTCGTCGGTTGTACAGTAATCTTGTAGGCTGAGGTTTCGTGGTCCAGCCGTATAACATGACACAATAAAGAAACGTGTCGGTTGTACAGTAATACCAAGATAGTTTAAAGGCCTGCTTTAGCAGGGTTCTCCGTGTTGTGGATGTAATCTTGTCATCGGGTGCCCAGAATACGCCTCTAGTTACGCTTGAGTGAAAGGCTTATAGGTTCGATGTGATGTTTGGATAATGTTCAACTTTCTGATCCGTAAAGTAGGACTGGGATCACTCAGGACTGCTAGATGCGGATTTTTGTATCAAGAAAAATATTGTCGTTACTCCAAATACGTCGGAGGTGGTGCACAGCAGATGTAGGTAGTCTGTTCTACTTTAGCATAGTGGAACTGCTATATGGAAGCCACTAAATTAATTTAGAAGTATTTATTACAAAGCACAATGAACTTAAAGAGATGTGAGATACATGAATGATGAAACGTACCATTGTGGAGCAACGCGAAACCCAGGTCACCTGATTATCTGCCAATACCATCAGGAAACTTGATATATTGATAACATGTTGAGGAGGAATCACATGGCAATCCTAGTGGCTCAACATTGCAAACATTATGTCTGACGTGGTGCACAGGAGACGGAAAGTAACGGTTTTGTTTTCATGATGTAACTTGCGCTGTATTTGGATAATAGGGGAGGAAGGAACTGCGGTGGCTTCACTGCATAGGACAAGTGGCAAGACATAAGTCAAGAATGCTGGAGGTAACTCAGGATGCAGGCACACTGGTCCCACTTCCCTTGAGACCATGAGTCACTATAAATATAGTCAATAGTCTTGCCACTGATCCAAGATAACTCAGGATAAGAGTGAGATTGCTGACCAGCGCATTTACTTCCTATAATCCAAATACAGCGCACATCACATAATTAAGACAAAATAGTATGATGCTGTGGCCATAATTCCGGGCGATAATTATAATGAATTATGTTACTTCATGACTTCCATGTTGTGTTTGGTAGATGATGTCCGGGGCCAGGTTCAACCGGAAGTTCGATTTTTGGGGCCTGCATCAATTCGTGCCATCTCTCAATACGGCGACTTTGATGACTTGTCTGTATGGGTAGACCTGCTATCTACAAAATGGGTGCTTGGGCTGTGCTGCTGTATTTCTCGTTCGATTTCTGCTCCCAAACTCGGATCTCGGTTGGTGTTATGCCAATTATTTGGTATATTTTATCGGTTGTCTGTATGATGTTCCTTATCTCTCTGTTGTTTTATTGTTCGCCATTAATTTGCTTCGCCATATATGCTGACTGAATGTCCTAGCGAACTTGTGCTTCTGGCGTTTTTTAAATGTTTTTAAATAGTCTACCCATCTCTTCATTTGCTAAGTGTGTTCTCTAAGGAAAATGCTCGTCTAATCTTTAGCACAGCCACTTACTTGGCTGTATGTTCTTATTAGATTTAATCGTGCAGTTGTGAACGTCCTTAAAATTTACTGCTGATGCTCTTGGGTTTATAGTCCAATCATCAACATATTTCCTCTTGTCTCTTCTGATTCTCTGTCTCACATCTCTGCAGGCTTTATTGTATGTTCCTGGAGCCATGGTTCCTCCATATCTAGCTTTGCTTCTCCTTCAATATGATGTATTCGTGTGTCTTCATTTTATCTGGCCGATGGTTTCCATGTTTTGAATTGGTGTAACTTTCCTCCCCATATTTGTATCAGTTTAACGTTTTTCCCCATATTTGTATCAGCTTAACGTTTCTCCCCATTTTTATATCAGTTTAACTTTCCAACCAATTTTTATATCAGTTTAACTTTCCTACCAATTTTTATATCAGCTTAACTTTCCTCCCCATATTTGTATCAGTTTAACGTTTTTCCCCATATTTGTATCAGCTTAACGTTTCTCCCCATTTTTATATCAGTTTAACTTTCCAACCAATTTTTATATCAGTTTAACTTTCCTACCAATTTTTATATCAGCTTAACTTTCCTCCCCATATTTGTATCAGTTTAACGTTTTTCCCCATATTTGTATCAGCTTAACGTTTCTCCCCATTTTTATATCAGTTTAACTTTCCAACCAATTTTTATATCAGTTTAACTTTCCTACCAATTTTTATATCAGCTTAACTTTCCTCCCCATATTTGTATCAGTTTAACGTTTTTCCCCATATTTGTATCAGCTTAACGTTTCTCCCCATTTTTATATCAGTTTAACTTTCCAACCAATTTTTATATCAGTTTAACTTTCCTACCAATTTTTATATCAGCTTAACTTTCCTACCCATATTAGTATCAGTTTAACTTTCCTACCCATATTAGTATCAGTTTAACTTTCCTACCCATATTTGTATCAGTTTAACTTTCCTACCCATATTTGTATCAGTTTAACTTTCCTACCCATTTTTATATCAGTTTAACTTTTCTACCCATATTTGTATCAGTTTAACTTTCCTACCCATATTTGTATCAGTTTAACTTTCCTACCCATTTTTATATCAGTTTAACTTTTCTACCCATATTTGTATCAGTTTAACTTTCCTACCCATTTTTATATCAGTTTAACTTTTCTACCCATATTTGTATCAGTTTAACTTTCCTCCCTATATTTGTACCAGTTTAGCATTTTCCCCTTATCTGTACTAGTTGGCATGTCTTGTCTTGCCATGTCTTACCATGTCTTGTGTTGTCTTGTCATGTCTTGTAATGTCTTGTCTTGTCTTGTTTTGTTCTCTCATATATTGTCTTGTCCTGTCATGTTTTGTCTTGTCTTGTCATGTCTTGTCTTGTCCTGTCATGTCTTGTCATGTCTTGTGTTGTCTTGTCAGTTCTTGTAATGTCTTGTCTTGTCTTGTTTTGTTCTCTCATATCTTGTCTTGTCCTGTCATGTCTTGTCATGTCTTGTGTTGTCTTGTCATGTCTTGTAATGTCTTGTCTTGTCTTGTTTTGTTCTCTCATATCTTGTCTTGTCCTGTCATGTCTTGTCTTGTCTTGTCCTGCCATGTATTATCTTCTGTTGTCATGTATTGTCTTGTCATGTCTTGTCATGTCTTGTAATGTTTTGTCTTGTCTTGTTTTTGTTCTCTCATATATTGTCTTGTCCTGTCATGTTTTGTCTTGTCTTGTCATGTCTTGTCTTGTCCTGTCATGTCTTGTCATGTCTTGTAATGTCTTGTCTTGTCTTGTTTTGTTCTCTCATATCTTGTCTTGTCCTGTCATGTCTTGTCTTGTCTTGTCCTGCCATGTATTATCTTCTGTTGTCATGTATTGTCTTGTCATGTCTTGTCATGTCTTGTAATGTTTTGTCTTGTCTTGTTTTTGTTCTCTCATATATTGTCTTGTCCTGTCATGTTTTGTCTTGTCTTGTCATGTCTTGTCTTGTCCTGTCATGTCTTGTCTTATCTTATTCTGTCTTGTAATGTCTTGCCTTATCATGTCTTATCTTGTCTTGTCTCCTCCTGTCTTGTTATATCATATCTTATTTTGTCTTGTCTTGTCTAATCTTCTACTGTCTGGTCTTGTTCTGTCCTGTCTTGTTATGTATTATCGTATCTTGTCTTATTTTATATTGTCTTGTCTTGTCTTATCTTATCTTATCTTTTCTTGTCGTGTCTTATCTTATCTTGTCTTAACTTGTCGTGTCTTATCGTACGTTATCTTGTCTTATCTTATTTTATCTTGTTTTGTCTTGTCTTGTCTTATCTTATCTTATCTTGTCTTATCTTATATTGCTTTATGTTGTCTTGTCTTGTCTTATCTTATCCTGTCTTGTCTTATCTTGGCTTATCTTATCCACTTGTGCGTGAAGCGACGTGGCCAACCGTAGTAGTCTGTACAGAGCCAGACGCGTCCATAAAGTAGTCCTCATCCCATGACGATTGATAGTGTCCGCTACTTTCCTTTCCATCTCGTTCACGGTCTGTCACTGTTGTGAAAACCCGATCGGCGTTCGTTATAGACGCACAGGGGTAATCGATCAGATTTCCCTCCCATCAATATATGTTTCCCACCTCTGTATTGCGCAGTCTGTCTCTCCTAGTTACGTTGATGTTTTTTCCAGAAGCATCTCATCTCACATGCCGTGATCTTTCTCTCTAGAGATTATGTTGAGTCCACGTTTGTCATTGGTAACAACTAGTCGGTATAAATGTATTGTTTATCTGCATTCTTTTTGTGGACATGTTTATGTTAGGGTATTTCAATAATTGTGATAGCTGGAATGCAATAGCGTTCTCTTTTTAGCCCATGATCTAAATCTCTCTAATTAAACCTCCATCCTGTATGAAAACCGTGCCCAAGTACTTGAACTCATGTAATTGTTATATCGTGGTCCAGTTCACCATAATGTTCACGTTGTCAGACCATTTACATAGCTACAAGTTGACTAAAGAGAGGTCCAGATTAGATATTAGAAAATATTGTTTTAGTCAGAGAATGGTGAATGCTTCGAATGCATTGCCAGGGGAGGTAGTGGAGGCAGGGACGATTAATGCATTTAAGAATAAATTAGATGCGCATAGCTTTTAGAGCAAGGTGATGTATATGAAACTGGTTGTATACAAACGCTGCAGGGTCTTCTAAACCAGTATAAAAATGTTAAGTTAAGTAAAGTTATCTGCTTATCTGCAGAGCTCCGGTTTTGATGTACTAATTTGCATTCTGTATCTTTGACACACAGATTTGGGCGCAGTCAGATGTTACTGAGGATCATCTTTACTTGCATATAGTAGGCATTGATCACCTGCATATAGTAGGCATTGATCACCTGCATATAGTAGGCATTGATCAACTGCATATGTTAGGCATTGATCAACTGCATATAGTAGGCATTGATCACCTGCATAAAGTAGGCATTGATCACCTGCATTTAGTAGGCATTGATCACCTGCAAATAGTAGGCACTGATCACCCGAAAGACGTTTATTTAACTATCAGCCTCGGCCGTAGCGTTAATTTGTCCATACGTGTTTAAGAGTAAGGACGACAACACACATCCTTGTCTTAACTCGGTTGTTTTCTCCCTTGCTTCGATCAGTCCATCTTAATTTTTAAAACACTTTAGCACCCTTTGGGAGAGCCCTCTAATATTCTCTAATATGCAATGAAAGCTAATATCAAGATCAAACAGGGGACGAGTGGGCTATTAGTTAAGTTGCACGGCTCACAAACCGAAGGTGCTGGGTTCGATCCCCATCACAGCACCGGCCGTTACCCCGGGGAAGCAAACCCTTAAAAAATGCAGGAGGAAACAGACCCTTTCATAAATCCATGCTGAAGTCGGATGCACTGGGCAGACAGAAACTAAAAACCACAGAGCAAAGCACATCGTATTGGGGATTAGAGAAATAAGACGAACGCCAAAAACTACAAAAAAACAAAACAAAACATCAAAAATAATCATTTTTGTTTTATTGGCCTAATGATTTAAGAGCAGTACACTGTCAACTATGCCAGCAGTCCGCACCAAAAAGGGTAGTGGTACAGTGGGTTCCATCCCACTGCAACATCAAAGGCAACTAGGAGGCAGACAGACTGGCAAAAGAAGGTGCAAGACTACTACAACCAGATACCAGTGTGACATACGAAGGGTCAAAGCAGCTTATTAGAGCTAGATACATGACCAAATGGGAAACAGAACATACTGTCTACACAAAAAAACGATGCCTATTACCAGTTGAACAGAAGAGAGCAGGTCGTGGTCTTCAGACTTCGCACTGGCCACAATAGACTGAGGTACCACCTATTCAACAAATTGAAGATAGGTGGCACCGACGAATGCACGTGTGGTACCCGGAAATTGACTGCTGAACATTTGCTGCAAAACTGCCCGACATACGAGGATCAGAGAAAGCAGATGTGGCCATCACCAGTGGCAACACTAGACAAGCTCTACGGCAGTGTCGACAGCCTCAGGATGACCGCTGCTTTTTTTCGAAAAAATAAAGATCGACGTCTGACAGCGTAAGAAGAAGAAGAAGAAGAAGATCCCCATCACAGCACCGGTCGTTACCCCGGGGAAGCAAACCCTTAGAAAATGCAGGAGGAAACAGACCCTTACATAAATGCATGCTGAAGTCGGATGCACTGGGCAGACAGACGCAAAATAAAAACCACAGAACAAAACACACCGTCTTGGGGATTTAAAAAATAAGGCGAACGCAAAAAAAAAAACCAAAAAAACATAATCATTTTACTTTTATTGGCCAAATTATGTGAGGAGCGATAAAATACTCCATGGTGGTGAAGAATTAAGAACGCTTTAAAACTTCTGAATGGGGATCCCTCACTGGTTGAGGACACATAACGCAGACAATAAAAACTAGCATGTTGATGTATGCTTCTGTAAATGACATGTTATATTTTATCCTGAGCATCTGCACGTTTCTTGTGGATTGAAACGGAGTAAACGTCAAACTTACTTAAGATGTGTCTGCTCGTAAACTCGCACAGCTCATGTCAAAAGAACCGGATAATTCTGTAGATGATTCAGAAATACGAGGTGACTTCAAATGAAAACTTTAATAGTGGGATAGAAATTTTTTTTAAAACCCATACCTTTATAGTATAACTTGTTAATATGGTTGCTAAGAATGTCAATGGTGTGCTAGCGCGTGTCATCACGGTGCATGCGAACAACACAACATGACGTCATAATTGCAGTTAAAAGATGGCCGATTCACTATTAAAATGCACCAATGAGGAGAAGCCTTCTGTTATCCGTTGTTTCGAGCAGCGATGGAGTGAAACCTACGTACATTTGTCAGCAAAAATCAGCTCTCTGAGACATTGACAAACAATTCTGAATTAAATTTCATGAAAGACCAATACAACTATTGGTAGAAATATAGCTTGCGGTTCACTCAGTCGACTTCAGTCATCAATCTCTTTGAATAAACCGATTCCAATAAATTAAGAGTATTTGTTTACGGGATCCATATTTAACACCAAAAATAAATTAATTTATACGTACTTAAACGTATTGTGAAGCTTGGAAAATAACATAGAATTAAAAAGAATAACTCACACAAAAGCACAAACATTAGTCATATAATTCGCTGTTCATCAGTAAAACACCATCCTAGAAATCCATATATTATAACCATTGATGCATATGTATAGACAAAATAATATGCTTATGTACTATGATAAATGAAGGTGTTCTGGAATTCTTAATGTACTATCAATTAACGGGAGTACTGTAATATGTGATGCATATAAACGATAACATTTGCACTTCATGAAAATAACAAACAGAACATATGTTTTGATAAATCCATACAATCTACATATAAGGGGCTTGTCATAAGTCTTTACCCTGACCATGAAAGAGTTGGAGGAGAAAGTTGAAATTTGGCACAATGCTCATTCATTATTCCTTATACTATCTGCATTTATACATTTCTACCACCTACCTCTGCGTGACCATGAAAAGACCTTTAGAATAAAGTAACCTTTTTTTTTTTTTTTTTGATTCCCAAGATGTCGCACAAGAACCAGAGCTATATAACGGAAGAAACACAGAAACGCATTGCAAAAAGGCAACAATTAAAACAAATGGGAAGTAAGGGGACCAACACAGCATATACAAACTGCGCAAGAAAAGTTAGAAGAGAAATAAGAAAAGATAAAAGAAGATACATAGTAGAAACATGTAAGGATATAGAAAACCTACAGCAACAAGGCAGAGCAAGAGATGCATTCAAAGCAATAAGAACACTGACAAGGGAATTCAGTCCGGTTCCACATGTCATAAATGACAAAGAGGATAACACATTAACAGAAACCAAAGACATACTGAATAGATGGAGAGAGTACTGCAGAACTATGTATGAAGATAGCACAAAGCGCTCAGTTACAACCCTACCAAAGGATGAGAAAGAACCTGAACCAACATTGGAAGAAGTACGCTCTGCAATTAAAAGCCTGAAAAAGGGAAAGTCCCCAGGATGCGATGATATCCCAGCAGAGCTAATACAAGCAGGAGGGGAGGCATGTGCTAGAGTCTATCACAAGCTGTGTAAACAGATATGGCACAGTGCAGAGTGGCCAGAAGCATGGAAGAAATCAATTTATATTCCCCTCCCAAAAAAGGCAACCTGAAACTGTGCACGAACTACCGAGCTATCGCGCTGATCAGCCACTCGAGCAAGATACTCTTGCGAATACTATTTAGAAGGATATAGAAAAGTTTTGAATCTGAAATTCACGTAGTCCAGACAGGTTTTAGGAAAGACAGAGGGACCAGGGACCACATATTCAATTTAAGGAATATCTAAGAAAAATGTAGAGAGTTTAATGTAGACCTGCACACATGTTTCATTGATTACACTAAGGCCTTCAACACGGTAAAACGTCAAAATCTGTGGAGAATCATGAAGAAAATGGGGTTTCCTTTGCATATAGTCCATCTCATTGAAACATAATACCAAGATCAACAAGCCGCTGTCCGAGTATCTGGGCAAACATCGGATTGGTTTGCAGTACAAAAGGAAGTCCGATAGAAATGTATCCTCTCACCTTATCTGTACAACCTATATGCGGAATGTATAATGAGAAATGTTCGAGAAGATGTAAACATTGAAAGTTTCGATCCATTTACGATTGGGGGGTACGAGATTCCAGAGTTACTATTCACAAATGACACAGTGATACTATCAAGAAGTGCAGAAGGGCTTGAGCAGCTACTTTCAGCAGTTAATGGACATAGTGAAGATCAAAATCTGTTCATAAACATAAATAAAACAAAGATAATGACCACCGACAAAACACAAAGTCAGCATAAATTTACAGTGGGTGGTCAGGAAATAGATCAGGTGACACATTTTGAATATCTGGGCTCCAGAATTGACAAAAATGGGGACAGAAATCAGAAGAAGACTAGCTATGGCAATACAGAGACTGAACAGCCTGAAGAAATTATGGCAGAGGACCAACAAAATGATAAAAGCAAAAGTCTTGAGAGCCTGTGTTTTTCTTGTGGCAGCTTATAGCTGTGAATCATAGACGATTACCAAAACTTCTAGACAAAGAAACGAATCCTTTGAGTCGAAATATTACAGAAAGATCACCAGAAGAATACCGTGGACAGAGAAAAAAACAAAATGCAGACATTCGGCAAGAGTTGAGCATAGAAGAGAACTGGTTTATCAATTCCATTTTGGCTAGAAAATGCAAATACTTTGGTCACATCAAGAGACACAACGGTCTTGAGAGAACGGTGATGGAAGGTATGGTGCCAGGCAAAAGAGGAAGGGGTAGACCAAGAAGACGATGGCACCAAGATATCCAGGAATGCCTGAGTATGACTGTGGCAGAGGCTGGTGTTTTGGCAAGGGAACGAGTTTCTTTCAGACAGACTGTGATGGGAGCGACGTTCTACAAAGGACATGTTACATGATGTTGATTTTTTTTAACTAAACCAGTTATCACAAGCCAGTATGACATCTTCGTCACTGTCGTAAACCAGTTATCACAAGCCGGTATGACATCTTCGTCACTGTCGTAAACCAGTTATCACAAGCCAGTATGACATCTTCGTCACTGTCGTAAACCAGTTATCACAAGCCAGTATGACATCTTCGTCACTGTCGTAAACCAGTTATCACAAGCCAGTATGACATCTTCGTCACTGTCGTAAACCAGTTATCACAAGCCAGTATGACATCTTCGTCACTGTCGTAAACCAGTTATCACAAGCCAGTGTGACATCTTCGTCACTGTCAAAATAATTTCCTTTCAGTTGTTTTTTTTTTAAGTTCTGGGAAAAGAACAAATCTGTGTCATATTTGAAAACCCATTTCTCATGTGAACCCATGTCTCATCTACTGTCACCATGGTCGACTACATGTTTTTCGACCGACACATTTTGAGCAACTGGCCACAGCATCAACCTTCGTTTGTTTCTGTTCACATGTCAGCAGTCGCGGGCACACACTTTTCGCATGTTCAGTCTGTTGTGTCAAATTCTAAAAACTGTACTTTCATTCAGTTTTGCTGACCTAGATATCTCTGCAATTGTCATTTTTCTATTCTTGTCAATGATTTTCTTCATCCCTGCAGCATTTTCATCACTGCACTCTGAGGATTATCTTCCTGATCTTGGAAGATCAGCAACATAGGAACGGCCACAATTAAACTGCCTACACCAGTTTGTTTTTTTACAGTGCAAACACTGAGGCGGGATCAAGATGCCGAGCAGTGCATGAGCTGCAGTGGTCAGCGACCCATAGCTGACTGCTAGCGTCAGGGCCAGCGAACCAGAGCTGCCAAGACCCTTCTACACTTCCACGCGGTGATCCTAGTTACAATGCTGCAGCAGAGCAGATTGGCTAAGGAGAAGGGATCGAAGAGGGAATGCTAACCCGGTACTCAACAAATTCTTGCTGAAGTTGGATGTGTTGGACCGAAAGGTGCAAATATCGCAGTCAATCTATAAACTACGACACAACGCATTCCGTTCTCTGGACTACATTCTGCTACTTAAGCCCTTTTAGGGTTTGGTAGCGGGAGAATGCGAACGAATAAAGCCAAGCCAAGCCAAACACTGATGTTCCCTGTGTATTTCTGTAAGTGTTCTTCCCTGCAACATCAAGAATTGTATCACAGTTCTGACATCTGATTTCTTCATTGTTCTGACAAACCGTTAGAGTAGCAGATCCGGTCAATAAGGTGGGTTGCTCCATGCACCATACCGGGTAAACCCGTCGAGGAGGGAAATTCATGCTTTTCATGTTCAGTGTAGAGCCGCGTAGCGCAGTGGTTAGCGCTCTGGTTTCGCATCTCAGCGGTCCTGGGTTCATTCTCCAGTTGAGGCGATACAGACCACAACGGCACCCGGGTCGATCCAGCCTTAAATGGGTACCGCTTCAGTCCGGGAAGTAAAAGCGGCGAGGGAGATGAGAGGGCTACCGCCCTCGTAAAGCCGAGCCTTTGAAATGTGAGATCGCTAACACCTCACACACATATGACAATAATGCTATCAGTTACTTAACTTAACTTAACAAGTTCAGTACAAATTGAATGAGCCAAATTTCAACTTTCTCCTCCTACTCCTTCATAGTCAGGGTAAAGACTTATGACAAGCCTCTTGTATTAATTCTACATACCAGATTAACATCGAAATGAACATATAGGCAAATACAAAAATTCAAGTTGATATGTTTAATAAATTAAATTATTAAGATAACGTATAAATTAAAAAGGCACATATTTCTGAATGCGCTATAGCATACTCTTTGCAGTAACTGTGTCACGTTGTTACAGAAATAGATGCCCTCTAGGATGAACCTGTTTTCCTCCAATTTTCACAGTTATTACTGTCTAGAATATGTTTGTTTGTGTCAAAGCGGAATGAGTTTGAGCAGTAACTCTAGTTGATTTGCAGTTCTCGCTTCGGAATACGCAGGTGAAACAGCAAGAAAAATATTGTTTTTCTGCAAACGTCTGCTTAATTATATCGTTGGTGCACATTTATTGTTGCCATTGTCTGTCTGGGTCATTTATTTGTCACCTTAAGTGTTTCTGAGTCCAAACAGGGGAAGTAATAACATTAGCATCTGGGTCGTTTTAACATCTGTGCAGTCCGAAGAGGAGCGCATGGCAGAGTGGTTTCAAATTCCCGGTGTAAAATATGTTGTTTTTCTTTTGGAGATGAATTAAACAAACATAGCCAGCACATGACGTGGCGACAACAGTGTCGAAGCGGCCTGTAGTCCTCTACCTAAAACAAACGCCTACAAGAAAGTAGCTGGCGACATAATCAGCTATTATCTGTGATATTCTGGCCAACACCTCACATTTGATCCTTCATCACTGACAAACTACCCTAGATATTTAAAACCGTCAACCCCTTCGAGTTCCTGGGTCAGATCCCGAGAAACAACTGTAGACAGAAATAGCTAAATCAGAGGGCTCCATCTCAGACATGCAGAACATATTTAAGTCACCAAGCAAAGCCAGATCCCAAGGACCCAGCCAAAAAAATTGAAGCTAAGAGACCAGAATTTGATTATAAATCTGAGAACAGGCCATACATCTCTTAACAAACATCTGAATAGAATAGACCCACTATGTATTTCTTTTGGTTTTTTATGTTGTTTTTGCGTTCGCCTTATTTTCTAAAATCCCCATACCGGTGTGCGTTGCACTGTGGTTTTTATTTTGCGCCTGTCGGCCCAGTGCATCCGACTTCAGTGTGAATTTTATGTAAAGGTCTGCTTCCTCCTGCATCTTCTAAGGGTTTGCTTTCCCTGGATGGAGATCGAACCCAGCACTTTCTGGCTGTGAGCCGTGTCACTTAACCACTAGCCAAGCCATCCCCGACCCACTATGTGAGCCACATTGCAGATTTTGTCACGACCACAAGAAATCAGTTGAACAGCTTCTGACTCTGTGCTCAGAGCTAACCGTCCTGAGAAACCTACTGCTACCACTACACCTCACCACTCACAACATACTCTACACATCACCACAAAAACTGAGAAAGACATGTGCTTTTGTCCGGACGGTGGGGGGGGGGGGGGGGGGGATTAGGCTATCAATAAGTACCAGCTCACCGCTAAAGATATTACACCCTCGTCATCTCGCCCTCACCAAGATGGACAGATGACTCCAGCTCATATAGGAGTTATTTTAGCCCCTACACTCTTCACCAGCGTTAAAAAGCACATCGGGTTGGTAAGGGTTGTAATTCGAGCCAAACACCGGACTGTCGAAAACTAACAAATAGTTTCAGTTATTTTACAACATACGATACGATAGATAACGATATCGACGGACATCACGGGCCTACATTTAAGAGTTAAAGTCAAACACGAATACCGAATTATCAGACTAGTTTCATTTAGGTTTTAATGGATTACTGTCAGTACACATTATCAACGCACGGTTTCTCCATTTGTACAACTGATGATGTACACAGTTAACCAACTGAAACACTCGCGAACCTAGCCTCAGTACATCTTAGCTTCCTTGATCGTTCGCAGATCTCAATACCAGACAACACTTTTCTCCTTTTTTTCAGTTTTTTTAGTAAGGAAACAGGGGAGGGGAGGTGTGTGCTCATGCGCACGTGATAGCTGCGCGTCTGCTTTGTTACTTCTGCCCGTCGAAAGACTTGAGGCTTATCGTTCCTTGTTCATAATGGCGCTCTGCGGAGTTCTATAGAAACCTGGAGATACGTTGGAAATAGTGAAAGATAAATTGAGAGAACTTTACACTGCTTTTGGTGAGTTTGTATGCACATTTTGTCAGTTATTTCTGCAAGTTCACAAGTAATTTATGCTTAGGCATACATTATCTTTTGACAAAATATTGCAAGTAATGATATGATTGAATGTATTAATTATATTTTAATAACGAAGGCTATTGTGTTAAATTTCATCACAGCAGATTTTGTGTTAAAACTGAGTTAGCAGTAGCCCTAAAAGATTAGTCAAGCCGACTTTTTAAGTGTATCAATTAAAACTACAAGTAATTTGTACAGTAACAATATTTTTGTATTTCTTTCGTTGGTTTTCACATAACATAATTTATAAAGACAAATTGATAGTATCATCATCCTGTGGTTGAACAGTCCTAAGACCGATTGTAAAGTTGTCTGTTCATGTCTCTCTACCATATCCGCTGGTTGATCAGTCCTGAGACTGGTTGTAAGGTTTTCTGATCATGTCTCCTCATTTGAACCTATCCTCTGGTTGGTTAGTCCTAAGATTGATTGTAAGATTGTCTGAGCATGTCTCTCTATTTGGTCCTATCCTCTGTTTGATCAGTCCTAAGATTGATTGTAAGATTGTCTGAGCATGTCTCTCTATTTTACCCTATCCTCTGTTTGATCAGTCCTAAGATTGATTGTAAGATTGTCTGAGCATGTCTCTCTATTTGACCCTATCCTCTGTTTGATCTGTCCTAAGATTGATTGTAAGATTGTTAGAGCATGTCTCTCTATATTTGACTCTATTCTTTGGTTGATCTGATTCTAAACTGATTGTAAGGTTCTCGTATCATGTCTCTCACGTAACTCTATCTTCTGCAGCTCTCTTCATGTGAACATAGGTTCGTACTTTAATGTCTCTACATCCCTGGGATGTATAGGTGATTCTTGATCACACCTTCCTATTTCATTCTGGTTCTTATGTCCCTTTCCGCTTTCCCTCTCCCTTCCAGTATCTCCTGTAAAAGACTTTCATGTCCCACATGTGTTCCAGCCAACTCAATCTTCGGTTCTATATCATTGTCAATATTTGTCTTTGTGCGCCTGTTTCAGAGAGGACACTGTCTCTTGACCTTCTTTCTGTTCAACTCGCTTGTTTTCGCTCCATTCTACGGTATCACCCCATTTCAAACACTTCCAAGCTTTGTTCATCCTTCTTTGCTTCTTTCAACTCCTTACAGTGCAATTTGCCATACATGATTAGTGATTATTCTTTTCCTTAGCTCTAACCCAATATTCTTTCAGGCTAGCAATTTCTGTTGTTCTAATGCATTTTTTGCAACGCAATCCTTGGCCTAATTTCCGTTTCATTGCGGACATATTAAGTTTGCCCCAAATATGTAATCTTCTGCACTTGTTCGATTAAAACATTGTTGTCTATATGTATTTGCCTATGTTGCTTGGATATTACCAAAGCCTTTGTTTTCATTGTGTTTATTTTCATGACAAACTTTTTGGCTGTGCTGTTTAATTTTTTTCAATCATCATTTCCAACCTTGCTACTGATCCACCTCCCACTAGGACTTGATCATCGGCAAATTTAATGGCATTAACTTTTATACCATTGACTTTGGCACCCCTATTACAAATTCGAACAACATATTCTATCATTCTCTCAGAAAATGCGTTTAGAGATATGGCTGATTTATACTACACATACATCAAGTCAACATTCGAAAGACAAACACAGTTTATCTTGTCTCTGGTACATTTTCCATTATTTTTGTCTTTGCTCCAAATGCTTAATTCATCCTAGAGAGTGTACACAAAGTTTCCTTGACACAAATATTTCTAACTTTATGACGTCATCAAATCTTGCGCATCTGGCTTTTAAATTTAACTTCCCAGCACCTGTCAGTTTTAGAAAACTCAATCCGTTTTTATTTAACCTCGCTCGCAAATTTTACAATTTTGTGTTCCTCCTTTTTAAATTTACGCCCACGCCTGCAAATTAGAATGTTTCAGGACTGACCCTCGCTGGCAAAGCCTGCTCCGTGTTGTCTGAACCGTCATTCCGTGAGTTTCTGAAAAACTAACGAAATTGTGGAAGTTTCGCGCCACTCTTTACAGTTCAAATAACGGGAGATACTGTGCTGTTATTCTGGGTGAGCGTGTGTGCGTGTAATAGTTAGTATACAAGGTGCATGATGGGTTGTACTGGAAACATTCCATAGTGTCTGTTATGTGGACTGTTAAGTTACATTTAAAGCTAATTATGTTACAGTTTCATTGTTAATCTAGTTTAGACGTCGCATGTGATGTAACCAGTAGTTCTTTCTGTTGAAGGTGTGTCCACAATGGATAGAATAACCCTTTTGTGGGCCCTAAAAAGGACGTTTAGTGGCGGTTTGTTGTAGCTTTCCTGACATCCCGAGCGTGCTGATGAATGTAGACCGGGGTCCTCCAGGCGGTTGTGCTATTCTTGGCATCATCTGCATTTCGGTCACTACTACGGGGATCATGTCGATCCCTCCCCTTGTTAGCCAGGCTGTCGTGAAAAACCTCCCGTTTCCAGGAATGGCTACGAGGAAGCAGTCTGATCAATATATTTTACCTGGATCTGACTAACATATCCTGTCCAGTATGTTTTGCCTAAATCTGACTAATATGTCTGATCAGTATATTTTGCCTGGATCTGACTAACATGTCTTGTCCAGTATGTTTTGCCTGAGCAGATGTACTAGTAGATATTGAATAACGGCTCAGAGACAGCACTAGTAGAACAACTAAACAATACTTACGTTACGGCCACAAGATCTTCGTCAGGTACAAGGAGCGAACGAAAACAACTTACAAATGGCAGTAAAACCTGTTGATACTACCGCTGTGGCATTACCGCATCATCTTGTCTATCTTTCGTTTCATTATTGGTTATTCCTTTTTCCTTTCATTTTTTTTTTTTACATCACGTGTTGTTAATTTGTTATGACTTTTAGTTTAGGATGCGTGGCCTAGGGCTGAAGCGTACGTGTAACAATTCCAACGCACCGGGTTTGAATCACGATTGAGGATCAAGATGCTGAGCAGCGCATGAGCTGCAGTGGTCAGTGACCCATACCTGACTGCTAGCGTCAGGGCCAGCGAACCAGAGCTGCCAAGACCCTTCTACACCTCCATGCGGTGATCCTGGAAAACAGGCTGCAGCAGGGCAGACTGGCTCAGGAGAAGGGATCGAATAGGGAATGCTAACCCGGTACTCAAAAAATGCTTGCTGAAGTCGGATGTGTTGGACCGAAAGGTGCAAATATCGCAGCCAAGCTGTAAACTACGGCACAGCGCATTCAGTTCTCTGGACTACATTCTGCTACTTAAACCCTTTCAGGGTTTGGTAGTAGGAGATTGAGGACGAAGAAGAAGAAGAAGAAGAAGATTGGTTTGCAGTACAAAAGGGAGTAAGACAGGGATGTATCCTCTCTCCTTATCTATACAACATATATGCAGAATGTGTAATGAGAAATGTTCGAGAAAACGAGAAAGTTTCGACCCATTAACGATTGGCGGATACGAGATTCCAGAGCTTCGATACGCAGACGACACAGTGATAGCATCAAGAAGTGCAGGAGCAATTAATGCATTCAAAAACAGATTGGTACGCATAGCCTTTAGAGCAAGGAAATGAAAATGAAACTGGTTGTTTACAGATTCTGCAAAGTCTTCTAAGCCAGTATAAAGACGTTAAGATGTATGTCAAAAATAAACTACATAGAAAAGATTAGTCTCATTATTCCGTTCCGAACAGGACACACCCAAACCAATAGCCACGTGAACCGCATCAATCCCCAGAACTTACCCTTGTGCAGACATTGCTCTCATCCTGATGAAATAGTTAGACTCCTACTCATTGAGTGCAAGGCGCGTGTGGACATCATGAGAAAATTCTTATAAGCACTGCCAACACACTACGGAGCAGTAACACACCTGAAGAAGACCTGAATCTATATAAGAATGGCATTGGGCTGCAAAAAGTAGACTTGCTCAGCAGGTATGGGATAACAACAACAACAACCACACACACACACACACACACACACACACACACACACACATATTTCGTTATCATTGGCATTTTCATCTTGTCAAACGAAAGTAATTGTGCTTTAGTACAGAGCCCGAGCAGAAGTATAGAGACCATGTGTTGCCCATGCAGTATGCCCCCCCCCCCCCTTTCGGTCTGTCTTGTTTGCTCCAAGGGAAAGGTGATACCCATACATTTGGAACAAGGCAAGCTGCAAAAAAGCTGCCGGATCAGCAGAGCAATCCGCTATCTATTCGCCTGTCGGGGTCTCACTCCTATGCCAAAAGTCATCCAAGGATTAGGGTCCGGTCTGCCCTGCCACAACACTCTGCTGAGATTGTATTACCTCGCTCTAGGATAAGCCATTGTATCCTCTTGCGTGTGCTCCTTCGCACATTGTCGCTTGTCAGGTTTGATAGACGCTGATCAACTTTCAGAATTCTCATAAAACAAGTTGCATAGCCATATCTGCCAAAACTCGAAAAGATACGCCAGTATCTTATCTGCAATGCTTCAGATAGTTTGAAATCCGAGTTTTCCTTCTCCTAGATGAGCTACCTTCCTAGGCTTTTGAACCCCATCTGCACGAAACTAATCGTTTTAAGGCGCAAGTCGCTCGCCTTCCTCCGCTTCTCCTGTTGATCAAAACAGTTCTGCCACATTATATTTATATATATATATGTATATATATATATATATATATATATATATATATATATATATATATATATATATATATACATATAATCATCATCATGTTGCATGTCCTTTGTAGAGCGTCACTCCCATCACAGTCTGTCTGAAAGAAACTCGTTCTCTTGCCAAAAACTCCAGCATCCGCCACAGTCATACCCAGGCATGCCTGGATATCTTTGTGCCATCCTCTTCTTGGTCTACCCCTTCCTCTTTTGACTGGCACCATACCTTCCATCACCGTTCTCTCAAGACCGTTGTGTCTCTTGATGTGACCAAAGTATTTGCATTTTCTAGCCAAAATGGAATTGATAAACCAGTTCTCCTCTATGCTCATATATATGTGTGTGAGTGTGTGTAGACATGCACACATATACATACTACCAATTAACTTTAACTGCTCCAAGCAAATAAACATTGCTCTTTCAAAATTACTACTCAGAATATGTAGCTGTTACTATTTACAGCACATGTACACACACACACTAGCACAAATACACATATTTCCTAAAACTTGCAACGGGTCTGTTCAGCGCGTGGGAACAAGAACAGTTTAGTTCTTGCAAAAGGGAAAACAAATCAGGAACTATTTTTTCGAACATTAATTTGACGTCTGCTGGAAACACCAGGTGAAGAAGTAAAAGTAGCGACGAGACATTTCAGATAGCTCCAGTGACTGCGATCTTGGCGGTACACTGCTACATACTAAGTCTCTTATTTTTATTTATCTATATATCTATCTATCTATCTGTCTATCTATCTGTCTATCTATCTATCTATCTATCTATCTATCTATCTATCTATCTATCTATCTATCTATCTATCTATCTATCTATCTATATATCTGTATGTCTGTCTGTCTATCTGTCTGTCTGTCTATCTGTCCGTCCGTCCGTCTATCTGTCTGTCTGTCTGTCTGTCTCTCTATCTCTCTCTCTCTCTCTCTCTCTCTCTCTCTGTCCGCCTGCCTGCCTGCCTGCCCGCCTGCCTGTCTCTGTCATCCGGCTGTCCGCCTGTTTTTTTTTTGGTTATCAATGTATGTGTCTATCTTTTAAATATATATATATATATATATATATATATATATATATATATATATATATATATATATATTTATATATGTGTGTGTGTGTGTGTGTGTATCTGTATATCTATTTGGCTATTTATGTATGTAACTTTCTGTCTGGTGAGAGGGAGAATAACGTTCGGTCAGGCAAACCTTGCTGATCAGACATTGTTAGTCAGAGTCAGGCAAAACATGCTGATCAGACATTGTTAGTCAGAGTCAGGCAAAACATGCTGATCAGACATTGTTAGTCAGAGTCAGGCAAAACATGCTGATCAGAAATTGCTAGTCAGGGTTAAATGAACATACGTACCTTGACCCCGCCTCATTTCCGTGCAGTTCTCCCTAGAAACAGGCTGTTTCATGACAGTCTGACTTGAGGTGGGGATGGACGTGATTCCCGAGAGTCACCCAGATGAAGCCAAGCATAGCACTACAGTCTGGAAATCTCCGGTCCACCTTGCATCAGCTCCTGCAACCTTCCAGTTAATGGCCTTTTCAAGGATGGACAAAAGAGTAAACTTACATGTATACTTCCATTCATCCATCATTTCATGTTTCTGTCTATTTATCTATATGGCTATATTGAGAGATAGATATATAAATATATAGATAGATAGATAGATAGATAGATAGATAGATAGATAGATAGATAGATAGATAGATAGATAGATAGATAGATAGATAGATAGATAGATAGATAAATAGATAGATAGATAGATAGATAGATAGATAGATAGATAGATAAATGGATAGATAGATAGATAGATAGATAGATAGATAGATAGATAGATAGATAGATAGATAGATAGATAGATAGATAGATAGATAGATAGATACATAGATAGATAGATATATAGATAGATAGATAGATTTGGGGAATGGATGGTGAATGGAGGATTCAGGGATGGATGGATGAAGGATTGGGGGATGGATGTATGGATTGGGGGACTAGGGGATGGATGGAAGATTGGGGAATGGATGGATGTATGGATTGGGGGATGGATAATATATCTGCCTCGTTTTTATTGGTTAATCGTTCTGACTGACATCATTTCCGCTGCTCCTTCCTAGCCTGTTGGAACGTCTGTTTTTGAAACGCAAATTTTGTAAATTTTCCACAAAGTATGTAAAAAGGTGAAAGCTAGAGGAACGGGGCGGGTTGTGAGCCTGACAGTACGTGCACACGTATCAGATCAGTTTACTATAACTCGCACTGGGTAACACTCAGTTCGTTTTCTTCAGTCCCGAATGGTTGCTATTCTTGTCTGCTGACAAAGAGGGTAGAGGATCGAATCCCCGGTAAGGCATATATTGATTTTCTGTTGGGGTTGAAATAAACAAACAAACGAGACGTGGCAGTAGCGAAGCGGTCTGAATTTCTCAGTTTAAAATCATCTCAACTACCCCAGAAATGGGGAAAAAAGTTGTACAAAAGTTTTTTTGTTTTTTTAGGGGTGTTCAAATCAATCCGTGACTTATTGATCTAGTTCTACTTCAATGGGATATTGCGTGCTGGATAGAACTACTATCATTAGTTAGAGGATCTTGTGTCCTATTACTGTTAGAAGCATTCTTGCTATGGACCAGTCACGTGATAGATAAATGAAAATTGCATAGCACAGCGTGTTTTGATGAAGTTTCATGTGAAAGAAGGCGTGAAATTTACAGATGACTGCAATCACAATACGGTGATGAGACACTCAGCCGCAGTAAGACATTTGATTGGTGTAAACGTTTTAGAGAAGGCCGTACATCCGTGAGTGATGTTCCCGGCCGTAGTCATTCCTGTGAATATCCAGATTGTGAAACGCCTTATCCTGGAAAATCGACTCATAACTTGTCTCGAAATTGCACAACAAGCAAGTCTTTCTCTGGCCACAGTGAACAATATTTTTCATGAAAATTTGCAATTTTTGAAAGTTAGTGTACGATGGGTTTGATCACAAAGGGCGTTCTGCTCCTGCAAGATAACGATCGACCTCATATCGCTTACCGCAATACGTGCCATCTGCAGCAACTCGGCTGACAGATATTGCCACATCCACTTTACGGCCTAGACCCCGCTACAAGCGATTTCCACCTACTTGAACCCCTAAAAGAATTCATGAGAGGTCAGCATTTCAGCACTGATGACGAAGTGAAACAGGGAGTTCTGGATTGGTTCAGACATACTGAACAATCTTTCTGCACAGAAGCTTTTCAAGCATTACTTAAACGCTGGGAAAAGTGCAGACACGTTGCATGAGATTATATCGAGAAATGGCATTTTAAATATTTTTTTTCAAAATTGACTTGAACGCCACTCATAACTTTCTTTGTATGTTCATCTTTGTTTTGCATTTTGTTTTTCTCAAAAACAGTACATTTCAGATTTCTTGTTTGTTTTTCTTCTCCACTGGCTAACCGCAATGAAATCTACCTCTTCTTTGTTCGTCTGCACGTTATTATCTTGACACAGCCTATTCTCGTCCCTGTCTCTCGCATCTCTGTTTCTTAATTAAACATTAGTTTGTTGTTGTAGACTAACCAGGTCTAGCGAGCTGTTCGCTCCTTCGTAGAAGAATGTGTAGATGTTTTGTAGCTGGGGGGTAGAGCTGTAAAAGGTGTTAGTGATTGTTGGGGGGAAAAAAATAACATTCTTCTTTCAATGTGGAATTCTGGGTATGAGAGTGGAAATTAATTACACTGTTATATTATTTTATTTGTTCATTTTTGAATTGGTCAGTAAGGAATGAAATACATATAGTCCTGCTTACAGATGCCTTGGCCGTAGTCACAGCACTAAAACGCCAGAAAAATACTGAACTTAATTATTGAAGAGCAGTACTCTGTCAACTATGCCAGCAGTCCGCACCAAAAAGGGTAAGGGTATAGTGGGTTCCATCCCACTGATAATCCAAGGCAACGAGGAGGCAGAAAGACTGGCAAAAGAAGGTGCAAGACTGCCACAAACAGATACTAGTGTGACATGCGAAGAGTCAAAACGGCTTGTTAGAGCTAGATACATGACCAAATGGGAAACAGAACATACTGGCTACACAAAAAACGATGCCTATTAACAGTTGAACAGAAGAGAGCAGGTCGTGGTCTTCAGACATCGCACAGGCCACAATAGATTGAGGTACCACCTATTCAACAAATTGAAGATAGGTGGCACTGACGAATGCCTGTGTGGTACCGGGAAAATGACCGCTGAGCATTTGCTGCAAAACTGCCCGACATACGAGGATCAGAGAGAGCAGATGTGGCCATCACCAGTGGCAACACTAGACAAGCTCTATGGCAGTGTCGACAGCCTCAGGATGACCGCTGCTTTTTTCGAAAAAATAAAGGTTGATGTCTGACTGCGTACGAAGAAGAAGAAGAAGAAGAAGAAGAAGAAGAAGAAGAAGAAGAAGAAGAAGAAGAAGAAGAAGAAGAAGAAGAAGAAGAATTGGTCAGTACCACAAAACATTGATCAGTATATTTCACTATATATCGAGAGTGGAAGTGGATTTAACGATTATTTCACACCAATCAAAAGACGAAAGCTGACTCGGTATGACCACGTCTCGAGGTCCAAGGGGCTTGCAAATACGATACTACATGACAGTACAGGGCATGGGAAGTTGGGAACATTCGAGAAAACGATGGGAAAACAACTTATATGAATGGACTAACCTACGACCGCTTTGAAAAACTACATTGTTTACGTTCTTGTAAATCTGAGTCATTTTAGCTTATATCAGGACATTTTGACCAGTAAATGGAAGCATTTATCTGTTTGCAATATGCCGTAGTCAGTGTTCATCTAAGGCAGTTTTTCAGTGCGATATTAACACGCAATCAATAGTGCGGTTTCCTACCTTCCAGGTAGTGATAAATGAGTCTTTGGTCGGAAAAACGAACGGAAAATAATTTCGTCCACGGGAAATTCATATTCAGTTTCCTTTTCACAAATCAGCGGCAAGTACTTATGTGCTTTTAAGAGGATAACTCCTTGGTTCAGATTGAACTAAACGTAACTTCTTTATACTTGCTTAGAAGATTCTGCAGAGTCTGTATGCAACTAGTTTATTTTACATTCATTTGATTTAAATATAGATATACATATACAATATATTCTTGAATGTATTCTTGATTGTATACTTCCACTATTTCCTGTGACAATGCATTCCAACCATTTACCACTCTCTGACTATCAAAATAAAAGTTCCGGTTTCTAGTATGGACGTTTCTTTAATTAATTTGTAGCTGTGTCCTCTTGCTCTTGTAGGCAGGCTTGTTGTTGAAAAAAAAAATCGGTTATAGTCTAATTTAAGTGAAAAGATCTTGCGACCTGACAATTTGGTGGAAGTTCTTAACGTGTCTGTTTGTTTCATTCCTTTTGCCATCAGCTGTTATCCATATTTCCTGTCACGTGTTACAGTTATATTCTAAGTTCTCCTTATTTCCTTGAAGATATTTCGTTTCAATCCAGGTGCTAAATCTACATCGAAAATCGGCTGCAATGGATATCCAACGTCCTCTGTTTCCTGCCTTTACAGTACATTGTGCTGTGACTTTGCTTGTCTATCGTTTGATTTCATTATCCCACGTGTTGTGGCTGTTTCAAATGCTCACAATGAGTAGGATTACTCTTTTGTGCGCCCTGATAAAAACGTTAAGTGGCGGGTTGCAGTAGCTTTCCTCACATCCCGAGTGTACTGTTGAAGGTGGACCGGGGTCCTCCAGAAGGTTATGCTATGCTTGGTTTCATCTGCGAGTCGCTCACTACTACGAGGATCATGTCGATCCCTCACCCGATTAGTCAGGATGCCATGTAAACAGCCCGTTTCCAGGGAGCTCTTCGAGGAAGCCGAGGTGAGGGTTTTGGCCAGTATATTTTGCCTAACAAACGTTGTGCCTGACCAGACGTTAGCCTTCATCCACATCATCTCACTTAAATCGTTGTTTATCTATGCCCTGCATACCCTTTCCCTTTCCTTCCAGTGTGTTTTCTCAGAACCGAGAAGCGAGAAAACAATTTCAAATTAAATGGTAGAGACCCGTATTTGAACATAGCACATCATCATGAAGAATGTCCTTTATAGAACGTCTCTCCCATCACAGTCTGTCTGAAAGAAGCTCGTCCCCTTGCCAAAACTCCAGCCTCCGCCACAGTCATAACAAGGTATACCTGGATATCTTGGTGCCATCGTCTTCTTGGTTTAGTCCTTGCTCTATTGCCTGACACCATACCTTATTTCACTGTTTTCTTAAGACCGTTGTGTCTCTTGATGTGACCAAAGTATTTGCATTTTCTAGCCAAAATGGAATGGATAAACCAGTTCTCTTCTATGCTCAACTCTTGCCGAATGTCTACATTTGTCTTTTTCTCTGTCCAGGGTATTCTGAGTATCTTTCTGTAACATTTTGACTCAAAGGATTCTTTGTCTGGAAGTTGTGGTAATCGTCCATGATTCGCAGCCATAAGCTGCCACATGAAAAACACAGGCTCTCAAGACGTTTACTTTTATCATTTTGTTGATGATCTGCCATAATTTCTTCAGGCTGTTCAGTCTCTGCATTGCCATGGCTAGTCTTCTTCTGATTTCTTTCAAGCATAGCGATACACCTAAATATCTAATGGTCGGCAAATGATCTTGCAAAGCACACAGCAATGCTGTCAAACATAAAGACTGCCAGTGCAAGAAAAAGTATAAACCGCATCATATCATCTTGTGAGTAACATGGGGTTCATCTTCACGGAATTTCCAGCTAGAGGAACTGACAGAAATAACGAGAAGCCATGTCGGGACAAGAGGATGCCTGTCGTGCCAGAGAAATGTTCTGTTTGGCAAAGAAAGTTTGAATAAGATGCGAAGAATGAGCTGGTACGTTGTCCTGATGGAGCTGCCAAGTTCTCTTGTTGTCCATAGATCTGTTCGTTGTAGTCTTTGGGGTCGCTATGGTCAAGAGGTAGGGCACTTGTCTCTCAAAGCATTGAACGGATGTAGCGTGGGTTCGAGACTAACACATTTCAAGCGATCCCTGGTCTCACAGGAGGTAAACTAGAGTGCCTGCATCCTGAATTATCTCCAGTCGTCTTGACTTGTGTCTTGCCACTGGTCCATGGCAACTCGGGACAAGAGAGCGTGGATGATGACCAACGCCAACGCAGTTTCTTCCTCACTATAATCCATATACAGCGCAAGTTACATCACCAAGACAAAACCGACAGATGATGTGGCCATCATCGCTTGCGATTTGGTAATGTTTTGACTTCGTGGTGAGTAATCGTGATGCCCAATCTCACGGGAGTCAACATGACTTTTACATTGTTGCATACCTGCCTCCATTGTTATCGGTTTCGGGGGATGATGAATGTCTCTACTGCATCGACTGCAGCTTCGTGTCCGGGTCGTACCCTTAAACCCACGACTCATCATCACTTAGATTTCTCCTACCTTTCGACAAAATTTGATGCAATTTGATACTATTGTCTTTCCGTCATTTCGTGATGAAAGAAAACCCGGCTGATGCTCACTTCAATTAACAGTAAAAGCCTGACTGCCAGCAACGGACGCTATCTGTGCGTTGTGAAAAAAATTAACGTCAGGGCATGACGGCCGCATATAACCTCCTGAACAAGGCCAACACCCAAGCTTAAATTGATTATGAAGAAAAAGTTAAGGTCGGACACGTTTTGAACACATCTCATATATATATATATATGGCTGTGATAAGACCGACTTTCTACAAAGGACATGCTACATGATAATATATATATAGACAAAGCCAAAGGCCGCCGTACATCTCAGATGATGATGGCATAATTAATTTTGCTATCGCTATTTTTAGTAAGGATTAACTGCGTTACTTTTTATCCTCACTCTATCGTCTCGAGCCACGCAACGCCAGTGGCAAGTCAAGGACAAGACGGCTAGGGTACGACTACGAGATCCAGGAGACTCCGCATCAAGAACCCGTGAAACAGACGGCGGAGTCCGGAGTGAGTCGATCCAACACCACCTGATCACAAGGCCGACGGCTTAACTACTTCGCCACGGAATCCATTAATATATAAATATATATATTTACTCGTATATGTATTTAACTGCGTCTTCCGTAACATAATGGCGTTCAATCTTGATACAAGTTGGCCGAGTTTGTATTTCCTGGCAGTCGTGCTCAGGTAAACAAATAAATGCAGTAAGATGTATGTGTTTTCATGACTCACTGTTCTGGTAAACAAGCGATTCTTGTATGAATGTAAATACGCATATTTCCCTTGAGAGCAGGCATTTTTCAATTATCTATTTATGTAATTATATATATATATGGAGGTCTGCGTGGCTTATGGGTGAAACGTCCTTTTCAGAATCCCAACGCAACGGTTTCGTATCCACCATGTCCAGTATGGCAGGCAGGAGATTTTTATCGGTGCGATTGCTCGTCAACGTGCGGAAAGTAATGGCACCCTACCGTACTTGCCAAGAAATTTATAACAGCCAAATAGGTTGGCGATTGTTAGAAGCGAGGTTGTGCAAAGGACATGCTACTTACTTATATTTATATGTGTGTGTGTGTGTGTGTGTGTGTGCGTGTGCGTGTGCGTGTGCGTGTGTGTGTGTGTGTGTGTGTGTGTGTGTGTGTGTGTGTGTGTGGATTCGGATGTGTGTATTCGCAAGTGTGTGTATATATATATATATATATATATATATATACATATGTAAATATATATATGTATATACGTTGGTCACATAAAGAGACACAACGGTCTCGAGAGAACAGTGAAGGAAGGTATGGTGCCAGGCAAAAGAGGAAAGGGTAGACCAAGAAGACGATGGCACCAAGATATCCAGGAATGCCTGGGTATGACTATGGCGGAGGCTGGAGTTTAGGCAAGGAAACAAGTTTCTTTCAGAAAGTAATGAAATCGACGTTCTATAAAGGACATGCTACATGATGATATATATATATATACATATTTATATATATATATATGTATGTGTGAGTATTTATAATTGTATAATCAAGTATTCTAATCTAATGAACCAATTATCAAGCATGTGGTATCTCCGTGTGTCTTACGTGTCGTCGTTCTTTCAGTACATACGTATAAATAAGCGCAACTATTCATTCTCCAATTGGGGACAGTTTTGAGTTTAAATGGGGTAACTTTGTTCAAGTGTTTTAGTCCATTATATATGCTGCCATGCTACAGATTTGACTGAGATGTTGTGTGGTGTCAAACTCAACGGCTACTGTAAATATCTTTTCGCCTACCCTGTGTTGTATTTACATGCTCCAGTGCGCATGACTGATCTTCAGAGATTGTCGCCCTTTGCCAGGTATGGTGACGTCACGTGGGCAACAAATGGTCTAACACAGCTCCAGGGAGAGATTGAGCCATGACCGGTTAGCAACATGCCAATGACACATTGCTCACACACTGAGTGATGTTTTTAGTTCTCGCGGCTGCCGTCTCATGGCAGCGGAATAACAAGCTCCTCTCAAGAAGTCTGCAATGCCCTGGGTAGACACGCTTACCACGAAACAACCAGGCGCCAGACCTTCATTTCTGGATATTAGAAGTTCAGTAGGATCAAGATGCTGAGCAGCGCATGAGCTGCAGTGGTCAGCGACCCATAGCTGACTACTAGCGTCAGGGCCAGCGAACCAGAGCTGCCAAGACCCTTCTACACCTCCACGCGGTGATCCTGGATAACAGGCTGCAGCAGAGTAGACTGGCTAAGGAGAAGGGATCGAAGAGAGAATGCTAACCCGGTACTCAAAGAATGCTTGCTGAAGTCGGATGTGTTGAACCGAAAGGTGCAAATATCGCAATCGAGCTGTAAACCCCGACACAACGCATTCCGTTCTCTGGACTACATTCTGCTACTTAAGCCCTTTTAGGGTTTGGTAGTGGGAGATTGAGAACGAAGGAAGCCAAGCCAAGCCAAGCCAAGCCAAGCCAAATACTCTTATCTCAGGTAAGACAAACAATGAAGAGTAGTAAGTTTCAGTTAAGAAACTTTGTATTGAAAGGAATATGTGGAAACTTGGAGGCCGCGAGTTGTAAGCAAAGAATATTTGTTGTGATAACGATCACATGACAAATATTTATCTACGCATGTGTTAATATATTAAACAAATAACAGAAAATAAAGGGAAACACTGGCCAACCCGGAATTCGAACACTGTCGAACACCATCGAAGTTCCCTCATATACTTCTTCTTGGTAAGAAAAGGTAAAGAGAGAAGATACACGATCCGTTCAGAAACGCGCTCAGCTGCTCATCAATATGGTTGGATATTCTGTTTTCTGGTTGGTTGTTGCATGTTTAGTCAGAATCCAATGAGGACCCAAAAAATCAACAGAGGTGATCGTGCCCGTTCTTTTGGGTCATCATCATCTTCTATCCGCTATGTGTCGGTAGACGTCGTTCTTTGTGTGATTTCGTATGTGTCAGATATGTCGGTAGACGTCGTGGGAAGGTGCAGTTTTCTTTCATGTGCCAGACGTGTCGATAGACGCCATACGGATGTGTAGTTTTCTTTCGCACGCCAGATGTGTCGCAAATGTTATCATTCCGAGTAGTTTCAGTGTCTAACTGGCACGGTATTTCCATATTTGTCTTGGTCTCCCTCTCACTCTGCAACTCCGATGTCTGGTATTTGCAGATCCGCGCGTATTGCAGATCATGTAACTTTGGTTGCATTTTTGGCAAGTGTCGGAACTATTTCATTATCTGCCTTTCCATGTATCCCAAGCACAGTGTTGCATCCCCCTTCTGTCTGATTATTTCATTTAATACTTTGTACAACCCTGTTACTCCGACAGCCTTTCTCAAACATCTCATTTCGTATACCATGATTTTTCTCTTTTGTCTTGGTGAGAATCCATGTCTGGCTGGTAGCAGAAAGTTGGAATACAAATAATATGTATAACCTTTTTTATCCTCATTGGTATGTATTTGTGTCTTAATAATGGTGATAGCTGTTTGGTAATCGCAATTGTTTTCAATATTCTTGAATCCCCCTTTCTATCTCTAGCCATCAGTCCATAAAGTCTTAAAACGCTATCAAAGTATTAGGATTATTTAATCTGTAAGTTCAGTACTTTTCACCTGAATATTTTGTGTTTTATCTATTCTGCTGAACTTAATCGGCTCTATCTATGCTGTACTGTATGGATTTTTATAATTCATAAGTTAGTTGGTTCTGTTAGAATGCATCTGTCTGAGATGGGCCCGCTCAACAGTTACATTTGGGCATTGCCACACGTCAATGATGTCCTACAGTGTGCTAACAACTCTAAGCATCTCTAGGATGGCCATGTAGTCAGAAGGAAAACGAACGCTGGAGCTCAACAACCTCTCTGTGGTACCCGCGAAGCAAAAAATAAAAGACCCATGGAAGACTCCACCTCCACTAGGTAGCGAGATTAGATGGAGCTGCACAGCACTCGTGTAGCAGAACCCACCGTTTGCCCTGGCCGTTATTCTAACTTAGAACATTATCACACTCATCCACATCATCATGACCACACACTGCAAATAATATAGCACACAGCAGATGGCATATTTATTATATAATATTCATATCAGAAAAATGAGTAGTGAAATTACAAACACAATACAATGCATATCATCTTAACTAAATATTCCTATATTATATATATGTTAATATAAATACTAACTAAAGCGGAAATTTTAAGCATTAGCTCTTGATGGAATTCCCAACTATCTAAAACCCGGTTCTATTGCCTACTCCCATCACACATACATCTATTTAACTGCATCCTCAACACACCTTATCAAAAACTTCCTCACTCAAATCCTCTCAGGTGGGCGATCTGGACATACCTCGTTCACAACGTGTCCTGCTTACAACACACCTTCAGACCTTCAGGTTATCTATTAATACAAAACTCACACACCTATTTGAGCGATCCTGTTCTATCACTAACATTCGTACGACAGTCTATCAATCGCTCCTCTAAGTCGGTGAGCTAAACAGACTATCTAAATTCAGTCTCTCTCTCTCTCTCTCTCGCTCTCATCTCTCTATCTAGCCTCCTCCCCACCCAGCCTCCTGAGCTAAACTTTGTCTCGAGTTATATACACTCAAGCAAAGTCAGAGCTGACCAATGGATCTCAGGGGATGGGTCTATTCAGTCTTATTGGAACGAAATACTTTGCACACCTGTCACTCATCTATCGCAGCAACCTCCGCTGCCAGTCCATCTGTCACTCATTCTCCCCCTACCCAAATCGGAAGGCTAGTGGTCAGCTCCTACCTGTCCACATTCTTTGCCCAAACTATGTTCTTTTTTTTGAGACAGTGAGTGACCTTGACACGCATTCAGGTACCTTTGTTATCAGCAACCACATCACCCCTGTCCTAAACTTTCTGCTCTGGCGAGAACTATTACACTCGCTATCCATCTTAAAACAAACAAACTAGCCATTCATTGGACAACCAGATTCTAGAGACAGAACCGACTGGAAACTGAGCTGTTATTTGCACAAGACCAAACAACGCAGCACTGCTAGAGCCCAACCCGCTAAGCAGAGACATGCACCTACAGGATGCCACAAACAGGAGTTGGAACCTACACAAGGGCAGCAACCCTTGTAGATGTACAGACCGACTAAGACTAAGCCTAAGACTAAGACTAAGCAACTGTCTCGCAGTGTCTGTGCCTATATTTGACATATCCGTTATATACAGGACTTCTAACAGTTGATATTGTATAAGTGGGAACGCGTGGTGTAGTTGTGTCAATCAAGTGCGACATTGGTTTACAATAAACACATACCGGGTTCGAAATCACTTCATGTTGTTTGACTGGGCATGTCGGGGATTTTTCTCGGTAGGACTACGTACCGAACGGATTGGTAAAACTACTGTACTACAAAACTGCCATATATATGGAATACACATAACACATTACAAATAGATAGACACACGCATCCCTGCACTGTCCAATACGTCAAAAATATAAGAAAATATAAGATAACCAAAATGACTATGATCTTGGATTAAAAATAGCGTGCATTCGCCAGTAGAATCCAGAAAAAATAATATAAACACCAATTTTAAATGTTAGTTGGTTTTAATCGGATGCGCCTGTCTTGCAGGGTCTTTGCTAATATTTGACATCTCCATCGTGAGATAAAAGGACAGTTAACAGTTGATGTTGTCTAGACACACATTTAAAAATAGTGGCCCTTTCAAATTAAAAGAATGACAGAAAACTGAAGCTGGTAAAACGAAGTCTAATCTCTAGAGCTGAATTGTCTGTCTAAAACCAATTTCTCAAACCACACCTGTGAAATGTTGCAAGTTTTACCGTCTGCGCATCTTTCAGGCAATCCACTTTCCCCTTACCATATCCCTACTTTTATCACTATCTCTCTCTTTCTTTCTGTCTTTCTCTCTCTCTCCCTAATATATTGCGGATACCACCTTTTGTATCTCCCTGTCTCTACGGTCTACAAAGGTATCTGCAAGACATGTTAACATTGCGTTTGCTTTTCCCGCTTAAATACGAAGTGTGTTCAAATGAAACCTGCCCAAAATGCAACAAGTGAACATAAGTATGACTTGCAGGATGACGTCACTTCTGGTGTAAACAGCACATACCAACCGTCAGGTTTGCAAAAATTCATTGTCCTCTGACTCATAGTTTTCCCAGTAGACCGTTGAAAACATGGTGGGTGTGATATGGAATCCGTCTAGAGTTAATCTGCGAGCTGTGTTTCAATTTCTAACATCTGAAAGATGTAGACCAGTTGACATTAATCGCAGAGTGTAGGCAGTGTATGGAGACAAAAGTGTGTCGAATACAACAGTGAAGAATTGGCCAACGATGTTTAAAGAAGTGTTAAAGAACTTGTGTTGCTACTACATCCGCTACTACTATTACTACCTCTACTACTACTACTACTACTACTACTACTACTACTACTACTACTACTACTACTACTACTACTACTACTACTACTACTACCACTACTACTACTACTATTGATATTTCTACTTTAACTGCTGCTAGTGTTGCTACTATTACTACTACTACTACTACTACTACTACTACTACTACTACTACTACTACTACTACTCCAAATACAATGACGATTTAAAATGTTTTACCTTTGATGACATTATTTCATTAATGTGCAAGATTGGTACATGCGCTATATACTTTCTTAAAGCTTGGAATGTCGGTTGGGTGATGTGTCATAATGTATTAACGTAGTCACCATCCCGTTCCACACACAAACTCCAACGTCTGACAAGTTTGTTGCATCCCATTTAGGAACAAATCAGAGGTCTTCTCCCGGAACCAGGTCCTTACACCTCCTCGTCAGAAGTGTAACAGTTTCCCTTGAGGTGTTCCTTCTGATTCAGGAAAAGGAAGAAGTCCCACGGTGCCAGATCGGGGCTGTACGATGGGTTCGGTAAAATGTCGTCAGACTAAGGTGCACCAATGGAGCCATTGTTTTGTCGGTTCGTGTATGGGCGAGCATGCTAGGGGTCTATCTCGTACACATGTTCTATCTATCTATCTATCTATCTATCTATCTATCTATCTATCTATCTATCTATCTATCTATCTATCTATCTATCTATCTATCTATCTATCTATCTATCTATCTATTTATCTATATATCTATCTTTCTATCTATATATATATATATATATATATATATATATTTATATATATATATATATATATATATCTATATCTATCTATCTTTCTATCTATCTATATATATATATATATATCTATCTATCTATCTATATATATATATATATATATATATATATATATATATATATATATATACCTCTATCTCTATTTATATATCTATCTCTATCTATATATCTATTTATCTATCTATCTATCTATCTTTATATCTATCTATTTATTTATCTAACTATATATCTATCTATATATATACTGCTATCTATCTATCTATCTATCTATCTATCTATCTAATCTATCTATCTAACTATATATCTATATTTATATATCCATCTTCAGTCCACTTTTTTCGTTAGACGTCGTGGGGAGGTGGGACATCCTTTGTTTCATATTTTTTTGGCAGGTGAAAATCCACTGGTGACTTGCCAGGTTGATCCCAGCATCTGTCAGCCCCTGGAATATGCGATCTCCTATTTTTGAGACTGGTGGAGGTGGAAGCGTAAATTAGAGCAACGTATGCCTGTCAGGCGCCATCTTAGCCGCTCTGCTAAACATATAACTAAGACCTGTTGTAATGGTCACACAGTTCCCTTTTTTTTTGTGTTTTTTGTTTTTGCGACATATTCTCTATGGGGCGAGAATTCAGTAGCTTTTTAACTTGAATTTTGCCCGGACAGTGACCGTTAGATTCTCCCTTTACGATTTCCAACTAAAAAGGTATTTCTAACCCACCCATCCCCCCTCCCCCTAACCACAGGGCCACGCAGCCTCCTACATCTAGTGTAACTGTTCAATTATCCAAGAAAGTTCTTCAGCTCGATGTGTACATGTTTTTAACTTACATTTTGCTTCACATCGGTCATCAGTTGCAACTAAACAGACTCACACGCCTCCTCAATACGCAGAATAATGTAGGCATGCAGAGACATTAACTCTTTGAGCCCTAGCAACCCAGTCCACGAAATCCCATTCCTCTGTGCTCCTGAGAAAATACGCACAATTTAGATATTTGAGTAAAGCTAGTTACTATGACAAAACTATGTGGTATAATTTATATCTAAAATATATGCTGCAGTGAAGAGAGCTATACAGGATATGGTCAAATTGAGATAGTGGAATATAATATATGTATCTCGTAGTCGCCCTCTAGTCGTCTTGTCCTTGACTTGCCACTGGGTTACGAGACGAGAGAGTGAGGATAAAAAGTAGCACAGTTAATCCTTACTAAAAAATAGCGCTAGCAAAATAAATTATGCCATCATCGTCTACGAGTGACGGCGGCATTTGCCTTGTATATATATATATAAAGAGAGAGAGCGATAGAGGGAGTGAGGGAGAGCGAGAGCGGGAGGAGCGTAGAAAATGCTAAAACTGATACGGGTTATTTCTTTGCTTATCTGAACTATAAACAAAACAGTGTTGCTAACTCTTTGCTGTAAAACCTATTAAAATCTTTGGCTATCTAGCGCATTCACTTTAAGCGTTACGTTGTATCGTTTTATCTTCAAAATGTGTTTTTTTTCTATCTGAAGCTATCTGATATCGTGCATACACAGATATTCAACTCGCTTTAACGTTTAACCGCGTTTTTGATTTCTGCTTTCTTGTTACACAATGTTATCTTGACTGTTTCTTTTACGGTTTGTTTTATATGCTGCCACTGTTGAATTATAACGTCAGTAGCTTGTTTTTTTTTCTCTCTCCTGAATCATCATTCACTTGGTTTCGGAATTTAACCTTTTTCTCCAACTGGTTCAGATCCTTTAAAATCCACTTCGCTAATTTTTGTACATTAATTGTTTCTTCCATCATAGATGGCATTTTATATATATAAGCAAATTATGAACAACATAACTTGCTATACCAGGATAATGTATCTATTAAAATACCAACCGATAATGAAATAAAGAAAGCTGCAGAATATAGGGTCAAATTGAGTGACATTCTCAGACAACCTTACAATGAGTTTTGTGACTGCTCAGCCAGAGATTAGGGTTAAATGGAGAGACATGTACAACCTTACAACAGGTATCAGAACTGATCAATCAGAGGATAGGGTCTAATGGACAGACATTCTCAGACAACCTTACAACCAGTCTCAAGACTGATTAATCAGAGGATAGGGTCAAATGGAGAGACATTCTCAGACAACCTTACAACCAGTATCCGGACTGATCAACCAGAGGATAGTGTAAAATGGAGAGACATAGACAACCTTACAACCAGTCTCAGGACTGATCAACCAGAGGATAGGGTCAAATTGAAAGGACATGTTGAGACACCCTTAGAACGAGTCGTGGGACTGACCAACCAAAGCATAGGGTCACATGGAGAGACATTCTCAGACAACCTTACAACCAGTCTCAGCACTGATCAACCAGAGGATATGGTCAAATGGAGATACATACTCAGACAACCTTACAACCAGTATCCGGACTGATCAACCAGAGGATAGGGTCAAATGGAGAGACATAGACAACCTTACAACCAGTCTCAGGACTTATCAATCAGAAGATATGGTGAAATGGAGAGACATACTCGGACAACCTTACAACCAGTCTTAGGACTGATCAACCAGAGGATAGTGTCACATGGAGAGACATAGACAACCTTACAACCAGTCTCAGGACTTATCAATCAGAAGATAGGGTCAAATGGAGAGACATACTCGAACAACCTTACAACCAGTCTTAGGACTGATCAACCAGAGGACAGTGTCACATGGAGAGAAATAGACAACCTTACAACCAGTCTCAGGACTTATAAATCAGAAGATATGGTCAAATGGAGAGACATACTCGGACAACCTTACAACCAGTCTTAGGACTGATCAACCAGAGGATAGTGTCACATGGAGAGACATACTCAGACAACCTTACAACCAGTCTTAGGACTGATCAACCAGAGGATAGTGTCACATGGAGAGACATACTCAGACAACCTTACACCCAGTCTCAGAATGCTCAATCAGATACCGATAACAACGATAACAGGTTATGGAAAGCTGCATAAAAAATGACATTGCAGAATATAAATGGGCAAAGAGTCCGCTAAATTGTGTTTATTAAACACAAGCACAAAGAACCGACTTACTAACATAAAAACTATTTTGACTTGTTATGCTTTCTTTGTATATTTTCATGTCTCACGCTCCGTCTTACTGTCGTATGCTGAACTTTTCACTCCATGATAATATCGTTCTTGTTTTTATCTCTTTCTCTCTCTCTCTCTCTCTTTCTCTCTCTCTCTCTCTCTCTCTCTCTCCTCTTTCCTTTTTAAGCCTTTTCAGTACTTTTTTATATTGTTCTTTTTTTCTTTCTTTATTCATTTTTTCTCTATATCGCTCTTTCTCTCTCCTCTCGCTTTTTATCTCATTTTCCTATGTTTTCCTATTCACTACCTCTTTCTTTCTCTCTCTCTCTCTCTCTCTCTCTCTCTCTCTTTCTCTCTCTTTCTCTCTCCTCTTTCCTTTTTTAGCCTTTCCACCATTTCTTGATATTGTTCTTTTTTTTCTTTTTCTGTATTCTCTTTTTCTCTCTTTATCGCTCTCTTTCTCTCTCCTTCTCTTGCTCTTTCTCTCACTCTTTTTCCTATGTTTTCCAATTCACTACCTCACAGTATTGTTCTCTTTTCTATCTCATTCTCTCTCGCTTTGTTTTCCTCTTTCGATCTCTTTTGTGATCGCTATTCACTCTTTATGATATCGTATTCTTTTCTTTATCTCTTCTCTCTTTCTTATGCTCGTCAACTCACCCCCTGTTAGAATCATTCTTTTGTCTATATTTCTCTTTGTCATTCTCCACTCTCTTTGTCATTCTCCACTCTCTTTGTTTCTCTTTTTCACTCTCTCTTTCTTATACTCGTCTTTTCACTCCCACATAATATCGTTCTTTTGTCTCTCTTTCCATTTCTCTCTCTCCCGCTCTCTCTCTCTCTCCCTTTTTATTTACTTTGCTGTTCTCTCCATCATATTATTGTTTTGTCTCTCTTTCTCATTTTCTCTCTCTCTCTCTCTCTCTCTTTCTCTTTCGCATACTCGTGTTTTCGCTCCCTCAAAATATAGTTGTATTTTCACTCTCTCCCTTTATCTCTGTCTTTTCTTACTTTCACTCTTTCTCTTTTCCTCTCTCACTCTCTTTCTCTTTCCCTCTCTCTCTTTCTCTTTCTCTTTCCCTCTCTCTCTCTCTTTCTTTTTCTTTCTCTCTCTCTCTCTTTCTCTCTCTCTCTCTTTCTCTCTCTTTCTCTTTCCATCTCTCTCTCTTTCTCTTTCCCTCTCTTTCTTCTTATTCTTCTTCTTCTGCGTTCGTTCTCAATCTCTCCTACAAAGCCCCGAGCAGAGCTTTGCAAGTAGCAGGATGTAGTCCAGAGAATGGAATGTGTTGTGTCGCTAGTTTACAGTTTGACTGCGATATTTGCACCTTTCGGTTTGACACATCCGTCTATGGCAAGCCTCTCTTTCTAATTTGTGTCTATTCACTCCCTCATACTATTGTTTTCTTATTTTTATGTGTATTACTCTCTCTCTCTCTCTCTCTCTCTTTCTCTTGCTAATGTCTCGTCTATTCACTCCCTCATACTATTGTTTTCTTTTTTGTATTTGTATTACTCTCTCTCTCTCTCTCTCTTTCTCTTGCTAATGTCTCGTCTATTCACTCCCTCATACTATTGTTTTCTTATTTTTATTTGTATTACTCTCTCTCTCTCTCTCTCTCTCTCTCTCTTTATCTTGCTAATGTCTCGTCTATTCACTGCCTCATACTATTGTTTTCTTATTTTTATTTGTATTACTCTCTCTCTCTCTCTCTCTTTCTCTTGCTAATGTCTCGTCTATTCATTCCCTCATATTATTGTTCTCTTATCTCTCTTACTCTATCTCTCTCTCTATCATGTTATCTTTTTCTAGTGCTTGCCTACTCACCCCCTCCTAACTTCCGTATCTTGTATATCCCTCTTCCATTCTCTCTCCATCTCCCCTTCTTTCTCTCTCTCTCTCTCCCTCTCTATCTCTCTCTAGAACACACCCATGTTAGTGAATATCACTCGAGTGTCTCATGGGAGATACATCTTCATTTCTGACTGCATCACAGCTGAAGGACAAGCTGATTGTGCCCATACATCTACGTATTCTGACATAAACATCTACACAAAGAGGCATTGGACGATAAGAACGCCTGTTATAGTTTGTTACCCTTAATGAAACCCACATGAGCGTTCGTGTTGTCTATACTTTCTTGCCCTAGACAGCCGCCGACAACTGTCCGCGCTTGACTAAATTAACCGTCTCAGGCGCGAGTAGAATGTTCGAGCAATCCTATTCTACAGATAAGGACGAAAGTAAGCCAGGCTTACATGTTGTTGTCGGAATATAGAAACTATCTTAATTGTATCTTGCCTTAGCTTGGAACATGATAACTTCTTTGGATGTTATTTGAAAATATAAAAATTAAAGCTGCAAGGCATTTGTTGAATAATCTGGGGTAGAAAAGTGCTCTGTTCTGTTCTGTTGCTAAGAATCGACGTTACTGCACTTCGGGCATATTCAAAGGTGCTGAGTCTCTCTCAGTAAGTAACGAAGGAGGTGGGTACTGATCGTTTCGGTGCGTGCTGGCTGTACATGCTTCTGTTCGGTCGTCTCTTGCGCTCAAGTCTGCTCCAACCGTGTTCGATATCAAACACATGCAGTCTATGAATTTCTGATGTATGTACATCGGTGTTGTCATCTAACATTCGATCAATGATAGAAACCAAAATGTCACTTCTTTCATACATCTAATAATATTCGTCCATCGTCCATCGATCCCCATCACAGCACCGGACGTTACCCCGGGGAAGCAAACCCTTAGAAAATGCAGGAGAAAGCAGACCCTTACATAAAATGCATGCTGAAGTCGGATGCACTGGACCGACAGGCGCAAAATAAAAATCACAGTGCAACGCACACCGTCTATGGAATTAGAGAAATAAGGCGAACGTATAAGAAAAAAAAAAATTATTTCAAAAAAGTTATCTATGCAACCTTCAGTATGTGTGGGCGCTCGTGACTGATCAAGTCAGTTTGAGCCTGGCAAGATCTTTGACACGACTGGCAAACTTAGACAGCAGTTGTCTATGATATTTCTGATATTTGTTGTGCTCTAAACTTCAAGGGCTGCCTGGATACGGAGACCCTCGCTGAGTTCAACGCCGTCTGTGACCACACTCTTCGACGTTGAGCGATGTCGAGCCAGGTTCTCCCAAGTGTTAATGTTTATTAGACAGAACTTAAGGGGCGACTTCAGATCGTCCTTGCAACACTTGTTAGAACGTCCTTGTGATCGTCCTCCTTCAATCAGTTCGTTATACAGGAGCCTCTTTGGACGCCTTTCGCTTGACATTCGGGAAAGGTGGCCAGCCCATCTCAATTGGGATTTTTGCAAAAATGCTTGAATACTTTGAATGTTGGCTCTAGACATCACTTCAGTATCAGTGATATGTCCCTGCCATCGTATATGTAGTATGCGTCTCAGAAATTTTAAATGAAAATGTTTTAGCCTTCTGACATCACCATCGTCATTATCATGTAGCATGTCCTTTGTAGAGCGTCGCTCCTATCACAGTCTGCCTGAAAGAAACTCGTTCTCTTGCAAAAGTCCAGCTTCTGCCACAGTCATAATCAGGCATTCCTGGATATCTTGGTGCCATCGTCTTCTTGGTTTACCTCTTCCCCTTTTGCCTGGCACCATATCTTCTACCACCGTTCTCTCAAGACCGTTGTGTCTCTTGATGTGACCAAAGTATTTGCATTTTCTAGCCAAAATGGAATTGATAAACCAGTGCTCCTCTATGCTCAACTAGTGTAGACAGTCCATATCTCACACGCGCAGAGCAGGATGGGAACAATGACGGCACAGTTGACCTTCAACTTAGCCTAATCTGCTGATCCCTCGACGTCCAAACGGAGCAGACGGTCCATACACCCATCCTCCCCCACCCTATGTTTGATGCCTCAACAGCTGTAACGCACGTATGCCTTAGCGAGTCATTCTGTACCTTCAAAAGCGAAGAATGGTAGGTTGATCAGTCTCACGTGGTCCTGACCAACATAACCTGATCAGTATGTTTCACCTGACCCTGACTAACATAGTCTGATCAGTATTGTTTCTCCCACTTTGACTAATACAGTATGATCAGTATGTTTCACCTGACCCTGACTAGCATAGCCTGATCAAAATATTTCACCTGTCAGGACTTCAAGCTCCTGTCTCCAAGTGACAGAATAAAGTCCTAGTACAAAATAGCTTCTATACAAAATGTACACCATCCTCCATATTGACTATCAACCAAGGTGGCAAACTTCATTCTTCTTTACTTGTCGGCTGATTAATGTATTTCTCATGGTTTTATTTAGACAGACCTTCTCTAATAGAAATACACTATGATCCATTGACTCTTACGATAGTAATTGTTCTTTTAGTACAACGCCCGAACAGAAATATAGAGACCATGTGTTGCCCGTGCAGTGTTGTCCCTCTCTCGGTCTGCCTTATTTGCTCCAACGGAAAGGGGATTTATTCTTCTTCTTCTTCTTACGTTGTCAGACGTCAACCTGTATTTTTTCGAAAAAAGCAGCGGTCATCCTGAGGCTGTCGACACTGCCATAGAGCTTGTCTAGTGTTGCCACTGGTGATGGCCACATCTGCTTTCTCTGGTCCTCGTATGTCCGGCAGTTTTGCAGTAGATGTTCAGCGGTCATTTTCCCGGTACCACACGTACATTCATCAGTGCCACCTATCTTCAATTTATTGAATAGGTGGTTTCTCAATCTATTGTGGCCTGTGCGGAGTCTGAAGACCTCGACCTGCTCTCTTCTGTTCAGTACATTTCAATACATTTGGAACAAGGCCAGCTGCAGAAGCTGCCGGATCAGCATAGCAATGCTCTATCTGCTCGCCTGTCGGGGGCTTCACTCCTATACCAGCCACCAACCAAAGCTAAGGTTCTCGTCTGCCCTGCCACTACACTCAGCTCAGGTTGCCATACCTCGCTCTAGGATAAGGCATTGAATCGTCTTGGGTGTGGTCCTTTGCGCACCGTCGGTTGTCAGGTTTGGTAGACGCTGACCAACTTTCAGAATTATCAGAAAACAGGTTGCACAGTCAAATCTGACAAAACGCGACAAGATACGTCAGTATCTTATCTGTAGGGCTTCAGATGGTTTGATATCAGTTTTCCTTCTCCTAGATGAGCTGCCTTCCTATGTTTTCTAGCCCCATCTGCCCGAAACTACTGGTTTTAAGGCGCCAGTTGCTCGCCTTCAGTCCCTTCTCCTGTTAGTCAAAACAGTTTTGCCGCGCGAAGGCCAGGAGATGGACTTTGTTGCCAGAACCTATAAGAGACGCACACCAAGGGAGTATTTAGTTGATGTTGAGAGTTCATCCTCACCCCACCCCCGGCTATAACAGCATTTAGAACCACACGCAATAATACAACTGTAGTATATCATGATGAGGGCGAAGTGTCAACAAATGTAAGATACAAGAAAGGGAGGCTTCGTTGTTGTTATCTAAAGAAAGTGAATTATGCCAAATATGACGCAACGCTATGATCACACTGATTACAGCACGCTGTTTGATAATCACAAAACGGTGTTATACTTTTATGTCAGTTCAGACGATTTCCTGTGCAATATTCTCAATGTTCTTCAGACATCATCACATGCGATTGCGGAGCATCCAAGCAAACACCAGAACATATACGGTAAGACTGCACCACTTATTCAGACCAAATAGGCGAAATTTGACCCGGGGGTAGCGACCTTGCTCGAAAAACTGTGATTGATCGGCGAAAACACTTGAAACACATAACCTTCTTCATGAATCTCACTGAGCTAGAAGCATAGAATCAGTTGATCGAAGAAAAAGACAATGATAAGAAAGTAGCCCCTCCACCATGCAAAAACACGGTAGGCCAATCATCTGTTTATTTGCACATTGAACCGTGCGAAAATAGCACCTACTCCCTCAAAATGGAAGACGGATGACTTAGACAAAGACATTCATGCACGTCTCATTTATCCAGCACTGCTAGAGAACGATATACCTGGTTTCTATCTATGTACTAGTACTCTTACTTGATACTTCAATGCCAGACCATTACAGTAATACAATCAGTGAGTAATGAAAAATGACATATTTATTTAATTGAAAGACAAAACAAATTAATTATTTTTGTAGCTGAAAAACATGAAAAATTGCATATTTATTTAGCTGAAAACATGAAAAATTGAATATTTATTTAGTTGAGACATGAAAAACTACATATCTGTTTAGTTCAATGCTCGTCAACCTTTTTATACCAGCAGCCCACTTTCATAACTTTCGTGATGGTAAATATTTCTTACCGCCTACTAAAATCTAAATTGAAGAACATTTCATGATCTGGACGAGTCTGTATATTTTGCATGTTTTTAATAGAATGTAGATGTTTCTGCAAAGACACATCTCCCTCCTGTCTCGGTTATCCTGGAACGTCGCCGCATTTCCCTGTTCAGTCATGTTGTCCAACTGGACAAGGAGATCCCAGCTCACCAGATTCTTCAAAAGACAGTCAACAGTACTAACGACCTCGACCCTGCTGACTGGAAGCGCAGGAGAGGTCGTTCTCGAAACACGTAGCTCCAGCAGGTAGCAGCCTCCCCATCTGCCTTAGAGGAGGCCTGGCAGCACGCAGTTACAACTGGACATGGTGGTGTTCATCAGACGCAATGGGCCCCAGACGCCTAAGCGAACATTATTATTAATAGATCACCATGGGGCATGTCATGTGCAGAACGTCGCCCAATCACAGCCCTTCTTAAACTCGATCTCTTACCAAATCTCCAGACTGCTCCAGAGTCATGCCCAATAATTCCTTGACATATTGGTGTCATAACCTTCTTGGTCTGTCTTTGCCTATATTACCAGTACCACACCTTCCATTTCGGTTATCTCAAGACCGTTGTGTGTGAAAAGCTTGTACATTTTTTGCCCATGATGAAATTTATAACTTAACGTAACGTCTTTATACTGGTTTAGATGACCCTGCAGAGTCTGTATACAACCAGTTACATTTCCATCACCTTGCTCTAACAGCTTGGCGCATCCAATTCATTATTAAATGCATTAACTGTCCCTGCCTCCACTACCTCCTCTGACAATGCATTCCAAGCATTCACCACTCTCTGACTAAAAAAATATTTCCTAATATCTAATCTGGACCTCTCTTTAGTCAACTTGTAGCTATGTCCTCTTGTTATTGTGGGTGGTTGTATTTTAAAAAACTTGTTATAGTCTAATTTATCCGTTCCTCTGATCATTTTATAAACCTGTACTAAGCTACCTCTAATTCTTCTCCCTTCTAGACACTGTAGGCCGGGTTTTTTTAGTCTTACCTCATAACTGTAATTCTGAAATCCCACTATCATCTTTTTTGTATTCTTTCCAGCATGTTTATATCCCCTCTATGATAAGGACTCCACACCTGTACAATCTAGGTCTAACTAAAGCTTTATACAGTTTGACGATCACTTCCTTGCTCCTATGTTTAATATTTCTTTTTATCATACCTAACATTGCATTTGCCTTTTTCACTGCTACCTTAACTTGCTCACTCACCTTTCCTGTATGATCTATTTTAACCTTTCCTTATCTATCTTTATAATATTGTTATCGCCTATTCTGTAATTATGTTTCGTATTGGATCTACCCATGTGGATGACTGTACATTTATCTACAATAAACTCCATTTGCCAGTTTACAGATAATTCTCAAATTCTCAATACATCACCTTCTGCTATAGATGAGACACTACTACATAGTTTTGTGTCATCAGCAAATTTTGCAATCATGGATCCCATATCAATGTACAAATCATTTATATATATCAAGAACAAATCGGTCCCAAAACTTCACACCACTCAGAGTACTCCTTATTTATGCCCGCCCTCTGCCTTCTTCCCGTTAACCAATTTTAAATCCATTTGGCAACTTCTCCAGTTTTCCTTTATGCCGAACTATTATCGAATGTCTGCGTTTCTTTTTTTGGTCCATCGTTTTATGAGAATCTGTCTATTACATTTCGACTCGAAAGACTCGATTCTCTTCCTTGAGGTTTGAGTCTCTGTCCATGTTTCATAGCCGTCATGAGAAAACAACAGGTTCACAAAATGTTCACTTTCGTTGGTTTTGATGGTATTCTGCCATAGCTTTCTTATGTTATGTATGTAGTCTTAATTATAATAATACGAGGCGTGTTCAAATGAAACCGGAGCAAACATAACCAAGTAATCATATTTACAGTGCGCATGATGATGCCACTTCTAGTGTAAATAGCACATACCAACCGTCAAATGTGCAAAATCCCGCTATACTCCGACTCATAGTTTCCTCAGCAGACCGTTGAAAAACATGGTGAATGTGAAACGGTATCCGTCCAAATTTGATCAGCGAGCGGCGATTCGGTTTCAAACAGCTAAAGGATGTCGACCAGTTGACATTCATCGCATAATGAAGGCATTGTATGGTGACAAAAGATTTTCGAAGACAACAGTGAAAAACTGGACAACGATGTTTAAAGAAGGACATGAGCTAACGCAACAATATGCGCTTGACCTGGTCTCGGAAGATTTTTCGTTAACTCACGTCTTTTTTTAAACATCGTTGTCCAGTACTTCCCTGTTGTCTTCAACACATTGTTCTGTTATCTATCACACTAGCTTTGTTGTCAACAGGTCTATTGAGGAAACTATGAATGTGAGAATAACGAAATTTTGCAAACTTGACGGTTGGCATGTGCTGTTTATACTAGAAGTGGCGTCATCATGCGCATCGTACGTATGTTCACTTCTTGCAGTTTGGTCCGTTTAATTTTAACACGCCTCGCAATAATAATAATAGTTGTATATTTATAATACATCTTGCAATTATTCTGTTTCCGTTCTCCTGACAGCTAAAATCAGCCACTAGTGAACTCTAGGGCTCCCATGTTGAAGAGCACTGGTTTAGTTGAAAGACATGACATTTTACATTCTTTTTGGGTTGAAATACATGACAAATTACATATCCGTTTAGCTGAAAGACATGAAAAATAACATATCTGTTTAGCTAAATGATTTCAGACATGAAAAATTATATATTTGATTAGAGGAAAAACATGGTTCAAGATGCTGAACAGCGCATGAGCTGCAGCGGTCAGCGACCTATAATTGACTGTTAGCGTCAGGGCCAGCGAACCAGAGCTGCCAAGGCCCTTCTAGACCTCCACGCGGTGATTCCGGATAACAGGCTGGAGCAGGGCAGACTGGCTAAGGAGAAGTAATCGAAGAGGGGATGCTAACCCGGTACTCAAAAAATACCTGCTGAAGTCGGATGTGTTGGACCCAAAAATGCAAATATCGCAGTCAAGCTGTAGACTAGGACAAAATGTATTCTGTTCTCTGGACTACATTCTGCTACTTAAGCCCTTCTCGTGGTTTGGTTGCGGGAGATTGAGAATGAACGAACGAAGCCAAGCCAAGATAAAAACACGAAAAATTACAAATTTGTTTAGTTTGAAAAAATGAAACAAAATTTATGAAACTCAAATTTCTAACTATGAACATCTTTTTGTTTTTTTTCAGATTGGAAAAATTACATCTGGATGCTCTTTTGACATGTGACACAAAGAATGTGATTATTTACTGGTGACAGCATAGAGCATCTCTGATGCCTTTCAGACTATGATAATCTTCGTTATATTTTCCAATCACCAAGCACCATCTTGGAAAAGACACATTTTGAAATAATATCTGTTCTTGAATATTAACAATGGGATCGAATCGCAGCGCAACATCTCAGGAGCATAAACTGAAACCTTCAACAGCGCCAGAAGTGAAATATGTGAGACATTCAACTTCGTATCGTACTCAGGAACATGCTACAAATGTCAGTAGTCCGTATGGTAGTAGTAATACACGAATGGTATTCATTTTTAGCTTCGCCTTTGTTCTGGTGTGTTCAATATCACCCGGGGTTTCGCAGGAGCATCCTGACAACGAATCCTCGTTTGGCGCGTCTTTGGCTTTTGTGTTTGACATTACTGGATCGATGTACGATGATCTAGTGCAGGTGATTAAAGGAGCAGCGGAGATACTTCAAGATGCCCTCACAAGAAGAGAAAAACCGCTGTATAACTATGTCTTAGTGCCGTTCCATGACCCAGGTGAGACGAGTAACGTATGAAATTGTCATTTTCTACGTTTCTCATTGCCTCGCTTTCTTACAATCTTTGTCTCTCTTTCTTTATATTTATTGTTCTGTCTTGTCTCTTTCTCTGTCTCTCGCTCTCTCTTTCTCTCTCTTTCTCTCTCTCTCTCTCTTTCTCTCTCCCTCTTTCTCTCTCTCTCTCTCTCTCTCTCTTTCAATCTCTATCTCATTCTCTCTCTCTTTCTCTCTCTGTTTCTCTCTTCCTCTCTCTCTTTCTCTCTCTCTCTCTCTCCCTCTCTTTGTCTCTCATTTCTCTCTCTCTGTCTCTTTCTATTTATCTCTTTCTTTCTCTCCCTCTTTTCTCTCTCTCTCTTTCTTTCTCTCTCTCCCTTTCTCTCTCTCTCTCTCTCGTTCACTTTCTATCTTTTTCACTCTATAGTTCTTTTCCATTCACTTTTTTTCTATCTTTATCTATCTTTTTTTCTCTTTCTCTCTTTCTCTATCTGTATAATTCTCTATATCTTTCATTCTTCCTCTCTTTCTGTTTACCTCTCTATCTTTCACTTGGTCTGTCATTCTCTCTCTTTCAGACTTTCTCGCTTTCTCTCTCTCTGTCACTCTATTTCAATCTTTCTATTTTTTCTGCCTTTCTCTCTCTCTCATTCACTCTCTCTCTATCTCTGTATTTGTCTCTCTCTATATATATATATCTTTCTCTTTTTTTTTCACTATGTTTCACCTGACCCGGATTACTCTTCGCTCCCACTTTTATCAGTATGTTTCACCTGACCCTGATTACACTTCACTATCGAGTATTGAAATAGATCACAATTTCAGTCAAACCTCAGTGTTCTTCGAAGCATAAATATTGTTACTGTGGTAAATTGATACATCTTCATTCATGCCAGCATATCAGATTAGCTGTAATAGCCCACCGGCATCCTCGTTTTCTTTCCATAATGGTACACTCGGACGCATTGATTGCTTTTAGTCTATCTCTTGACCTTGCTATCCAATGTATACCTCTGACCTCCTCTTGCTCGCTGCCTTCAACCTTTCCCTCAGTAGCGAACGTTATAATAGACAGGATAGGCTGAGCTATCCCAAAAGGTTTTGAAGAATTAGAGAATACATCGCTTTATATAAAACAGATGTGAAATAAATAAGAAATTGTAATTGTAATGGTCATTTTTATTTAAGCGTAGCATTATGTTAGCAAACACGCGAAGCGGCTAATATGATTTCGTCCAATCTAACACAGTATAGGAATATGTCAATTTGTAGCTAGGAAACGGTCATTGTGGCATTATGTTTTTCACTACCAAATAACCACAAGTTAGGCCGGCCTACCCTATTTTTAGAACAGGTGAGCGATTCACACGGCGTTTCGTGAGAAATTGAACTATGATTGACACGTGTGACAAATGATGTTATTTCTACTAGATCATCTGTCATGCAAGGAGGCTGAGAGAGAAGAAGGAGGGTAGGGTGGCGGAGCAAGTTGCTACAATTGATTCTCATTATATCAGTGAGCTCGCCTGCTGCGGAACGTTCAATGAGTACAGCATTTAAAAGAATTTTAAAAACATCTGTGTAAATTCTATGACCAATAATAGACTATCCAGCCTGGCTACTATTTCAATAGAAAAGTAACTTTCTTGTAAGTGCTCTCAGGATCACGTGTTAAAAAGGAGAGTGGTATATATATTTTTTAATAAATGAAACGATACGCTTAGAATTGATCTACAAAGACGTAGACAACTGTACCGAAAAACGTCGACAGCATGGGTTTCAACTAACTCATTTAGTACAAAAAGGAAGTAATTTTTTCCATTTTTTTCCGACATCGTTAAGTGTGCCCTTTTATGTTCATGAATCAGCTTACCCTAAAAATTATCACACTTCGCTACTGCTTTACCTCCACTACTGTTTTCAGCAGTGTATACTGTTTTTGTATGTCCAAAATATTTTGTTTGTCCAAAGTGTATGTTTTTCAGAATTCCCCTTCCTTTTTCTAATCTCATCAGGACTTCTTTATTTTTTTGCATTTCTTTGCACGATATGTGACCCATTCTTTTGTATGAATGGTAAATGTAATGGTCAGTCAAGTGGCAACAACTGCCGTCGGGGATTAAGATAAATCTTAATGTACTAATCCCTAGCCTATGTGAGCTGGGGTGTCAAGTTCCCTTCATTGCTGTATTTTCCTTCTCCATCTTATGCGTCGGGCATCCATTTACAGATGGGTTAACTGTAGGAGCGGTCGTACCAGGCACGAACCACGGTCTGTATTTGTTTCTGTCCGTTCGTGATCTCGAACTCTGTCACGCTGTAATCCTAGTCGACTATGCTAAACGCTCCACGTTCTATTTTATATCCACATTTCAAAGGCCTTTATTGCATCCTTCAAGTTAGTTGCTCATCGCAAGCGAGGATGGCGACATCATCAGACGTCTTTGTCTTGATGATGTAACTTTCGCTGTATTTGGATTAAAGTGATGAAGAGGCTGCGCTGGTCATCGACCTCACTCTCTGGTCCCGAACTACCATCAGCCAGGGGACGATGAGGCTAACGTCTGGTCAGACAAAACACACTGATCAGAGAATGTTAGCCAAGGTCAGGAGAAATATTCTAGCCAAGACCCTCATCTGACCTCCTCGTTGGTCGTCCTAGAAACGGGCTTTTGTCGAGGACAACTGTCTGGAGGACCCCGGTCCACCTTGATCAGCACGCTCGAGATGTGAGGAAAGCTACTACAACCCATAACTTACCGCCCTTTTCAGGGCGCACATGAGATTAACCTACTCATTATGGACATTCGAAACAACAACAACAACAACCATCAGCCAGCAGCCAGTGGCAAATAACAAATCAAAATAACTGCAGATAATTCAGGATGCAGGCACTCTGGTCCTACTTTTTGTTTTTAGACACGCAACTTTTTAAAACTAGCGGGACTTCAATCCACGCCGTTTCCGTTCAGCGACCCCCCTGCATACTCTATTTCCTCTTCGTCCACCTTTCCACATCGTCAGTAATGATGAATATGTTTGAGTAGTGAGATCGGACGCCGGTGTACAGTGTCGAGCACGTTAAAAAATCCCTTGGCAGTTAGCAATGGATAAAAATAGGCTTAACAGCCGCTGCCCGGAAAAAACCTTTTGGTAAAAATATACCCAAATTATGTGTACGTTTCCCCAGACCTAGTAACCCGTAGGAAGTTTAATGGCAACAGACATTAACATGGCAACAGACATTAATAAGGTAACAGACATTAACATGGCAGCAGACATTAACATGGTAACAGACATTAACATGGTAACAGACATTAACATGGCAACAGACATTAACATGGCAACATGCCAGTTCGAATACCAGGTTTTAAAAAATGCAAAGAACCTGATACTTTAATTGTTAGTGTCTGAGTGACAATACATTGGCATTTCTCGTGCTGTTAAATATGTTCTAATACCATTTATATCTTTAATAAATGTTAATTTCTTCTTCTTCTTCTTCGTACGCAGTCAGACAGTAACCATTATTTTTTCGAAAAAAGCGGCGGTCATCCTGAGGCTCTCGCCACTGCCATAGAGCTTGTCTTGCAGTTCCACTGGTAATGGCCACATCTGCTCTCTCTGATCCTCGTATCTCGGGCAGTTCTGCAGCAGATGTTCAGCGGTCATTTTACCAGTACCGCACGGGCATTCGTCGGTACACCCTATCTTCAATTTGTTGAATAGGTGGTACCTCAGTCTGTTGTGGCCAGTGCGAAGTCTGAAGACAACGACCTGCTCTCTTCGGTTCAACTGGTAATAGGCATCGTTTTTGGTGTAACCAGTATGTTCGGTTTCCCATTTGGTCATGTATCTGGCTTTGATAAGCCGTTTTGACTCTTCGTACGTCATACTGGTATCTGTTTGTGGTAGTCTTGCACCTTCTTTTGCCAGTCTGTCTGCCTCCTCGTTGCCTTGGATGTTGCAGTGTGACGGAACCCACTGTACCACTACCCTTTTTGGTGCGGACTGCTGGCACAGTTTGCAGAGTGCTGCTCTTAAGTCATTAAGCTCAGTGTTTTTCTGGCTTTTAAGCGCTGTGACTTCGGCGAGAGCATCTGTCAGCAGGACTATATGGCTCTCATTTTCACTGTGTGTCACCATTTCTTCCACTGCCGCCTTCAGTGCCTCTGCCTCCGCTCTGAAATTGCTTGTGTACTTACCAGTAGCGAATGACAGTGTTATTTGTCTGCCATTTGGTAGGTTCAGGAATGCTCCTGCCCCTCCGTTCTGTGTAGTGTTTGTTACAGAACCGTCGGTGTATGCATGGGTCCAGTCCATGCTTGGATATCTTTTCGTTATGAAGCTTAGGGTAGTATCTCTCCTTTCTTTTTCAGTCTGGCAGTTTTTGTTTGCAATACCTGGTATATTTTCTACCACCTCTGGAAATATATCCTGCCTCCAGGTAGGTTTTCGTACAGTAGTGATGGGTTTTGGTGTTGTTAGTGCGTTTATGGGATCTTTGTGCATCTTTGCTTTGGCTGTTTCTGCAAAGTTTCTCCGCTTTAGTTTCCCATTTCCCAAATTGTTTAGTCTCTGCTGCATTGGATGGTCAGTCAGTCTTCGGAGTTTCTCTGACTGCAGCTGGGCTCTGCAGTCTCTTCTATCGGTCATGGATTGCAGTTTTGTAATCTTTTCAAGTTCTACAATTGGCGTTGACTTCATGCCACCTGTTATAATTCTCATGGCTTGGTTTTGAAGTTTGTAAACTTTATCGAAGTTCGCCTTCGCTGCTGTTGTCCATGCCGCAATGCCATACTCGAGAACTGGTCTCACTCTTCCAGTATACAGTTTCTTTAGTATGCCTTCGTCTGCTCCCCAGCTTGTGCCAGCGAGTTTCCTCATGATTGCCATTCTTTCTCTGGCTTTCATTCGGTTTCTCTCAATCTGACTTTTCCATGTCATGCGCCGATCAAATGTGACTCCCAGATAGGTTGGGTTGTCGTTTGGCTGCTGGATTTTGCCATGTAGACTTAATTTGGTACTTTGGGGTTTTAATGAAAGCGAGAATATTGTGCATGTGGTTTTCTCCTCGTTTATTTTGACCAGCCATGAGTTCGCCCATTCTTCCAGCGATGTTAGGGCCGTCTGCATCCGATTTCTTGCTATGGTGAGATTCTTTTCAGAGGTCCACATAGCCAGATCGTCTGCAAACATTGAGCTATGGACTCTTCTTGGTATATTCTCTATAATATCGTTTATATATACCAGGAAGAGTGTGGGTGACAATACTCCCCCTTGGGGTACTCCCTGCTCGAGTGTCACCTTTTTGCTCATCTGCCCTTGTACTTGGACTCTGGCCGTTCTTTGTTTGAGGTAGTGGTTGATCCACTTGTACATCTTCCCACAGACATCACTTCTTCTTAGCTTGACTCTAAGTCCATCCTTCCAGACTTTGTCAAATGCCTTTTCCAGATCCACCCAAACAGCTACTGTGTGTTTCTGTGCCTGGTAGGCATCTTCTATCTCCTGGGCTATGAGGATGACCTGGTCCTCAGTGGATCTGTGCTGTCTAAAGCCGGCTTGCTGTGGAATTAGTATTCGTTTTTCTTCCAGATGCCACATCAGTCTGGTGTTTATCATCCGTTCCATCAGCTTGCCGACACAGCACAGTAGGCTTATGGGCCTGTATCCATTTGGATCTGTTTTGTCCTTTCCTGTTTTTGGTACTGGTACCAGTATTGCATCTTTCCATGCCTGTGGTACAATTCCCCTTTTCCAGCTTTGGTTTAGGACCGATAGCAGTTTCTTCTTCGCTGTTTGGCCCAGCCCCATCAGCATTTCGTTTGTTATCCCGTCTTTTCCGGGAGATTTCCTTTTCTTTAGTCTTCTCATAGCCTCTTCCATTTCGCGCATTGTTAGTTTGGCCATCATGTGCTCTTCAGGAGCCGTATTTATGTTTTCGTGTCCCTTTAGCTCTTCGCTAATGTCTGCATGCTTATCTGCAGGGACCTCGATGTGGTTTGCTCTGGCATAGTGATCGACAAAGGCGTTTGCGGCTTTCTTACCTGTGATCAAGTTCTCGCCCTGCTTGATAGTAATGTGTTTATTTGACGGGGTTTCGTCGTTCATGGCTCTGACTAGCTTCCATAGCTTGTTCCCGTCTTTGTCCAGGTTTAGACTTTCCGTTTTATTTTTCCAGCTTTCTCTTGCTGTTTGCCTGAGAGTGTGTTTGTACTTCGCCGCGGCGGCTTTGAGGGCGATGTTTGCCTCCATGGATTTTTCTCGCTCTGCCATGTTCCTAGCATTTGTTACTGCATCTTCCACTTTCTGCAACTCATCATTCCAGTAGGGCTTATAGTTTTTCCTAGCTCCTCTTGGGATGGTTTCAGTTGTGGCTTGCATTATTGCCTTGCTTAGGCTCTCTACCACGGGCTTCATTTTTGTGTGTCGTGTGTTGATGGTTTCGCACAGCCCATCTGTCAGGATTGCAAATCTGTCCCAGTCGGCTCGTTTGTAATTCCAACGTGGGAGCGGTTTTGTTTCCTGTGGGCCTACTTCCATGTCAATGGTTAGTCTGATCGGCCTGTGGTCGCTACCTGCCAGTTGGTTTAGCACCTGGCGGTCTATTTTATGGTGTATGTCCTGTGTGGAGAAGGCCAAATCTGGAGTCGAGGTGGTATGCCATGTTCTTGAATAGAAGCTAGGGCTATCCTCCGGCCTATTGATTAGGGAGAGATTTGCATCTATCTCCCAATCTTCCACTTCGTCACCTCTGCTGTCTGTGTCAGAGTATCCCCATCTCTCCGAGTGGCTGTTGAAATCTCCAACTACTATGCAGTTGGAGTCTCTGACCTCCATACTCGAGAGCGATAGGTCTCTATTTGGTGGTCCGTACAGATTGAAAATGCGGAGCTTCGTCTCTTGGGCCATTATGTCAACTCCTACAATTTCTGCTTGTCCGGTGTGATTGACAGATACCGCGCTACTCGGTATGCAGTTTCTGGTCAGTATCAGGACCCCTCCTTTGTGGCCTTCTCTATCTAGACGGAAGGTCTGGTATCCTCTGATTGAGAATTTATGGTTATTGTTGAGGTGCGTTTCCTGGATACATGCCACGTCAATCTTACCTTCATGCAGGTGGTGTGTTAGGGAAAGTTTTTTGTTAATGACTCCCTCCGCATTCCACTGTAGTATTTTGAGGGTCTTGAGGTTTTGGCCAATAGAAGTTGCCCCATAGCCATGTGCCTTGACTCCACGACACATGGGTGGGTGACCACCAGTAGTCAAGGGTGGGCCCCTTCGAGGCACTATCGCTGCCTGGCGGGACTCCGCAGGATGAGCGCCATGCGTTTTTCTGATAGGTTGTACTGCCATCATACTGCGATTTACGTTGCACTGTTTTGTTAGGCTTGCGGCCCCGTGCATCCGATTTCAACAGGCGTTTCTGTAGGGATGCCCTCCTTAGCCTTTGGCTGTCCCCAGCCTATCTGCAAAGCAGCAGTTATGATCAGAGTTGTCTCTCTTATGGAAGTTGTCTTACTAGACTATCGAGTCTTCACTACTCGTGTCTATAGGGTGCAATGATGATATGTGAGATGATATATGAGATGGACTAGTTTACCCGGAAGAGAGGCAGTCCAGTGTGTCTGTATCCCAGGATCGTCACGTCCTGCCAGAAACGTAGCATTTGCATGTTAGTGGGGTATCTCTTTTTCCTTTTATTTTCTTGGCTTCTATGCAGGGATGGTACGCCTAGCATTCCCCGCCACCTGGGGTGTTGACACAGTGGGGCAGGTGTGCAATGTCCGCTGGTCTGCATCTCTTCTGCGTCCAGCATGATAGTTATATGGTTGATAACGTACAGAGGTAGATATCGTAGCCGGAGTGCATTTAGCCAGAGGAAAAGCCTGGTAATGTCACAGAGATGTTGTTCGCCTGGTGTGCGGATAACTCTCATGGTCAGTGGTTGAGTCTTGACAGTTCACAGTGAGGTGGCTGCTCTACTGTTTTCGACACCCCGACCAGGTACTAAGTCTTTGGTTGGTGGTTTCGCACCCCATCGCCGTATAAGGTGAGTATCAAGCAGTTGTCCGCCCGCTTTGATTGGCGGACGGCAAGGACCTCTTACTGTGGCTCTACCTGATAGGGCTGGGGCGCAAGCCCTAGGTCCCGAGCATGTAGGAGCCTCCCATTGCAGTGGTGCTGAGATTTTTGGCGGGATTGCGGATTACAAGGGTTCGGCCGTAATCCCCCACATGGTAGCCTCGCGCCCTTGGCTTATCAGCCTGGTACGTGAACCAAAGTGTCTGCGGCTCCTCTCGATTTGAGCTGGTTTTCCGTAGCAACGCCCTGTCATTTGTATGGTAAAACTGACCTGTCTTCAGATGATCTATTTCCAGCACCCGTTCACTATTTGGTCAGACGAATTTATTGAGGGCTTTTGTTTGTCAATGACCAGGTATTTGAAATCTGCGGTTTCTGCGGAGTTAAACACGATTTCCGTAGCGTTCTTTCATTTGAGTGTTTGAGAGCTGACTTGTCATCCGTGAGTCTAATACCAGCGTACGTTCATTATTAGACCCAAACGGCAGTGCTCTCGATTTGTCAGTCGTTCTACAGTATTGGCGTGTTCAGTCAAATTAAGCCGCAGGTTCCACACCTGGTGGTGCCCTTCCGTCAATTCCCTTAGCGAGACAATCAAGTTTCTTAGGGGGTAGCCCCAGATTTTCGAGGGTCTAATTCCAGCACATGTTCTCTATTAGACCCCACGAAGGTGTACCTTTTGATAGTCATTCTGCAGTATTGGCTTGTTAAGTTAATTTAAGCCTCAGGCTCCACTCCTGATAGTGCTCTTCCGTCAATTCCTTTTTCAGAACACTGAATGCAGACCAAACCGGGCCACAGGGGGCATAGCCCCAGATTTCTGAGGGTCTAAATCCAGCACCAGTTCCATATTAGACCCCAGAAGAGTGGTCTCGGCATGTCAATCAATTCAGTGTTGGCCGTGTTGAGTCAAATTAAGCCGCAGGCTCCACTCCTGGTGGTGCCCTTCCGTCAATTCCTTTAAGTTTCAGCTTTGCAACCATACTTCCCCCGGAACCCAAACACTTTGGTTTCCCGGAAGCTGCCCGCAGAGTCATCGAAGCAACTCCTGCGGATCGCTAGTCGGCATCGTTTATGGTCAGAACTACGACGGTATCTGATCGTCTTCGCGCCTCTGACTTTCGTTCTTGATTAATGAAAACATTCTTGACAAATGCTTTCGCAGTAGCTCGTCTTGCAGCGATCCAAGAATTTCACCTCTAACGCCGCAATACGAATGCCCCCGTTTGTCCCTGTTAATCATTACCTCCAGTTCCGAAAACCAACCGAGGTCCTATTCCATTATTCCATGCACCATTATTCAGGCAGCCGAGGCCTGCTTTGAACACTCTAATTTGTTCAAAGTAAACGCGCCGGCCACCCAGGACGCTCAGCGAAGAGCACCCGTGGGAGAGAGCCGGCAGACGGTAGGGCAGGAGACAACGGGCAGTGAACCGGCGCGAGCCGGACCGCCCGCCTGCGCCTGAGATCCAACTACGAGCTTTTTAACTGCAACAACTTTAATATACGCTATTGGAGCTGGAATTACCGCGGCTGCTGGCACCAGACTTGCCCTCCAATAGATCCTCGTTAAAGGGTTTAAAGTGTACTCATTCCAATTACGGGGCCTCGAAAGAGTCCCGTATTGTTATTTTTCGTCACTACCTCCCCGTGCCGGGAGTGGGTAAGTTGCGCAACTGCTGCCTTCCTCTTTAATGGCAATAGACATTAACATGGCAACAAACATTAATAAGGTAACAGACATTAACATGGCAGCAGACATTAACATGGTAACAGACATTAACATGGTAACAGACATTAACATGGCAACAGACATTAACATGGCAACATGCCAGTTCGAATACCAGGTTTTAAAAAATGCAAAGAACCTGATACTTTAATTGTTAGTGTCTGAGTGACAATACATTGGCATTTCTCGTGCTGTTAAATATGTTCTAATACCATTTATATCTTTAATAAATGTTAATTTAACTTAAGCGACTTTATACTTGTTTAGAAGACTATAGTTTTTGTTTAAATCTAGTTTCTTGGACGATAGTTTTTACCAATGTGCGAGTCTATATAGAGTCTGTTCACATCTAGTTTTTTGGACGATAGATTTTACCAATGTCAGAGTCCATGTTAATAGATTCAAACACTAGAGCTAAGTAGACTTCGTAAACCACCTGGGGAAAGGTACAAGCAACTTGGATATCTTTTTAATTTGAATTTTCTCCAGCAAGCGGCCGTTAATCCTAATATTTCCGATTTCCAACTGTCAAGGAATTTTTAACGTGCTCAGCACTGAACACGGGGGTCCGATCTTACTACACAGAGATCAAGGGAATTTTTACCAGCATATTCACGTGAAAAAAATCACGATCTCAACCGTGATTCGAACACACGACCTCCGGTACCAGATGCGAACACCTTACCACGAGACCACTGAGTCCCCACTGTTATGTCATTTGTGTAGATGATGAGGTACACAGAGATTAAATATGTGACATATGTAACACAATTACATTTCCAAACTACAGACTTATTCTTACAGTTTTTTAGTCAGAGAGTGGTGAATGCTTGGAATGCATTGCCGCGGGAGGTAGTGGAGGCAGGGACAATTAATGCATTTAAGAATAAATTGGTTGAGCATAGCTTTTAGAGCAAAGTAATGTAAATAAAACTGGTTGTATACAGACTCTGCAGAGTCTTCTAAACCAGTATGCTTTGGCTTGGCTTCGTTCGTTCTCAATCTCCCGCTACCAAACCCTGAAAGGGCTTAAGTAGCAGAATGTAGTCCAGAGAACGGAATGCGTTGTGTCGTAGTTTACAGCTTGACTGCAATATTTGCACCTTTCGGTCCAACACATCCTACTTCAGCAAGCATTTTTTGAGTATCCAGTTAGCATTCCCTCTTCGATCCCTTCTCCTTAGTCTGCCCTGCTGCAGCGTGTTATCCAGGATCACTGCGTGGAGGTGTAGAAGGGTCTTGGCAGCTCTGGTTCGCTGGCCCTGACGCTAGCAGTCAGCTATGGGTCACTGACCACTGCAGCTCATGTGCTGCTCAGCATCTTGATGTCCTAATCCAGTATATAGACGTTAAGTTAAGTTAAGTGACGTCATGTTAATGGCACTTCATGAGGACATTCTAGAGATAATGCAGAAACGTGCGAAGAGAAATGTTTTAGACATGCATTCGTCGAGGAAGAAGAAAAAGAAGAATAAATGTCCAGGTCAAGGTGGTATTCATCCAAAATTGCTGTATGAAATTAGAGACCAACTAGCAAAACTATTGGCTATATTATGTTCTCAATCACTTACAAAAGGGATTGTTCCACGGGATTGGAAAGATGCAGGAGTGATCCCCTTATTCAAAAAAAGAAAAAAATCAGATCCAGCAAATTATAGACCGGTGAGTTTAGCGAGCATAGTCTGTAAATTGTTAGAGTCAATAATCAAAGAAAACATTGTAATGCATTTAGACAAATTTAATCTAATTAGAAATAGTCAGCATGGGTTTACTAGAGTGAGATCATGCTTAACAAATCTATTAGAATTCATGGAGGAGGTTACTAAAATCATAGATAAAGGGGAGCCAGTGGATGTTATTTATCTAGACTTTGCAAAGGCCTTTGATAGAGTACCTCATCAAAGATTATTTCGAAAGTTAAAATCACATGGAATAGGTGGGGAAGTCGCCAAATGGATTGAAAATTGGTTAACGGGAAGTAAGCAGAGGGTGGGCATAAATAAGGAGTACTCTGAGTGGAGTGAAGTGAAAAGTGGTGTGCCACAGGGCTCGGTTTTGGGACCAATTTTGTTCTTGATATATATAAATGATTTGGACATTGAAATGGAATCCATGATTGCAAAATTTGCTGATGACACAAAACTATGCAGTAGTGTCTCATCTAAAGCGGAAGTGGATATATTGATGTCGGATTTAGATAAAATTCGAGAATGGTCTGTAAGCTGGCAAATGGAGTTTAATGTAGATAAATGTACAGTCACCCACATGGGTAGATCCAATATGGAACATAATTACAGAATGGGAGAAAACAATATTAGAAAGATAGATAAGGAAAGGGACCTAGGTGTTATAATAGATCATACAGGAAAGGTGAGTAAGCAAGTTAAGGTAGCAGTGAAAAAGGCAAATGCAATGTTAGGTATGATAAAAAGAAATATTAAACATAGGATCAAGGAAGTGATCGTCAAACTGTATAAAGCTTTAGTTAGACCTAGATTGGAGTACTGTGTACAGGTGTGGAGTCCTTATCATAGAGGGGATGTAAACATGCTAGAAAGAATACAAAAAAGAGCGACAAAGATGATAGTGGGATTCCAGAATTACAGTTATGAGGAACGACTCAGAAAAACCGGCCTACAGTGTCTAGAAGAGAGAAGAATCCGTGGTGACTTAATACAGGTTTATAAGATGATCAGATGAATGGATAAATTAGACTATAACAAGTTTTTTAAATTACAGCCACCTACAAAAACACGAGGGAATAGCTACAAGCTGACTAAAGAGAGGTCCAGATTAGATATTAGGAAATATTTTTTTAGTCAGAGAGTGGTGTCTGCTTGGAATGCATTGCCAGGGGAGGTAGTGGAGGCAGGGACAGTTAATACATTTAAGAATAAACTAGATTGAGTAGATTGGAGTACTGTGTACAGGTGTGGAGTCCTTATCATAGAGGGGATGTAAACATGCTAGAAAGAATACAAAAAAGAGCGACAAAGATGATAGTGGGATTCCAGAATTACAGTTATGAGGAACGACTCAGAAAAACCGGCCTACAGTGTCTCGAAGAGAGAAGAATTCGTGGTGACTTAATACAGGTTTATAAGATGATCAGAGGAATGGATAAATTAGACTATAACAAGTGGTGTCTGCTTGGAATGTATTGCCAGGGGAGGTAGTGGAGGCAGGGACAGTTAATGCATTTAAGAATAAACTGGATGCGCATAGCTTATAGAGCTAGGTGATGTAAATGTAACTGGTTGTATACAGACTCTGCAGTGTCTTCTAAACTAGTATAAAGACGTTAAGTTAAGTTAAGAACAATACGAAAACAAAAGCGAATAAGAACAGTTTATTACCAGTCTGTCCTGAGAATGTTTTGTTCTGGTTCCTGGTCTTCTTCTACTTCTTCTTCTATCAAGTGATTTTTTTTGTTGATTTTTTGTTGTTTTTGGATTGCCTTATTTCTCTAATCCCCAAGGCGGTGTGCGTTGCACTGTGGTTTTTATTTTGCGCTTGTCGCCCCAGTGCATCCGACTTCAGCGTGCATTTTGTGTAAGGGCCTGCTTCCTCCTGCCTTTTCTAAGGATTTGCTTCCCTATCAAGTGATGCTATTCTTCTAGTCCGTGAGATTCACGAACGAGAATGCGTTTTATGTATTTGCCCCACCGCCACCCCCCTCCCCCTCATAGTCCACCCCCCCCTGGACAGATTCCTCCTCTTTGAGGAAATCCTGCGGGATAATTTCTTGTGTTTGCTCCGGTGTTTCACAATCCCATGTCGCGGTGAGTCTTAGACCCATTCTTTGGAGTTGGGCTTTGAGTCTGCAATGTTCTGTGTAGAGTCTGAAGATCTTTGTCTGTCCATATCTGTCTTTATCTGACTTGTATTCTTTGTTTTCTTCTCTCTATTCCGTCCTTATCATTATATGAGTGTCTTTGCTTTTTTATGGATATGTTGATGACGAGTCTGCGTGCGGCTACTTTCTGAATGTGCGAGGTCATCTGCTTTATTTTTTCCAAGGATCGCAGAGTGGACTGGAGTACGATCCAGAAGTCTATCTTGTTTGTGGCTTGAGTTGGCTTGGAGTACTCTCCTGAAGTATATCTTGTTTGTGGCTTGAGGTGGCTTGGAGTACGCTCCTGAAGTCTATCTTGTTTGGGGCTTGAGTTGGCTTGGAGTACGCTCCTGAAGTCTATCTTGTTTGTGGCTTGAGTTGGCCTGGGGTACGCTCCTGAAGTATATCTTGTTTGTGGCTTGAGTTGGCTTGGAGTACGCTCCTGAAGTCTATCTTGTTTGTGGCTTGAGTTGGCTTGGAGTACGCTCCTGAAGTCTATCTTGTTTGTGGCTTGAGTTGGCTTGGAGTACGCTCCTGAAGTGTATCTTGTTTGTGGCTTGAGTTGGCTTGGAGTACGCTCCTGGAGTTTATCTTGTTTGTGGGTTGAGTTGGCTTGGAGTACGCTCCTGGAGTCTATCTTGTTTGTGGCTTGAGTTGGCTTGGAGTACGCTTCTGGAGTCTGTTTGAATTGCCGTTTTTCTTGTTGTTTTGTTTTGCCTGATAAGAATCTGAAACTGTTGCTTCAGCTCTGAAATTGTGAAAGGTCTCTCCGGCTGCTATGGAGTTAAGTTTCTATGTCGCCGTTGGGAGTATGCAAGGTAGAATCAATTGCCTCCCATTTTTTAGCTGAACGTGGCTTATTCAACGTGATGTTGATGCGTGTCCAATGGTTGCTGTTGTTTGTTTGTTGCTTGTTTGTTGTTTGTTTGTTATTTGTTTGTTGTTTGTTTGTTATTTGTTTGTTTTTTGTGTGTTATTTGGTTGTTGTTTGTTTGTTGTTTGTTTGTTATTTGTTTGTTATTTGTTTGTTGTTTGTTTGTTATTTGTTTGTTATTTGTTTGTTTGTTTGTTATTTGTTTGTTTGTTGTTTGTTTGTTATTTGTTTGTTATTTGTTTGTTGTTTGTTTGTTGTTTGTTTGTTATTTGTTTGTTATTTGTTTGTTGTTTGTTTGTTATTTCTTTGTTGTTTGTTTGTTGTTTGTTTGTTATTAATTTGTTGTTTGTTTGTTATTTATTTGTTATTTGTTTGTTGTTTGTTTGCTGTTTGTTTGTTATTTGTTTGTTGTTTGTTTGTTGTTTGTTTGTTATTTGTTTGTTGTTTGTTTGTTGTTTGTTTGTTGTTTGTTTGTTATTTGTTTGTTATTTGTTTGTTGTTTGTTTGTTGTTTGTTTGTTATTTGTTTGTTATTTGTTTGTTGTTTGTTTGTTATTTGTTTGTTATTTGTTTGTTGTTTGTTTGCTGTTTGTTTGTTATTTGTTTGTTGTTTGTTTGTTGTTTGTTTGTTGTTTGTTTGTTATTTGTTTGTTGTTTGTTTGTTGTTTGTTTGTTACTTGTTTGTTATTTTTTTCGAGTGAACACAATGAGCAAGATAACTATTTTATGTGCTCTAAAAAAGACGTTAAGGGGGGGGGGGTGGGAGGCGGTCGGTCCATTGGCTTTCCTCCCTTCCCGAGCTTGGATGAAGGTGGACCGGAGTTCTCCAGGCGGTTGTGCTGTGCTTGGGTTAATCTGAGTGTCGTTCACCACTACGAGGATCACGTCGATCCCTCCTCACGTTGGCCAAGCTGCCATGAAAATAGCCCGTTTTTACGGAGGGCTACGAGCAAGTCGAGGTGAGGGTCTTATCCAGTATGTTTTACCTGACCCCGACTAACATATCAGATCAGTATGTTGTGCCTGACCCTGACTAACATGTCAGATCAGTATGTTGTGCCTGACCCTGACTAACATGTCTGCTCAGTATGTTGTGCCTGACCCTGACTAATATGTCAGATCAGTATGTTGTGCCTGACCCTGACTAAAATGTAGGATCAGTATGTTTTGCCTTACCCTGACTAAAATGTCTGATCAGTATGTTTTGCCTTACCCTAACTAAAATGTCAGATCAGTATGTTTTGCCTTACCCTGACTAAAATGTCTGATCAGTATGTTTTGCCTTACCCTGACTAAAATGTCTGATCAGTATGTTTTGCCTGACCCTGACTAAAATGTCTGATCAGTATGTTTTGCCTTACCGTGACTAAAATGTCTGATCAGTATGTTTTGCCTTACCCTGACTTAAATGTCTGATCAGTATGTTTTGCCTTACCCTGACTAAAATGTCAGATCAGTATGTTTTGCCTTACCCTGACTAAAATGTCAGATCAGTATGTTTTGCCTTACCCTGACTAAAATGTCAGATCAGTATGTTTTGCCTTACCCTGACTAAAATGTCAGATCAGTATGGTTTGCCTGAAAAGATGTTAGTCTTCCTCCCCCCGTTCTTGAACCCCCTACCCCCTCCCCCTAGGAGCTGATAGTGTACTGTTTCTTGAGCATATGTAGAACGTATGTGGTTGTGAGAGTGAAGATGACTGTTGAGGATAGACAAACAGAAGACAAACGTATACCGTGTGTGGGAGTAAAACATAAACATATACTTCAATTCTTTCCTCGAATTTACTCCCTGGTTCACATAATGTGGAGTAAAAACATACACCCACTGCACCTTCATGCACATTGTAAGAGGCTACTAAAGAAAGTTGTACCTAGAGCTAACAGCCTCATAGCGTAGAACCAAATCGCTACAAAAATCACAACTGGAAAAGTTTGTAAAATACATTGGTGCTGTCTTCCAAAGGAGGACAACTCCGGCTGAAGTAAGAAAGGGTGAAAATTGTGCAAAGGGAAGAAAAACGAAAGCCTATATAAACTGACAAGGTTTTGCAGTTGCAGAAATACAGACATATAATTTACATAAAGTAAGTTAACCCGTCAAGGAGATCTGTCAGATAATGTTAGCCAACTGGCAAATATATTTGAAAATAACCTCATTATTCATTCACACCTAATCGTCTGATATCACTGCATTAGGTTACGATTTTTTATATTTTTTTTTTTTAATCTGTCTAAAATAAAGATATCGCTGGCTATAAATGTTTACTGAATAAAAATAACTGCAGCTGTTGCGCAAAAGAATGCGTTAAATCTAATTATACCTTGATCCTAAAACTGGCATGTTGAAATGTTAAGGAACGGTTGTAATTGGCCAAAAATGAGTTTCTTGTTTTGATGATTAGGACAGTGGTTGCCTTACCTTTTCAGTTCAAGGCGACATTAGTGAACCAGGATTTTTCCACGGCGTGTAAAGTCAGAACTTCAGTCTACCTAAAAATTGAATTGCGCAGTTGATATGGCTAGCAGGCTTAAGGACAACTGCCAACTGCAAAGCACTAACTCGACAACCCATAGACTATTACAATTCCCACATCTAGTATTGCTATTGACATGCGAACAGAGCACCCAAGCAAGCTCCAGAGTATATTCTGAAGGACTGCACCACTTCTGTAGACCAAAGAAAGACATTCTGGCCCGGGTGAGTGAACATCCGCGAAATGCTGTTCGAGACTGGCGAAGACTTGGCTGGCTTGGCTTGGCTTGGTTTGGCTTCGTTCGTTCCAAATCTCCCGCTACCAAACCCTGAAAGGGCTCAAGTAGCAGAATGTAGTCCAGAGAACGGAATGCGTTGTGTCGTAGTTTACAGCTTGACTGCGATATTTGCACCTTTCGGTCCACCACATCCGATTTCAGCAACCATTTTTTGAGTACCGTGTTAGCATTCCCTCTTCGATCACTTCTCCTTAGCCAGTCTGCCTCCTGCAGCAAAGACTTGAAACGCGCAGTCTTCTTCGAGAGCCTCACCGGGCTAGAAGCATCTTGATCTTGATGACCCGTTCCTTGGCGGATCTGTGGGCCCCAACTTCGTCTCCAGCAAACCCTGTCCTCCGCGGATCTGTGGGTTCCAACTTCGTCTCCAGCAAACCCTGTCCTCGGCGGATCTGTGGGTCCCAACTTCGTCTCCAGCAAACCCTGTCCTCGGCGGATCTGTGGGTCCCAACATCGTCTCCAGCAAACCCTGTCCTCGGCGGATCTGTTGGGGTTCCCAATTTCGTCTCCAGCAAACCCTGTCCTTGGCGGATCTGTGTTGTGGTTCCAACTTCGTCTCCAGCAAACCCTGTCCTCGGCGGATCTGTGGGTCCCAACTTCTTTTCCAGCAAACCCTGTCCTGTGTGGATCTGTGGGTCCCAACTTGGTCTCCAGCAAACTCTGTCCTCGGCGGATCTGTGGGGGGTCCCAATTTCGTCTCTAGCAAACCCTGTCCTTGGCGGATCTGTGAGTCCCAACTTCGTCTCCAGCAAACCCTGTCCTCGGCGGATCTGTGGGTGATAACTTCGTCTCCATCAAACCCTGTCCTCAGCGGATCTGTGGGTCCCAACTTCGTCTCAAGCAAACCCTGTCCTCTGCGGATCTGTGGGTCCCAACATCGTCTCTAGCAAACCCGGTCCTCGGCGGATCTGTGGGTCCCAACATCGTCTCTAGCAAACCCTGTCCTCAGCGGATCTGTGGGGGGAGGGGGGGGGGTCCCAACTTCGTCTCTAGCAAACCCTGTCCTCGGCGGATCTGTGGGTCCCAACATCGTCTCCAGCAAACCCTGTCCTCGGCGGATCTGTGGGTCCCAACATCGTCTCCAGCAAACCCTGTTCTCGGCGGATCTGTGGGTCCCAACATCGTCTCCAGCAAACCCTGTCCTCGGCGGATCTGTGGGACCCAACATCGTCTCCAGCAAACCCTGTCCTCGGCGGATCTGTGGGTCCCAACATCGTCTCCAGCAAACCATGTCCTCGGCGGATCTGTGGGGGGAGGGGGGGTCCCAACTTCGTCTCTAGCAAACTCTGTCCTCGGCGAATCTGTGGGGGGGGGGGGGGGGTCCCAATTTCGTCTCCAGCAAACCCTGTCCTCTGCAGATCTGTGGGTTCCAACTTCGTCTCCAGCAAACCCTGTCCTCGGCAGATATGTGGGTCCCAACTTCGTCTCCAGCAAACCCTGTCCTCTGCAGATCTGTGGGTTCCAACTTCGTCTCCAGCAAACCCTGTCCTCGGCAGATCTGTGGGTCCCAACTTCGTCTCCAGCAAACCCTGTCCTCGGCAGATCTGTGGGTTCCAACTTCGTCTCCAGCAAACCCTGTCCTCTGCAGATCTGTGGGTTCCAACTTCGTCTCCAGCAAACCCTGTCCTCGGCAGATCTGTGGGTCCCAACTTCGTCTCCAGCAAACCCTGTCCTCGGCGGATCTGTGGGTCCCAACTTCGTCTCCAGCAAACCCTGTCCTCGGCAGATCTGTGGGTTCCAACTTCGTCTCCAGCAAACCCTGTCCTCGGCAGATCTGTGGGTCCCAACTTCGTCTCCAGCAAACCCTGTTCTCTGCAGATCTGTGGGTTCCAACTTCGTCTCCAGCAAACCCTGTCCTCGGCAGATCTGTGGGTCCCAACTTCGTCTCCAGCAAACCCTGTCCTCGGCAGATCTGTGGGTTCCAACTTCGTCTCCAGCAAACCCTGTCCTCGGCAGATCTGTGGGTCCCAACTTCGTCTCCAGCAAACCCTCTCCTCTGCAGATCTGTGGGTTCCAACTTCGTCTCCAGCAAACCCTGTCCTCGGCAGATCTGTGGGTCCCAACTTCGTCTCCAACAAACCCTGTCCTCGGCGGATCTGTGGGTCCCAACTCCGTCTCCAGCAAACCCTGTCCTCGGCAGATCTGTGGGTCCCAACTTCGTCTCCAACAAACCCTGTCCTCGGCGGATCTGTGGGTCCCAGCTTCGTCTCCAGCAAACCCTGTCCTCGGCGGATCTGTGGGACCCAACATCGTCTCCAGCAAACCCTGTCCTCGGCGGATCTGTGGGTCCCAACATCGTCTCCAGCAAACCATGTCCTCGGCGGATCTGTGGGGGGAGGGGGGGTCCCAACTTCGTCTCTAGCAAACTCTGTCCTCGGCGAATCTGTGGGGGGGGGGGGGGGTCCCAATTTCGTCTCCAGCAAACCCTGTCCTCTGCAGATCTGTGGGTTCCAACTTCGTCTCCAGCAAACCCTGTCCTCGGCAGATATGTGGGTCCCAACTTCGTCTCCAGCAAACCCTGTCCTCTGCAGATCTGTGGGTTCCAACTTCGTCTCCAGCAAACCCTGTCCTCGGCAGATCTGTGGGTCCCAACTTCGTCTCCAGCAAACCCTGTCCTCGGCAGATCTGTGGGTTCCAACTTCGTCTCCAGCAAACCCTGTCCTCTGCAGATCTGTGGGTTCCAACTTCGTCTCCAGCAAACCCTGTCCTCGGCGGATCTGTGGGTCCCAACTTCGTCTCCAGCAAACCCTGTCCTCGGCAGATCTGTGGGTTCCAACTTCGTCTCCAGCAAACCCTGTCCTCGGCAGATCTGTGGGTCCCAACTTCGTCTCCAGCAAACCCTGTTCTCTGCAGATCTGTGGGTTCCAACTTCGTCTCCAGCAAACCCTGTCCTCGGCAGATCTGTGGGTCCCAACTTCGTCTCCAGCAAACCCTGTCCTCGGCAGATCTGTGGGTTCCAACTTCGTCTCCAGCAAACCCTGTCCTCGGCAGATCTGTGGGTCCCAACTTCGTCTCCAGCAAACCCTCTCCTCTGCAGATCTGTGGGTTCCAACTTCGTCTCCAGCAAACCCTGTCCTCGGCAGATCTGTGGGTCCCAACTTCGTCTCCAACAAACCCTGTCCTCGGCGGATCTGTGGGTCCCAACTCCGTCTCCAGCAAACCCTGTCCTCGGCAGATCTGTGGGTCCCAACTTCGTCTCCAACAAACCCTGTCCTCGGCGGATCTGTGGGTCCCAGCTTCGTCTCCAGCAAACCCTGTCCTCTGCGGATCTGTGGGTCCCAACTTCGTCTCCAGCAAACCCTGTCTTCGGCCACAGAAGTCTAGTGGGTGGTAAGTACTCTTCTAGAGGGATCTTGGAAATTGTAGCATGTAACAAGGAAGTCTCGCCAATGCATTGAAGGTCTTCCCGGTGTCCTCTTTTTGCCTCGGGGGTACCAGACTGCTATCGCTGAGCTTCATCGGTTTTCGTTTCGTCATAACATGTGACCTGCCCATCTATGTTTCTGCTTGTCTGCACAGAGTATCGCATCATTCACTAGGGACAATCGTTATATGTCATAATTGTGAAGATCTTGCATATGTTGGTTCCGGAGAGTAACTCCGACCAAGCGTCTCTCAATGGAGCACTGGGTCACTCTCAATTTGCCCTGTAATGATTTTCTTAGTGTCTACGTCTCAGCACCGCTTCAGTGGCTACGATGAAGTTGAAGAGGGAGGCTCGTATGTCTCGGTTGAGGAACGACTTTTGATGCTGAGGAAGGACTTGTGTAGTATCTTGTGGGCAGGAGTTTCCTGGCCCAGCCGTACAACTTGACCGAACAAAGAAACTCGGAGCCGGTCAAGTGTTTCTGAGTTTGGGTTGAAGCCAGTTCTAGCAAAGACCTCCACGTTGGAGATTTAGCCATGCCATCGGATGTCTAGGATACGCCGCTGGTTGGGCATGTTGAAGACCTCCCGTCTCGACACGTCATGTTTCAGCACTGTCCAGGTTTCGGAGCTGTAATACAGGACTGGGACCACGCAGGACTGGTAGATGCAGATGTTTGTCCCAAAGGAGATCCTGCCATTATTCCACACACGTCGGAGGTCGTGTATAGTGGACGCAGCTAGTCTGATCCGCTTTGACATATCGAGACTACTGCGCCCATCGGATGATATCATTCTACAGAGATAGATGAATTCGTTGGTGCCCTCCGCAGTGTGACCTTGAGTTTCAATACCATCGGGTGCTGTGTCGGAAATGAGGTTCTGAAATTAGATCTTGGCTCAGGATTTAGACAGGCCTAGGGAGAGCGTATCACTGTCTAACATGTCCAGAGAACGCTGCAGTGCAGATCTGTCTGTGCCGAACAGGACAATGTCGTCCGCGTAAACCAGATCAGTGAATATTGACTGGTCAATAGCTATACCCTCCTGATGCGCAATGAGGTGGTCAAGAAGCCAGTCGACTGTCCAGCAAAACAGGTCGGGGGGAAGAACACATCCCTGTCTGACACCCGAAGACGTGGGGAATCTATGTCAGAGAGAGTGCCTCCCAATCGAATTCTGGCTTTGGTGTCATTGTGCAGCTCTTAGGTTAGGTTAAACAGAGGGGGCGGGGAGGAGGAGGAGGCTGGTGGTGGATATTCCCTGGAGGGCTTTTCATAAAGCCGCCGGATCAACCGAGTCGTATGCAGCGAACAAGGAAGATAGAAGGCTCGGTACAGTTCGGCGAGGAGGCTCAGTGTAAGGATAGCGTCGGTTATAGAACGACCCGGAGTGAAGCAAGACTGTTCTGGGCAAAGTTTTGTGCTCAAGAAAGGTTTGAGTGTAGCCAGCAACATGTGGGCAAACACCTTACCCGATACCGAGAGTAGTGTTACAGATCTGTAATCACCGCAGTCTATGTGACTCACCTTATCTTTGTACAGGGAGACGACTATTCCACCGCGCCAGTCCTCCATACATGCAGAAATAAATGATGGAGGGCAGAGCTGATCAGGTCAGCTGCGGTATGATGTGTTCTGGGCCTGCCGCTCCTCCATCTCTGAGTTTCCGAATAGCAGCAAAAGAGAACGGATCGGAAATATTCAATCAACAAACTGCGGGAATAATCAGTTTCAACACCCTTCGATATTTATTGATAATTAGCACCTATGGGTCTGCTTGGAGAGCAGTGACGTCTTATGAACAAAACAGAGCAGTTCTATTCTAGTGTACTATCACATTTTTTATCCTGGCGTTTCGTGTCTAATCACAACTGTTATTTTCCTTATTATTGTTGTTATCACAGCCGAAAGAGAAACTGGACAAAATGTATAATACAGAGGGATATGGAGGTGATTTAAAACCAAGACAATAAGACACGCAAATCAAGGAACAATAATGATAAAAATTCATAAAAATAAAAATTGCCTAGTTGTTTGAATGACGCTGACAGAACTGTTAAGATAAGTGGCATGTGCTGTCTAGATTAGACCGCAATGTGTTTCAATAATTCTCTGCGCGAATATAAAAGGCTAGTGAGAACGGAGAGGTTAAAGCCAAGGAATTGTGGTTTGTTTTCTGTCTACGTTTCTTCTTCTTAAACTCATTCATTCTTTTATTTATTCAGTCATTCGTTTGTTCGTTCGTTTGTATGCATGACTGTTTGTATGCATGACTGTTTGTATGTATGTATGTGTGTGTATGTATGTATGTATCTATGTATGTGTGTGTATGTAGGTCTGAAGGACTCACTAAAAAGTTGCCAGATAGACATCGACACCTGGGAATGTCTTGCGCAAAACAGATCTGACTGGAGAAGCGCAGTCAAATCGGGTGTAGCTGCCGGTGAAGATGACCGTGTTGTGAAAGCCCAGAACAGACGCGAGACGCGGAAATCCCGAGCAGAGGGAACACCATCCCCTTCTACAAACCTCTTGTGCCCGATATGTAGCAGATGTTTTCGTGCTCGCATTGGCCTGTTCAGCCACATGCGCACCCACACCCAACAGGGAAATCTGTGACAAGGACGATGTCGGCTGTCCTCATCGACAACGATGGACAGCTATTATGTATGTATTTGTGTATATATGTATGTATGTTTGGGTGTGTATGTGTGGATCTGTCTGTTTCTATGTCTGTGTGTCTGTCTGTCTGTATGGCTGTCGGTATGTATGTCTGCCTATATTTATGTCTACCTGTCTGCCTGTCTGTCTATCTGTCTGGATAAGTGTGTGTGTGTGTGTGTGGTGTGTGTGTGTGTGTGTGTGTGTGTGTGTGTGTGTGTGTATGGGTGGTGCCTGTGCGAAAGTCCTTCAGCAGACTTAACCACTGGTCAGAAATGAAGTGTCAGAGACTTCACTAAACTAAGCCTCAGATTGTGAGGTGGGGTGACCAGTTCCCTTGCTCGCTGCCTTTTCCTTCCCTAACCGTAACTCATGTAACCTTTACAGCTGGGTTGATTGAAGCTGCCTTTGCCGTGACAAGCGAGTGCTCTACCACCTCGATATGCAGCCGCTCTAGCTACTTTGGGGTCAATATCTCGTTTAGAAGAGCTAGCAACGAAGAGCCAATCCGACTTAGATGGTTGAAAAAGTACTTACATCCTGCCCCTGTCCTTGGAAAGAATAATCAGCAATCCACAAACTGCAGAGTTTATAAATATAACGAGGTTCGAGCGTACTGGAACGCCAGAAGGATAATATTAATAATGTTCGCTTAGGTGTCTTAGGCTCCTTGTGTCGATCGGCGACATCCATGACCCACAGCTGAAGAGTGGTCCCAGGCCTTGTCCAGGGTGGAGGAAGAGGATTCTACTTGCTGGAGGCATGTTGTTCTTCTGCGCCACCAATCGGTCGGGTGAAGACGTTTGGTGCAGAGGAAGGACTTTCGTAATATCTTGTGGGCAGGGGTTTCTTGGTCCAGCCGTACAACATGACCGAACAAAGAAACTCGGTGCCGGTCAAGTGTTTCTTGGTCCAGCCGTACAACATAACCGAACAAAGAAACTCGGCGCCGGTCAAGTGTTTCTGAAATTGGGTGGAGGCCTGTTTTAGCAAAGACCTCCACGTTACGGATGTAGCCATGCCATCGGATGCCTAGGATACGCCGCTGGTTGGGCATGTGAAAGACTTCCAGTTTGGACACGTCATGCTTCAGCATTGTCCAGGTTTCGGAGCCGTAAAGCAGGACTGGGACCACGCAGGACTGGAATAACGCAGGACTGGTAGATGCGGATGTTTGTCCCAGAAGAGATCCTGCCATTACTCCACACACGTTGGAGATCGTACGTAGCCAACGCAGCTAGTCCGATGCTTCTTGACATATCGGGAACCATGGCTACATAAAGAACGATGCCTACCACCAACTCAAGGCGAGACCAGGTGATCATTCTCCGGCTACGAGCAGGACACAACAGACTGAGATGGCATCTGTACAAACCAGTTCAAGATTGGCACTACAGACTTTTGGGCCTACGGCACAGCTCTCATGATGACAGACCATGTTTTGCAGTCCTGCCAACTGTATACCGACAACATATGAAAAGATTCTTACAAGCACTGCTAATATTACCAACGCACTGTACGGAGCAGTGAAACAACGGAAGAAGATAAATATATATATATATAAGAATGACATTGGGCTGCCAAGAGCAGGCTTGCTCAGTAGTTATTCGATAACAACTGGATTGTAACAATGAGTGGCACACATTTGTGCATCCTCGGTGAATCAATGAGGATGCACAGGAAGGTTGAATAAGGTTGCGTATGGCGCCAGTTGTTGGAGTCGGTAGGGCGGTCGAGGTTGCAGAGAGTCACCGCCATTCTCTTTCCGTGACAAGCAGGTGTAGAAGGGAGCGAGAGAGCTGATAGGTTGGCGAGTAAAGCTATAGTGGAAGGCGGGACATCAATGGATCGAGCTGATAGGTTGGCGAGTACAGTTAAAGTGTAAGGCGGACGATCAATGGACCGAGCCGATAGGTTGGCGAATACAGTTATAGTGGAGGGCGGGAGATCAATGGACCGAGCCGATAGGTTGGCGAATACAGTTATAGTGGAGGGCGGGCGATCAATGGACCGAGCCGATAGTTTGGCGAATACAGTTTTAGTGGAGGGCGGGCGATCAATGGACCGAGCCGATAGGTTGGCGAGTAAAGCTATAGTGGCGGGCGGGACATCAATGGATCGAGCTGATAGGTTGGCGAATACAGTTATAGTGGAAGGTGGGCGATCAATGGACCGAGCCGATAGGTTGGCGAATACAGTTATAGTGGCGGGCGGGACATCAATGGATCGAGCTGATAGGTTGGCGAATACAGTTATAGTGGAAGGCGGGCGATCAATGGACCGAGCCGATAGGTTGGCGAATACAGTGATAGTGGAGGGCGGGAGATCAATGGACCGAGCCGATAGGTTGGCGAATACAGTTATAGTGGAGGGCGGGAGATCAATGGACCGAGCCGATATCCTAAACGCCGTTAGGGAAATTGACTGGAAGAAAGATTCGGAAGTTGATCCAGAATCTACATCCTTGGCGCGACTGGTTGACTTGGATGTGAAACGAGGGGCGGCGACGAAGAAACACCACAAATGGATCCAATGACGGTGGGTTAACCAGCCCAGAACCGTAACGGTCAGTCATCACGTGCTGGCAGATATACTGAGTATGAGATCTGAGGGCGCGTATGGACTTGACCCGAGCGCGATGAAATTGATTCGACGACTAACTAACTAACTAACTAACGAACAAGAACACAACAACAACCGACATAAGAAGTAGCAATTGACTGCAGATCTACGAGAAGCTGTACGGAATTGCACGGAGCCTTGAATCGACTGTTGCCTTTATTAGAGACATTGACGTCGAGGAATTTGCCCAATATATCATCAATAATGCATGTCTCCAGACGAATTGGGCAGATCATCAGGTGTTCTGGATCTTGTGTTGCTACACAGTCGCGTATCGCATCATCCCGGTAACCGCATCTCCTGCAGAAGTTAATTTGATGTTGCTATATATATATATATAACGATTGATTTATGCTGTTCTGTAAGAAAGTCAGTTGGGGATTTCTGTTAGTGAGAGGCAGGGTTGTTGCCGAGAGAAGTGGTGCATACTTGATAACAAGGTCCTGTATCAGAGTGCAGATTGAGGCTATGACCTCGGCTCTGAAGTAGATTTATGGGATTTATTTAACTGTCTCTGACTTTTAATGAATGGCTTAACAAAACATGGCAAGACAAACAGCTATCTTCTTCTTCTTCTTCGTCGTACGCAGTCAGACAGTAACCATTATTTTTTCGAAAAAAGCGGCGGTCATCCTGACGCTGTTGACACTGCCATAGAGCTTTTCTTGCAGTTCCACTGGGGATGGCCACATCTGCTCTCTCTGATCCTTGTATGTCGGGCAGTTCTGCAGCAGATGTTCAGCGGTCATTTTACCGGTACCGCACGGGCATTCGTCGGTACCACCTATCTTTAATTTGTTGAATAGGTGGTACCTCAGTCTATTGTGGCCATTGCGAAGTCTGAAGACAACGACCTGCTCTCTTCTGTTCAACTGGTAATAGGCATCGTTTTTGGTGTAACCAGTATGTTCGGTTTCCCATTTGGTCATGTATCTGGCTTTGATAAGCCCAAACAGCTATCAATATGCACGAAAATCTGATTAATGCGCACATTAGTCCTGTCAATATTCCTCTATGCTTGTGAGACATGGACAATAACAGCAGACCTACAGTAGAGGTTACAGGCCTTGAAGATTAGATGTTTCCGAAGACTTCTAAACGTCGCGTGCAGAGATCGGGTTGCAGATGGGGAAATGCGAGAGGGAATTACAACAGCAATGGGGCCTTTTGAAGACATCTTGGCAACTGTCAAAAGAAGGAAACGTTTGATACGGTCACATATCGAGATCGGATGGCCTTGCGAATATGATCTTGCACGGAAAGATGTAAGGCAGATTACGAAGAGGTCTTCCCAAAATGAGGTGGGAGGACAACGTGAAAGAATGGACCAATCTCCGTCCAGAGGAGACACGGGTAACGACCGCTGACAGAGAAGGGTGGCGTGGGATTGTGAGGATATCTTCATCTGTTCCCTAACGACCTCTCCAGTTACGGGTTGACCTGTCTTCTTCATCTGTTCCCTAACGACCTCTCCAGTTACGGGTTGACCTGTCTTCTTCATCTGTTCCCTAACGACCTCTCCTGTTACGGGTTGACCTGTCTTCTTCATCTGTTCCCTAACGACCTCTCCAGTTACGGGTTGACCTGTCTTCTTCATCTGTTTCCTAACGACCTCCCCAGTTACGGGTTGACCTGTCTTCTGCATCTGTTCCCTAACGACCTCTCCAGCTACGGGTTGACCTGGCCTGACTTGTAATACGTACTTCGCAAGGTGTATGGGGACTGACTGTGGAATTAGTTAATAGCAGACATAGAGATTTGGAACCTACGACAACTGTGTGGATCGGCTGCCTTAGCCACTAGAGAGCAAACATCCTGACCTCAGAGCCACCCACTGTTTAGACATAAGTAATGTATAGAAGTGCCATTTTGATGTTGCCCAATGACCGTCTTTTGGATGATGAAGACACTACAGTCGATAAAAGATCAAATGTACAGATTACATATTTGAAATCTAACGTAGGTCCAACAGAAAGGGCGACTGGGAGGAGAGATGAAGAGTGTGTACAAACAGCGATCGACAGAAACCACCAGTACCTACACACTCAGCCTTTTGCTGAGAAGGACAGCATCTATTGGTCTACCCGCAATTCAATAACGTCGATTCTTAACAGAACAGGTCGGACCATGCGAAGAGTGTCAGTTTAGTTAAAATCCATGGGCAGCGCCACTTCCGGTGGCTTGGTAACGTGTGCAGAATGGAGGACGGACGAATTCCAAAAGATATCCTATACATAGAGCTGACCACGGGGAACTTTAACAAAGGCAGAACTTTCCTACGCTACGAAGACGTTTTCAATCATGACCTGAAAGTGTTGGGTTTGAGCATCTGGAACTGGGATGCAATTTAAGACGACAGACATGGCTGGAGGCAGGCCTTGATTGTTGGTCTGTAGGCAGTGGAAGACAAGATTCGTCAAGATGCCGACTCCAAACATATGCGGCAAAAACAAGGGCAACAACTAACTCAGTCCCCTCTCTATTGTGAAGTCCCTTGTCTCTAGAGACTGACAGATGCCAGATACCAGAAGTGAACAACTGACGTACTAAAAATTGCCAAAAAGGAAATCAGTAAAGCACAAGAATATCCGAAAAGATGGTAACTAACAGTTTATTTTTGTGCGCCCTGAAAAGGACGTTAAGAGACATGTTACAGTAGCTTTCCTCACATCCCGAGCGTGCTGATGAAAGTGTATCAGGGTTCTCCGGGCGGTTTTGCTATAATTGGCTTCATCTGGATTCACTACATCGAGAATCACGTATTTCCCTCACCACGTTAACCAAGTTGCCATGAAAACAGCAGGTTTCCAGAAAGGACTACTAGGAAGCCGAGGTGAGGGTCTTGGCCAGTATATTTTGCCTCACCCTGAATAACATGTTTGATCAGTATATTTTGCCTGACACTGAATGTCTGATCAGTATATTTTGCCTGACCCTGAATAACATGTCTGATCAGTATATTTTGGCTAACACTGAATGTCTGATCAGTTTATTTTGCCTAACCCTGAATGTCTGATCAGTTTATTTTGCCTAACTCTGAATGTCTGATCAGTATATTTTGTCTGTCCCTGAATAACATGTCTGATCAGTAAATGTTGCCTGACACTGAATGTCTGATCAGTATATTTTGCCTGACCCTGAATGTCTGATCAGTATATTTTACCTGATCAGACGTTAGTCTTCCTTCCCGTATATGAGCTGAAGCGATCAGGGACCCTAATCTGACTGCTAGCGCCAAGACCAGCAACCCAGATCTGCCAAGACCCTTCTCCGCCCCCACGTGGTGATCCTGGATAACAGGCTGCAAGAGGGCAGACTGGCTAAGTAGAAGGGATCGAAGAAGGAAGGCTAACCTGGTACTCCAAAAATATCAGGCTACAGTTGAATGTGTTGGACCAAAAGGTGAAAATATCGCAGTCAAGCTGTAAACATTCCTTCTCCGGACAACATCCTGCTACTTGCAAAACCCTCTTCGTAGTTTGAGAGAGGTAGATTGAGAACGAAGAAGAAGAAGAAAAAGCAGAAGATGAGCATGAAGAAGGCACAGAACAAGAAGAACAAAATGAAGAAGCAGAAGAAGAAGAAAAAGAAGAATGGGAGGCAGCGTGGCCTAGGGATATCACAATCACAACCCACCGGATACAAATCCGTGTCTCCAGTTATCCAGACTCCGGCTTTGTCTTGGCACTATTGCTATTCTAGGTTCGGAGAGTAATGACAACCCACCATCCTTCACACCTGCCAAGAAACTTATAACAACCCAAATAGGTTGGCAGTTGTAAGTACAACGTTATTCAAAGGAATGCTACTTACCTTCTTTTTTTTAAAGCTGAACTCACAGAATTGTAAAATCGTGAGAAAGCACAATATTTAACGAGACGAAACGAAAGTCGCACAGCATGGCTGCTAGATAGAAGTAAAAATGCCTGCTGAGAAATTGACGAAATCGAAACTCTGGGTGAAAATTGAGCAGTAGAAGTTCGACAAACTAAAGATAAACACATTTTTTTTAAACTGACAGCTAAAAATAAATAACAGTAATAAGAATATAAAGTGATGAAGTAGTCGATGGAGTACTATACAATTTATTTATTTTGTTTCAAATTGGGCAGAAGTGCTATCAGAGTTCGTTCCCCTTTCTAAGTTTTCTCTGCACTCTTCGCCACTTACACGATCCAGAAATATCGCTATAATTAGCACCTTCATCTTAGTTTCCCGTTAACAGGACTTCAGGATAAGCATTTCCCAGCTGATAGAAACATCCAGATTAAGACCTCCTTTGAAGTTTGAAGACCGCAGTAAAAAATTGTACGCGAATAGAAAGTCAACTTAACTTGCAGGGAGTCTAACCTTGGTATGGATTCAACTGAGGTCGTTCTGTAATATTTTGGCTTGGCTTGGCCTTGTTCGTTCTCAATCTCCCACTACCAAGCCCTGAAAGGGCTTAAGTAACAGAATGTAGTCCAGAGAACAGAAAGCGTTGTGTCGTAGTTTACAGCTTGACTGCGAAATTTGCACATTTCGGTCCAACACATCCGACTTCAGCAGGCATTTTTTGAGTACCGGGTTATCATGCACTCTTCGATCCCTTCTCCTTAGCCAGTCTGCCCTGCTGCAGCCTGTTATCCCGAATCACCGCGTGGAAGTGTAGAACGGTCTTGGCAGCTTTGGTTCGCTGGCCCTGACGCTAGCAGTCAGCTATGGGTCGCTGACCACTGCAGCTCATGCGCTGCTCGAATCAGCTTATGATTAAAATCAAGACAAGGCAGTCATCCGTTCTCGGGCATGGCGGGTTTGAACACACAGTGACATCGGGCAGGCAGCAGGGAAAATGAAAAGACGGAGACGAAAATAAAATAAATTGGACAGCTTGAAAAAATACCACTGGAGGAGATCAACAGCTGAACTGATAACCTATTCACGTTATAAGAGGAAATGGACGTACATGATCAGCAACACCAACCGGCAGGGCACTTCATGAGGATGATGATGATGAATATTTTTATCTCCTCCAATGTGACTTCTTTATTACCCTCTTCTCTCATTACTTATTCCTTTGCCTACCTATCCGTGTGTATTATCCATGTCTGTTCTTTCATTGCGTTTCCCTTTTGTAATTAATTTTCTAGCTGTAATTACACATTACATTACTAGAGCAGCTACTTTCAGCCATTAATGGACATAGTAAAGATCAAAACCTGTTCATAAACATAAATAAAACAAAGATAATGACCACCGACAAAACACAATGTCAGCATAAATTTACAGTGGGGGGTGAGGAAATAGATCAGGTCACATATTTTGAATAAATGGACTCTAGAATTGAGAAAAATGGTGACTGCTCGAAAGAAATCAGAAGAAGACTAGTAATGGCAAAGTAAAAGCTGAACAGCCTGACAGAGCACCAACAAAATGATAAAAGTAAAAGTCTTGGGTTCCTATGTTTTCTCTGTGGCAGCTTATGGATGTGAGTCATGGACGATTACCAAAACTCCTAGACAAAGAATCGAATCCTTCGAGTCAAAATGTTACAGATACATCCTCAAAATACCATGGACAGAGAAAAAAACAAATGTAGACATTCGGCAAGAGTTGAGCATAGAAGAGAACTGGTTTATCAATTCCATTTTGGCTAGAAAATGCAAATACTTTGGTCACATCAAGAGACACAACGGTCTTGAGAGAACGGTGATGGAAGGTATGGTGCCAGGCAAAAGAGGAAGGGGTAGACCAAGAAGACGATGGCACCAAGATATCCATGAATGCCTGGGTATGACTGGCGGAGGCCGGAGTTTTGGCAAGAGAACGAGTTTTTTTCAGACAGACTGTGATGGGAGCGACGTTCTACAAAGGACATGCTACATGATGAATTACTCAAGCTAACTTCTGTGATCAGGTTTCTTCATTTCCCGTAGGGATTGTTGATATTTTCTTGTTGCTGTATCTTTATGGTGCCAGTTATGAAAACACTTCTGTCCAGTTCAATGATTATAAAACTGCAGTCTAATTTCACTTAAGACATGTGTAACCGTTTCTTCTTCTATTCTTTCATCGTTTGTTTTTTTATTTATTTTTCCCCATTTATAATTGCTTTTTTACGAAGATTCTGGCGTGGTGATCTATGGGCAAAAATGAAGATATATAACATCAACAGTAACATTGTGAGAGTTATCGAGAATCTGTATGATAAGGCAACAAGCGTGATTTTTGTTGATAGAAAAATGGGTGAATAGTTCCGCACATCCACGACGTAAGACAAGGACGTCTACTCTCCCTGACACTCTTCAATGTATTCCTAAAAAGAATTATGAGTGATGCACTTGAAGATCATGGTGGCACTGTAAGGATAGCGGATAGAACAATTACCAACTTACACTTTGCGCAAGACATTGACGAGCTGGCGGGGATGGAGACAGAACTTGGAGAATTGATCCGAATATTGGGTGTAACAGTACAGCGTTATGGCATGGAGATAAACGCAGAAAAGACAAAGTTGATGACCAACAACACTGAAGGAAGTAAAACTGTGTTCAATGATAATAGAGAGGATTTTGAAACAGTGAATCGTTTCCAATATCTGGGCTCAACAATCAGTGATGTTGGATCAAAACTAGAAGTCCTCGCCAGAATAGCACACATAATAGCAGCGCTTGCACTGTTGAAACATAAATGGAATGATAAACGGCTCTCCGTCGCCGTAAATGTCAGACTGATGCGCTCACTGGTTCTTTCGATATACTTCTACGCCTGCGAAACATGGACTATTACAGCAGACCTTCCTGCCGAAGACGGATGTGTCTGACCAAAAGTTGTAAATATCGCAGTCAAGCTGTAAACTAGCAACACAAAGCATTCCGTTCTCCGGACTACATCCTGCTACTTGCAAACCCCTATTCAGGGCTTAGTAGAGAGACATTGAGATCGAAGAAGACGAAGACAGCAGACCTCCAGAGAAGAATCCAGGCCATCGATATGAGATGTTTTAGAAGACACCTAAATATCACCTACAAAGACCTATTCACACATGATGAAGTACGTCTAAAAATCAAGAACGCAAGTGGACTGTACGACGACCTCCCCACAACGATCAAAAAGCGAAAGCTGACTTGGTATGGCCATGTCTGGAGGTCCAACGGACTTGCAAATACCATACTACAGGGCACAGTACAGGACAAGATAAGGCGAGGACGTCTGAAATAACAATGGGAAGATAACATTCATGAATGGACTAAATTTCTACCCAAGGAGGCACAACAAGCAGCCGCAGACAAAGAGGGATGGCGCAGTTTTGTGGAGGTGTCATCAGGGGTGCCCCAACGATCTCAAGAGTGCACGGGATATAATGAACGAAGCGTGAATAGTTTGTTTAATTGTATATTTCAAAATACCAACATCATGAGGCATATCCTTTGAAGAACGTCGCTCCCATCACAGCCTGTCTGAAAGTAACTCGATTTCTTGTCAAATTTCCAGCATGCTCTAGAGTTATGTCCAACCATTCCTCGACATGTTTGTACCATCTCCTTTTTGGTCTGCATCTGGCTCTCTTGCCTGGCACCATACCGTCTATTACCGTTCTCCCAAGATCGTTGTGTCTTTTGATGAGGCCAAAGTATTTCAATTTTATGTTCGTGCAGGAATTTATGAACCAGTTCTCCTCTATGCTCAACTCTTGTCGAATTTCTGCATTCTTCTTTAATTCGGTCAATGGTATTCTGAAAATCTTTCTATAACATTTTGACTCGAAGGACTCAATTTTCTTTCTCGAGGTTTCAGTAACTGTCCATGTTTCGCGGCCGCATGCTGCGACGGGAAAAACACTCTAAATATTCCCTTGTGTTGTTTAGTTCGTATTCTGTCAGTTTCCTCAGTGTGTGTAATCTCTGCATTGTCAATCCTCCTCTGATTTCCTTTGAGTCGTCACCGTTGTAGTCAATTCTGGAGCCCAGATACTCGAAGTTCGTGACACGCTTTGTTTCCACATCCACTAATTTAAATTTGTGTTTGGCTTCTGGTTTTCTCGGAGGTCATTATTTTTGTTTGATTTATGTTTGCAAAGAAACTTTTTTCTTCGCTGTATGTGCTTATTGCTTCAATTCGCTGCTCTAACCCCTCTGCACTGTTTAATATTATCACTGTATCGTCTGCGTATCTTAGATCTGGGATCTTGTATCCGCCGGTTGTAAAGGGATCGTAACTCTTTATAGTCTTATCCTCTCTAACGTTCCTCATTATCAACTATGCATAAATGTTAATTAGGGGCATCAACATCATCATCATGACAAATGTTAATTAGGGGCATCAACATCATCATCATGACAAATGTTAATTAGGGGCATCAACATCATCATCATGACAAATGTTAATTAGGGGCATCAACATCATCATCATGACAAATGTTAATTAGGGGCATCAACATCATCATCATGACAAATGTTAATTAGGGGCATCAACATCATCATCATGACAAATGTTAATTAGGGGCATCAACATCATCATAAATGTTAATTAGGGGCATCAACATCATCATCATGACAAATGTTAATTAGGGGCATCAACATCATCATAAATGTTAATTGGGGGCATCAACATCATCATAAATGTTAATTAGGGGCATCAACATCATCATAAATGTTAATTAGGGGCATCAACATCATCATCATGACAAATGTTAATTGGGGGCATCAACAACATCATAAATGTTAATTAGGGGCATCAACATCATCATAAATGTTAATTGGGGGCATCAACAACATCATAAATGTTAATTAGGGGCATCAACAACATCATAAATGTTAATTGGGGCATCAACAACATCATAAATGTTAATTAGGGGCATCAACAACATCATAAATGTTAATTAGGGGCATCAACAACATCATAAATGTTAATTAGGGGCATCAACATCATCATATATGTTAATTAGGGGCATCAACATCATCATAAATGTTAATTAGGGGCATCAACATCATCATCATGACAAATGTTAATTAGGGGCATCAACATCATCATCATGACAAATGTTAATTAGGGGCATCAACATCATCATCATGACAAATGTTAATTAGGGGCATCAACATCATCATCATGACAAATGTTAATTAGGGGCATCAACATCATCATCATGACAAATGTTAATTAGGGGCATCAACATCATCATCATGACAAATGTTAATTAGGGGCATCAACATCATCATAAATGTTAATTAGGGGCATCAACATCATCATCATGACAAATGTTAATTAGGGGCATCAACATCATCATAAATGTTAATTAGGGGCATCAACATCATCATCATGACAAATGTTAATTAGGGGCATCAACATCATCATAAATGTTAATTAGGGGCATCAACATCATCATCATGACAAATGTTAATTAGGGGCATCAACATCATCATAAATGTTAATTAGGGGCATCAACATCATCATCATGACAAATGTTAATTAGGGGCATCAACATCATCATAAATGTTAATTAGGGGCATCAACATCATCATCATGACAAATGTTAATTAGGGGCATCAACATCATCATTAATGTTAATTAGGGGCATCAACATCATCATAAATGTTAATTAGGGGCATCAACATCATCATCATGACAAATGTTAATTAGGGGCATCAACATCATCATAAATGTTAATTAGGGGCATCAACATCATCATCATGACAAATGTTAATTAGGGGCATCAACATCATCATAAATGTTAATTAGGGGCATCAACATCATCATAAATGTTAATTAGGGGCATCAATATCATCATCATGACAAATGTTAATTAGGGGCATCAACATCATCATAAATGTTAATTAGGGGCATCAACATCATCATAAATGTTAATTAGGGGCATCAACATCATCATCATGACAAATGTTAATTAGGGGCATCAACATCATCATTAATGTTAATTAGGGGCATCAACATCATCATAAATGTTAATTAGGGGCATCAATATCATCATCATGACAAATGTAAATTAGGGGCATCAACATCATCATAGATGTTAATTAGGGGCATCAACATCATCATAAATGTTAATTAGGGGCATCAACATCATCATCATGACAAATGTTAATTGGGGGCATCAACAACATCATAAATGTTAATTAGGGGCATCAACATCATCATAAATGTTAATTGGGGGCATCAACGACATCATAAATGTTAATTAGGGGCATCAACAACATCATAAATGTTAATTGGGGCATTAACAACATCATAAATGTTAATTAGGGGCATCAACAACATCATAAATGTTAATTAGGGGCATCAACAACATCATAAATGTTAATTAGGGGCATCAACATCATCATAAATGTTAATTAGGGGCATCAACATCATCATAAATGTTAATTAGGGGCATCAACAACATCATAAATGTTAATTAGGGGCATCAACATCATCATAAAGGTTAATTAGGGGCATCAACAACATCATAAATGTTAATTAGGGGCATCAACATCATCATAAATGTTAATTAGGGGCATCAATATCATCATTATGACAAATGTTAATTAGGGGCATCAACATCATCATAAATGTTAATTAGGGGCATCAACATCATCATAAATGTTAATTAGGGGCATCAACATCATCATCATGACAAATGTTAATTGGGGGCATCAACAACATCATAAATGTTAATTAGGGGCATCAACATCATCATAAATGTTAATTGGGGGCATCAACAACATCATAAATGTTAATTAGGGGCATCAACAACATCATAAATGTTAATTGGGGCATCAACAACATCATAAATGTTAATTAGGGGCATCAACAACATCATAAATGTTAATTAGGGGCATCAACAACATCATAAATGTTAATTAGGGGCATCAACATCATCATAAATGTTAATTGGGGGCATCAACATCATCATAAATGTTAATTAGGGGCATCAACATCATCATAAATGTTAATTAGGGGCATCAACATCATCATCATGACAAATGTTAATTGGGGGCATCAACAACATCATAAATGTTAATTAGGGGCATCAACATCATCATAAATGTTAATTGGGGGCATCAACAACATCATAAATGTTAATTAGGGGCATCAACAACATCATAAATGTTAATTGGGGCATCAGCAACATCATAAATGTTAATTAGGGGCATCAACAACATCATAAATGTTAATTAGGGGCATCAACAACATCATAAATGTTAATTAGGGGCATCAACATCATCATATATGTTAATTAGGGGCATCAACATCATCATAAATGTTAATTAGGGGCATCAACATCATCATCATGACAAATGTTAATTAGGGGCATCAACATCATCATCATGACAAATGTTAATTAGGGGCATCAACATCATCATCATGACAAATGTTAATTAGGGGCATCAACATCATCATCATGACAAATGTTAATTAGGGGCATCAACATCATCATCATGACAAATGTTAATTAGGGGCATCAACATCATCATCATGACAAATGTTAATTAGGGGCATCAACATCATCATAAATGTTAATTAGGGGCATCAACATCATCATCATGACAAATGTTAATTAGGGGCATCAACATCATCATAAATGTTAATTAGGGGCATCAACATCATCATCATGACAAATGTTAATTAGGGGCATCAACATCATCATAAATGTTAATTAGGGGCATCAACATCATCATCATGACAAATGTTAATTAGGGGCATCAACATCATCATAAATGTTAATTAGGGGCATCAACATCATCATCATGACAAATGTTAATTAGGGGCATCAACATCATCATAAATGTTAATTAGGGGCATCAACATCATCATCATGACAAATGTTAATTAGGGGCATCAACATCATCATTAATGTTAATTAGGGGCATCAACATCATCATAAATGTTAATTAGGGGCATCAATATCATCATCATGACAAATGTAAATTAGGGGCATCAACATCATCATAGATGTTAATTAGGGGCATCAACATCATCATAAATGTTAATTAGGGGCATCAACATCATCATCATGACAAATGTTAATTGGGGGCATCAACAACATCATAAATGTTAATTAGGGGCATCAACATCATCATAAATGTTAATTGGGGGCATCAACAACATCATAAATGTTAATTAGGGGCATCAACAACATCATAAATGTTAATTGGGGCATCAACAACATCATAAATGTTAATTAGGGGCATCAACAACATCATAAATGTTAATTAGGGGCATCAACAACATCATAAATGTTAATTAGGGGCATCAACATCATCATAAATGTTAATTAGGGGCATCAACATCATCATAAATGTTAATTAGGGGCATCAACAACATCATAAATGTTAATTAGGGGCATCAACATCATCATAAATGTTAATTAGGGGCATCAACAACATCATAAATGTTAATTAGGGGCATCAACATCATCATAAATGTTAATTAGGGGCATCAACATCATCATAAATGTTAATTAGGGGCATCAACATCATCATAAATGTTAATTAGGGGCATCAACATCATCATAAATGTTAATTAGGGGCATCAACATCATCATAAATGTTAATTGGAGGCATCAACAACATCATAAATGTTAATTAGGGGCATCAACAACATCATAAATGTTAATTGGGGCATCAACAACATCATAAATGTTAATTAGGGGCATCAACAACATCATAAATGTTAATTAGGGGCATCAACAACATCATAAATGTTAATTAGGGGCATCAACAACATCATAAATGTTAATTAGGGGCATCAACAACATCATAAATGTTAATTGGGGGCATCAACATCATCATAAATGTTAATTAGGGGCATCAACATCATCATAAATGTTAATTAGGGGCATCAACATCATCATAAATGTTAATTAGGGGCATCAACAACATCATAAATGTTAATTAGGGGCATCAACAACATCATAAATGTTAATTGGGGGCATCAACAACATCATAAATGTTAATTAGGGGCATCAACAACATCATAAATGTTAATTGGAGGCATCAACATCATCATAAATGTTAATTAGGGGCATCAACATCATCCTCACCATCATAAATGTTAATTAGGGGCATCAACATCATCATAAGTGTTAATTAGGGGCATCAACATCATCATAAGTGTTAATTAGGGGCATCAACATCATCCTCACCATCATAAGTGCTAATTAGGGGCATCAACATCAACATCATCATCATCATCATCATCATAAATGCTAATCAGGGGCATCAACATCAACATCATCATCATCATCATCATCATAAGTGTTAATTAGGGGCATCAACATCACCATCATCATAAATGTTAATTAGGGGCATCAACATCAACATCATCATCATCATCATCATCATAAATGCTAATTAGGGGCATCATCATCATCATCATCATAAATGCTAATTAGGGCCATCAACATCACCATCATCATAAATGTTAATTAGGGGCATCAACATCAACATCATCATCATCATCATCATCATAAATGCTAATTAGGGGCATCACCATCATCATAAATTTTAATTAGGGGCATCAACATCATCATCATCAGGTGCCCTGCCGGTTGCGGTTTGCGCTCATGGACCTTCCTTCATTGCTATTACATGTATCGTTTACCAACTCTGATGCTGATTGTCGCCCATGAAATTCTCTCAGGCTGTCCAACATCTTCTCTCTCTGCCTTCCTCTGTCTCTTTTTCCTGCTATCTATCCCGTTTTCCCAAAGCGCCTCAAGCCGTCTCTTCTCATAACATGCCCGGAAAATGAAGAATTCCCTGTTATGATCTTAGCAATGAGTTGTCTTTGTTCTTGTGCCTCTTCGAGTACTAAATCATTAATCTTTCTATTGTGGCATCTGCAGCATTCTTCTGTAAACCCAAATCTCCGCTGCCTTCAAAGATGAATGCGCTTGCTTGCTGGTTGTCCATGACTCACTGCCATGTGTTAGTAGTGGTTCCACCGTAGACTCTCTTTCTCGGGTATACCGTTTGATAAAAAATGTAATGCGCCAGGATGATTCAGTAACAGGTCCCTCTTCCTCTTTGGGTTCAGGATCTTTTGGTCAGGCTATATCTGCAGACCAGTCGCCATGATGAAGTCTGTAGTCTTCACCAGGTCGTAGCGGCTGCCTCACAGCTTTTGTCTCAGCTCTACACCCTCTGGCCAGGTCTGACATCTTATTTCCCTATAGGTTGGGCATTCCTGTAGAATATGCTCATGGTTCTGCATCCTGTTCCACAAGGGCAATCATCGGTGTGTGAGATTTTCAGTCGGTAAAAAAGTCCCTACTTCAACAGGTGAAGAACAGCGAGACGAGAGCTCATACTTTCAACAACACCGTCATTACTGAAATGGTATATGGCTTCGAGATGTAAAATCTACGAAAAAATGACATTGCGCCGGCTGCTCTAATCTACTCAACGGCAGACGGATGGTAGAACATTGTCCATCTAATTACTGGGCCACATTAGCCACACGTTATCATGGGTCAAACTTGCTTTAATGACGTTATAGATATGGCGTTGATAACGAAGTAAAGGTGGAGGCTGACTACTACAAGGATCATGTCGATCATCGACATTGTTAGTCAAGCTGCCCTAAAAACATCCCGTTTGAAAGGAGACCTGATTAGAAGTCAAGTGGAGGTCTTGGCCAGTATATTTTATCAGACCCTGCCTAACCTGTCTGATAATTATGTTGTGCCTGAGGGTCGCTGTGATTGAGATGAAAGGCACTCGGCTCTCAAAGAGAGGAATAGAAGCGGTGTGCGATCGAGTCCCACAAATTTAGAGCAATCCCTGGTTTCAATGAGAATGGAACCAGAGTGCCTGTATCCTGAGTTACCTCCAGTCGTCGTGATTTATGTCTTGCCACTCCACTGGTCCAAGGTAGCTCGGGACCAGAGAGTAAGGTTGATGACCAGCGCAATTTCTTTCTCACTATAATACAAATGAAGCGCAAGTTGCATCATCAAGACAAAACCGTTTAATGATGTCGCCATCATTGCTTGCAATGGACAACTAACTAACTTTTCCTGACCAGGCGTTACTTTCCTCTCCGTATCAACTTTCTGAATAATATCGTCCCAACAAAGGTGAGATAATAAACAAAAGAGGCCCTGTAATGATTAATGGTTAGGTAATTGAATAAGTGCAAAGGTATGTTGTTGTTGTTGTTGCTTTTCGTCCATCGAAATCGGGATCAAGATGCTGAGCAGCGCATGAGCTACAGTGGTCAGCGACCTATAGCTGACTGCTAGCGTCAGGGCCAGCGAACGAGAGCTGCCAAGACCCTTCTACACCTCCACGCGGTGATCCTGGATAACAGGCTCCAACAGGGCAGACTGGCTAAGGAAAAGGGATCAAAGAGGGAATGCTAACCCGGTACTCAAAACATGCTTGCTGAAGTCGGGTGTGTTGGACCGAAAGGTGCAAATATCGCAGTTAAACTGTAAACTACGACACACCGCATTCCGTTCTCTGGACTACATTCTGCTACTTAAGCCATTTCAGGGTTTGGTAGCGGGAGATTCAGAACGAACGAAGAAGAAGGAAAAGAAAAAGAAGTCCATCGTAATCGATGAGGACCACTTTGTCAACATCCTCTGTACGCATAAGGGGACGGCGTTGGTTAGTGGTTAAGTGACATGGTTCACAAACCGAAGGTGCTGGGTTCGATCATCATCACAGCACCGGCCATTACTCCAAGGAAGTAAACCCTTAAAAAATGCAGGTGGAAGCAGGCTCTTACAAAAAATGCATGCTGAATCTGGATGCACTGAGCCAACAGGCGCAAAATAAAAACCGTAATGTAACGCACACCGTCTTGGGGAATAGAAAAATAAGGCGAACGCAAAACAATACAAAAAAGCCACACACAAAATTAAATCTACGCATGAGTTCGAAGATGGCTAAATCAGCAATTCAGAGCCCTGAATTGTCTGTCGCACTTAGTACAAGTAATAGGACATTGCTTTCCACCGGGATTGACGAAGAGTTGGTGGGAGCTGACTTGTGGAGTGATCGTCTCTGGACAGTCTCATCTATTCTCCATGCCTCATGTCCCTGAACACCTTCAGCAATAGTGCTGCGAAAGTTTGTACGATTGGTGACGTTCTTTCCACCGGGATTGACGAAGAGTTGGTGGGAGCTGACTTGTGGAGTGATCGTCTCTGGACAGTCTCATCTATTCTCCATGCCTCATGTCCCTGAACACCCTCAGCAATAGTGCTGCGAAAGTTTGTACGATTGGTGACGTTCTTTCCACCGGGATTGACGAAGAGTTGGTGGGAGCTGACTTGTGGAGTGATCGTCTCTGGACAGTCTCATCTATTCTCCATGCCTCATGTCCCTGAACACCCTCAGTAATAGTGCTGCGAAAGTTTGTACGGTTGGTGACGTTCTTTCCACCTGGATTGAAGAAGGGTTGATGGGAGCTGACTTGTGGAGTGATCGTCTCTGGACAGTCTCATCTATTCTCCATGCCTTATGTCCCTGAACACCCTCAGCAATAGTGCTGCGAAAGTTTGTACGATTGGTGACGTTTTTCCACCGGGATTGACGAAGAGTTGATGGGAGCTGACTTGTGGAGTGATCGTCTCTGGACAGTCTCATCTATTCTCCATGCCTCATGTCCCTGAACAATCCTCAGCAATAGTGCTGCGAAAGTTTGTACGATTGGTGACGTTCTTTCCACCGGGATTGACGAAGAGTTGGTGGGAGCTGACTTGTGGAGTGATCGTCTCTGGACAGTCTCATCTATTCTCCATGCCTCATGTCTCTGAACACCCTCAGCAATAGTGCTGCGAAAGTTTGTACGATTGGTGACGTTCTTTCCACCGGGATTGATGAAGAGTTTGTGGAAGCTGACTTGTGGAGTGATCGTCTCTGGACAGTCTCATCTATTCTCCATGCCTCATGTCCCTGAACACCCTCAGCAATAGTGCTGCGAAAGTTTGTACGATTGGTGACGTTCTTTCCACCGGGATTGACGAAGAGTTGGTGGGAG